>CM059313.1:3502500-3927500 GCA_030340665.1 Neosalanx taihuensis | reverse complement strand
TCCACCAGAGGAGCCCCCAGGGGCGGAGCTGAGGGGGGCTGGGGGGGGGGGGGGGGGAGCCGCACAGCCATCCACAACAATCTGCCGGGGATCCACGACCGGCTGCACGCCAGGGTTATTGATGGAGACGCAATAGCGTGTTATACATCACCAGACGAAAGAGACTGATTCACCCTGACTGAGACAAAGGAGCGAGGCAGAGGCATTAGTCTCAACTGTTGAAAACTATCTGCATAGCCAACCGGATGTCAGGGCACAATATGTTTATTAATGCAAACAAAGTCACATGATACAGGATATAAATGATCGTGCTCTCGGTGAAAGTGCATAAATATTAATTTCCCTAAAATGCAAGATGTACGATAATGTGAGAAGTCATTCAGTGCCATCGAAATATATGTCCATGTTATACAATTCATTGTTTACGATCCATTCCAGATTGTGTGGCATCTGAACAGCTTCACACATCACTGCATCATTTCCAAAACTGTAGTACTGTGTCCCACCACATAGTGGCAGCATAGACTCAGAAACTTCCCACAATTTACACCAAAAAATTACACTTACCTTATCATTTGCCTTACCCTAACAACAAGTAACAGTATCAGGTTACTAAAACCTCAAACAAGCTTGACTGGTTGAATTATTCATTCGAACACACTATCGTTTCTTAAGTAACATTTAGCATTTTGACTAACAAGGGTTTGTGGAGTGCAGAGTCGCCCAACCGAACCCACGAAACCACCTCAACCAACCCTACTGCCAACCCTGCCCCCCCCCCCCCGGCAAACAGCTCCTCTCCAGAGCTCCGACCATCCTGCTGAACACCGGGAACCAGGACTCAACGTTCCCCTCCTCCCCCAGTCAGGAGCCCGAACAGCTGGTCGAGGCAGTCGCATGACACAGCACCGGCCCGTTCCACCGTGCCTCCCGAGGTCCATCATCCCGGACGACTCCCTCACGGCGTTCCGCAGAGGAGCTTTGATCAAGCACCGGTGATTCACCCGTTGGTTCTGTGACAAAGAGTTTAATCTGCTGGAACGTTCCGGGCTTGAAGTGTAGGAGTGAGCCACCCACAGATCAATGCAGGGAGAAACACGCATTAACCTTCCGGTTAATTGGAAAGGTCTTTATAGTCTAACAAACTGTCGTGGTCCTTGGATCCAGATGTTCCCATCTTTTTCTATGCTTGGATAGGTAGAATGAAGTTATGTGATTTTTCACCCCATGGCTAACTCATTCGGAGGAAATAACATCATCCCCCTGAGTGTTGGGGGCAATTAGGAGTGTCGAATGACTGCAGTAGCCTAGCCAGACCAGACTTGTTCGTCTCCAGGAACCAAATAACATTGTTGTATGACGCCCCAAAAGCAATTCTGCCTACTTAACAAGGCCTGAAACGACACTTCTAGTGTGGGACATGTTTCTCACAGTGTGTGTGTGTAGAGCAGGGGTGTCCAATCCTGGTCCTCGAGGGCCGCTGTCCTGAATTCCTGATTCTGATTCTAGTGAAGCATCGTTATCAAGCTCTGTGGAGGTGTGCTAGAGCAGGGAAACATCTACAACCATCCGGACAGCGGCCCTCGAGGACCAGGATTGGACACCCCTGGTGTAGAGAAATGAGTGGCTCTGAATACAAAGTGAATCGTTTTTCAAGCACGCTTTGGTGTGCTGGCTTTCCAGTGGCCCCTGAGTGCCTAATTTGTCAGTATCGTACTGGTACCCAGACGGTACGCCCTCATACCTGAACCCCCCCCCCTTACCGCCCCCTGCCTCACCCCTCCTCCCTGGCAGCACCTGGGGCAGCCATCAGAAGCTGGGGTATGTGGAGTCAGAATATGAGGGCTTGTCTCCCCTCACCCGCATCAGAGACCCATGAGGGCTGTCTAGGATGAGATGCATCACACACACGCAGACACAAACATGGGTTTGAGTATACAAAGCCTTGACTCTGTTGTACACACACACAGTAACACTATTACCTAAGTCTTTTAGCTCCACGCTTCACTTCAATGCACTGTGCTTCAGACAGTGAGCCAGCGCTGGGCCATGTCAGTGTTGGCAGCTGAAGATGCTTCTGGAAGCCATTCAGCTGGCCTGCTCTACTGTGTAGGGAATTCTGCCCTCTCCGAAAACCTCTTTGTAAAGATTGACTGGAAATTGGGAAGGCTAGAACACTCATTTCTACGGAGTTAAGTCAACTTAACACTCTTTGGCCAGGAACTTGGCTTCTGTGCCAAAGTCAGCCAAACAAATCACTTCTTTCTGAAAGTGAGAGAGGGAGCTTAGGTTTGTTTTAAGAAGCTTCTTTTTTTTTGGACTGAAAAAGTCAAGTCATTCTTGAAGTATCCATGTGACTGCAACACTGCTTATGAGCTTCTTCCAAACTAAAACTGACTGACTTCTACCAATTCAATAGCTGACCGCTTGTCTTTGGGTTATCTCAAAAGCCTCATATACCGGTAGTAACATTGACAAATCAGGAATGTATCAAATAACAAATTTAATCAAAAAAGGTGATGACTATCGATGAAAGGACTCCCCATTGGCACGCGTCCACAATTCGGATTGGTTTACGGGCTCTTAGTTAAATCATCCGTGACGGCCTGAGTTCTGTATTTGGCGATGATCTTGGCGTACTCATTTCCAGACGCATAGCTGGACCGCTCCAGTCCTCCTGAGAAGTCCACGTGGAACAGGCCAAAACGCACACTGTACCCGCTCGCCCACTCAAAGTTATCCAGCAGAGACCAGGCAAAGTAGCCCCTCACCTCCACCCCGTCCTCTTGAATAGCTGCACAGAAAAACAACACAGTCACATCTTACAGCACTGGAACCCTTTTAGATGAGCCAGGTGATTCAGAACAGTTCATCAGGTTGATCTAAGGTGCCACATCGTCACTAAACCATCTCATCCTGCTTCTACCTGCGTGAGCGTGGGAACAGGCTGATGAAGGATTCACATGTCATATGACGAACTGGACCAATCGCTACCTTTGCCCACTACATGTCATATGACGAACTGGACCAATCGCTACCTTTGCCCACTACATGTCACGACGAACTGGACCAATCGCTACCTTTGCCCACTACATGTCACGACGAACTGGACCAATCGCTACCTTTGCCCACTACATGTCACGACGAACTGGACCAATCAGTACCTTTGCCCACTTCCTGGATGGTGTCCAGGTAGTACCCAGCACGCTGGACGTCCTCCAGGTCCACAGGACCCACCTGAGAGAAGCCGTTCTCTGTGATGTAGATCTCAGGCCCGTTCAAAGTATCCTGAACAGTCATAAGATGAGACATTACTGTTCAGACGATGCATCGTCAAACCAGCAGTGATTCAGCTATAAAACCTGCCACTGAAGTCCACAGAGCGCTGGACTTTGTTTGCTGGCACTATTACAGCAAACAAGTCTAACTAATGGGCTGTGACAGCTCCCAACGGCGGGACACATTGCTCAATCTCGGGATAGTTTGTATCTAAATGATGTCTTCATTGAATGTGACAACAAACTAATGGTGAATCAATCTGTTTGTGTGCGCCTTAAAAAAAAAACTATAAAAAAATAATAAAGACGGAAATAAAATTGATTACAAGCCGCTAAACAAACGTTCTCTGATCCTGGTTGGGGTCAATTGGAAATCCAACAAGCTAGCTAGCTTCTCAAATGAACGAAAGGACAAGTTGTTACGCCCTTAATCATGGTTCCTGCTCTGAAACTGTGTGGACTGCAGTCGCCCTCTGCCTGCCTCCTTCCTGTACCTTGATGTATCTCAGCAGGTTCCTCAGGCCCTCTGGCACCACGGCCAGCCAGGAGACCCCGCACACAGGCCAGGAGGCGTCCGTCACCCCCTCTGCGTCCCTGTCACTGTCCAGGCTCAGCCTTCCTCCACAGGCCCCCCTCGCTTTCACCTTCCGGGACGTGTAATAGTTGAGCGCGAAGAAATCGGCCGTTCTCAAAACGCTAGGCTCGTCCTCTGAGAAGGTAGGGAGTCTGGGACGCCCCTGGTAACCCTGCTCTTTGCTTCTCCGCTCTACGCTGGACCTCATCACGTCGGGATAGTCTCCAGTCAGGAACACGGGCCAGGCAAACCATCCAAAGGTGAAGGCTAGGTAGCGTTGTGTGGCAGCCTGGTCGTCAGAGCTAGCAGGGTCCAGAGGCTCAGCCCAGTCGCTGTTGATGGCCAGGGACACCGCACCGCCCTGGGAGGCCCTGTAGAGGGCGTCGTAGCTGTGCCAGGCCCTGGCGTGGGCACGCAGCATGTTGTGACCCACAGTGTAGGCAGACACCCCTGGCTCCTTAAGCCCTGGTGCAAACAGGCCATCTTCATATCCCAACTTGGCACAGACGTAGGGTTCGTTGATGGTAATCCACAACTTGACGCGGTCCCCGAACGTTTGGAAGCAGAACTTGGCGTAGGTGTCAAAAATGTCCGCCATCTCTGTGGATTTCCACCCTCCCTGGTCCTGAAGCGCTTGGGGCAGGTCAAAATGGTACAGCGTAACCATGGGCGACACATCGTTGGCCAGCAGGTCATCAATCACTTTGTTGTAGTACTGCACCCCTAAGGAACACATATTTTGTGATTCAGAGCTGTGTGGTACGGAGCAGGAGAGCCTGGTTGGTGCCAGTGTAGAGTGGCAGGCCGACAGCTTACCTTTCTCATTGACGTTCCGGACTGTTCCGTCAGGTAACAGGCGAGCCCAGGAGAAGGACAGGCGGTAGTGGGTGAGCCCCAGCTGGAGGATACATCCCAGGTCCTCCTCCCAGAGCTGGTAGCTGTTACAGCTGACATCTCCACTCTGGTCCTCAAACACTCTGCCTTCCCCATGGCAGAAAGTATCCCATATGCTCAGGCCTTTGCCGTCAGCATCCCAGCCCCCTTATAGGAAGGACACAATGACAAGGCATCGTAGGCAAAGCAAGCAGAAGAATGGCAACACAGTGTAACAGGGGTAATTAAATTCCTAATGAGCATCTCAGTGACCTGCCCCAGTCTGAAGAGCAGACTTCCGTCCACAGACTGGGATGTCGTTATGTTAGTGTATAAAACACGTATTACTATGTTAATACTACCTCTTACACTATGCACGAGCACCATGCATCATTTAATCAAATGATAGTGTGCTATATTTTTCTGGTCTATGTACTTAAAGCATTTCCATATGAAGGTGTATTACCTTCTATTTGATAGGCAGCAGTGGCTGCTCCCCATGCAAAATCACCCGGGAACATGACTCCGTTGAATGCGTGATTTTACAAAGTTTGCACCCGACCACTGTGTTGCAGACATAAAGCGATACAACTTTGTTGTAAACGAAGCATTACAGCGCGAGCATGATCCGATACAATTGCGCAGCTTTGTTCCCGAAAGCTCGTGGCGGACGTGTTCACAAGCGTCAGTGTGAGCCTCAAGCTGCGCAGTAACTCACATATTATAAGTTAAGACGCATACATAAAAATCCTAAATAATGAATGGAGCTCCTACAACATGCACTTACTAATGTAAATGTGCAAAATGACAAGTACAACGACCTTAACGAAATGATAAAGTTACTGCCAGTCGGTTACGCTGTTGTATAATAAAATAACGTTTTGTTTGTCAGCGTAATTCTTAGATATTTCCAAGCATTTAAGTGTTGCTCCTTATTAAAACTGGAAAGCTTTCTCTTGGCAGTTGTCAACAGAGAAACACTTGCAGTATGTTCAGAAGTCGTCTGGCCGAGAAGTTCAATAACAAAAGGGCAAACAAACAGTGAAGTTCCTCTGCAGACAGAGCTCTTTCAGAGGTTGTCAAACTGTCTGAATAATGGCCTGAAGTGACGATCTCTGCATGGCCCCCAGGTACGCAAGGTCAACTGGGTGCAGTGTGAAGCCACGCACTAGTTCAGGTCATTAGACAAGAAGGATGGATGGGCTCTGTAGACCTTCCATGGCCATTGTTCTGTTGTGCTCATGTGGGATCTTGTTGTAGAATATTCCCAGATCTGGCCTTTCCAGGATACTGCCCATCGCAAACGAGCCTGAACTTGTTATGGAAGTGAAAATTGAAGCCTTAAGTGAACCAGGAACGGAGACTGTAGCTGACTAAGAGGGGATTCAAAGTGGGGAGTAGTACAGTAAAGATGTGGACAAGGCTTTAAGTGAACAGTATTTCTACTATTTGATGATTGGTTTAACATTTACATTTATTCATTTAGCAGACGCTTTTATCCAAAGCAACTTACAGTAATTACAGGGACATTCCCTGAGGCAAGTAGGGTGAAGTGCCTTGCCCAAGGACACAACGTCATGTTGGCACAGCGGGGGCTCGACCTCACAATGTTCCGATCATAAGGCCAACGCCTTAACCGTTGAGCCATCTGACTCCAGTTTAACAATTAATGTTGCATAATATTGGTCAATGCAGTGATGGAAGTGTTTGAACATTTGGAATCATGAATGAGGTGTGATTGAATGTTTGTCTAGTTAAAACAAACAAACAAAATGGCACTGTTGTTCATTTCAGAATCATAATTTTGTCTTTATTCTTAAAAATATATATATATTCGCCATGGAAGTTACACAAACACAGAATTTACTTTGGCAAACAAAGAACATATACGGTTCTTACAAAAAGATTAAAAATAAAAAGTAAAAAGTAGGCAATAGCTATAAATGGAAAGGGGTATATTAACTATAAATAGGACAAAATTGTAAAAGTGTAAAGTGAATTTGTAAATGCAGTTTATTAATTCAGGACACAGCATCTTCTAATATAAGCATATATTTTCGTATGCCCCTTTTCTGCACACTTAAAATTAAATTAACCTGGAGGGGGATAATGAGCTCTTAACAGCTTTATTGAAATATAAAACATACAGAATATGCCAAGTTTAACAGAGCTTACAAACATCAAGATCAAAACTTATTTGGATAGATAAAGTGTAAAAAAACAAACAAACAAACAAACAAAAAACACAAAGGACATATAAAACAACAAACAAACGGGAATACACTTCAGTCTTTCTTGAAAAAGTCATTATATACTGTCAGTTTTTTTTTTTTTAGACTTTTCTTGTTCAAAACATGTATGGATGTATTTCTCAGTCACATTGAGAATGAAAGACAATCAAGTTGTTATGCTCAGTAAGTGAAGCTCTTTTGTAACGCTCTCTCTTGTAAGTCGCTTTGGATAAAAGAGTCTGCTGAATGAATCAATGTAAATGTAATGAAAGAGGGGCGGTCCTAGAGAGAGACCCTGTGGTGACGTCAGGGGGTGTAAACCCAACATGGAGCCCGGGGCAGGAGGGCAGGACTGTGAGTGCAGTTCTCAATGGAACCAAGGCTAAAGAGTACTTTCATACTCTGTAAGGGTATTGTGATCTGAAAGAAAAAAACCTGGATATTGTCGGAAGTCATACGTGGATTTACGCGGCCGGGAACGACGTTTTTTTCATTTGGATACTTTTTTTCATTTGTTAGGTCATTTTTTTCGCAGTTGTTTTTGTGTCTCGTGATTCTGTTTTTGCATACATCTGTAACCAGTGTAGTCCTTTTCTAGGGGGAAAGTTTATTTCTTTTACAGTTAAACATGCGAACTGGAGCTCAAGATTTCTTGATTCTATACTGTCTATACTTTCACAGTGTTCTCATTGAGGAGAGAAAGTTTTAAAAGCTCGTCGTGATTCCCTTTCCAAAAGTTAGTTCCCCTTATCTTGGGATGACTGCAGCTTGTCTCCTTTGGACTAAAGCAGAACTCATTTGGCAACAAAGAAAAACCTTTTTTCCCCCACTCGGATCTGAAGTTGCATGGGTCTAACTAGGATACATGTGATACATTGACCATCTTTTTTTTTATTGTACTGCACCTCGCTTCTGGGGGCGAAATGAAGACCATGCAAAGAAATGGAAGAATAAATCTTGTCGTTTAGCAAACAAAGGATGTCCAAACCCTCAACTGGATTGATTGACAATCGAGGAGTTACAGATCCCCAATGGAGGGGTAAAGCAACGTTTAAAAGCTAAAAAAATATGGTGGGGAAAAAAACAAACATCCTGATTTTTTTCTGGGGAGTATTTTTGAGGGGTTAGGTTCTCTATTGCAACCTGCCAGTAGGATTTAATACACCCACCCTCATCCCAGTCCTATTTTACTAGTCACATTCTTCGCCAATGCTGCAGTGATTTTTTTCTTGGAAATTTCTTAAAATGAAGGGGCGAGTAGTGGATCTGTTTTCGGTGTTGATGGTTTTGCTGCTGGGGGGTGATGGCTCCACTGGATCGTCTGATTGTAAATCCTATGATGAACGATCAAAAAGCGCAGGGAAGATGGTCCAGTCTGTGTCCACTGCAGACAGGAAAGTGGTCTGCAGCAATATGGAGCTCCAGCAGGTGTTACCAGCTGATTCCTTCCCCAACAGAACAGTTACACTGTGAGTATGAATCATTTGCTGGATCAACAAATCCTTCTGGGTTTATGTTGTTGTATGACACATGAATATATGCTGCTCCTTGTAGATTTCACTGATTTTGAATGCATTTCTGCTTATTTGCACATCTTGCCACATATTGCCATGCAGGCTTGTGTAGGCTTACTTGAGCCATTTTGTAGAGCATCATCATAGCCTCAACTAACAGCGTAACTTTAAACCGATGGCCTGTTTTAACTTCTCCTTCTCAAGTCTAAGGTAGACAGGTCCTGGCCAGGAACACTCCACTGTGTAGCCTGTTACCCCTTCTCTATTTCCCATCAGTCAGTTGGATTCTATATTGGTGTTTAAGACAAATGCAACAGATGCCATGGCTTTCAATAGTGCAGTGTGGTCCATGCAGAAGGGGAGCATGTCACTCATAAATACCCTAGAAACGTTAACTATAAATACACTTGACTTAATTGAGCGTAACGCTGTAGTTTCACAGACACCGCAGACAAACGTAAACAGTGTTAGTGTAAACAATTTCAACAAACAGTTCACAAAGCAACAGACTCTACTATCTAGTCTTGCGTCCTTTTTTGGAGGTGGACATTGGACTTTGGGACTAATTTCAACACGGAGGTGAAGTATTTCCCTCCAGTGAGACCTGTGACCTGTGCTGTGGTGGTGGGTGGCACGTGGTCCTCACCAAGGGCTAAGGTGAAGACCAACGCTGAAATGTGCTCTTTAAGAAGGAGCCAGCCGAGCATGTCTAAAAGGATCGTTTCTTAAGTTGTCAGTGTTGGTGTGGCCTCTTGCTCCCCACCAAGAAGGAGAGGGAAGTGAGGGAATCATGGGAGAAGAATGCCCCCCCCCCCCCCCCCCAAAAAAAAGAAAGAAAGAATAAAGTATCAAAACAAAAACAAACAAAAAAAAACTACTTTTAACAGACCAGAAGGATTAAAGTGTTCACATGTTACGGATGAGGATTATATATAGATTATGACAGCCCCCCCGAAACACTTGGACTGACACAGCACGCCTTGGCATTCTGACAGACACACATTGTTCAAGCATTTTTGTTTGTCAGTTTTCTTCCTGTGCAAAACTCCATGGAAGTCTTTTCAAATCTCTAGTTTCCTGGTGTTATCACTGGGTGATTGGGCTATTTACTTCTCCTGTCATGCTATTGGATGTTTTTCTGTATGGGAGTGAACACTGAAGTTGGGGTCCCATCATTTTAGTTGGCAGTGATAGATTGGGATTGGAAACCTTCCCCTTTGTGTTTGCTCTCAGTCAAACACCATAGTTGATGGTTGTAAAGATGGCAGCCACAGTAGTGAAGAGGGAATTAGGCTGCACTTTGTGTGAGGAAATTCTCAAGCGTTCTTCTTCTCCCACAGTGGGTTTGTGTGGGTTTTATTTATTTCTCAGCATTTGTCAACAAGATCAGTAGCCAAAAAGTTAGTTGTCTTTGCAGTCTCTGTAAAATAAAAGTAAATACAAGTTAACTCGACCGTTTGCATGTCTGCAATTGAGGAGGCGGTTTAATTTATGGCCTGTAAAGTTTGCGACACTCCTTGGTGCAGAGTTCCAGGGGCCTGTTTATGACCTCTGTCCTGACATGGGGCCTGGACACTCTGCTCTGTCCTCACTAGGCGCAGGAGCGCTGCCCAAACTTACCTCACCAGACCCTGACAATTCCTCCGTTCTGGCCACTGTAGAGCCCACTTCTTTTCACTCTAATTCTCTGTCTTGCGTTCTTTGTAGGCAAACATTGCTAACCTCTCTCTCTCTTTCTCTCTGTCTCTCTCTCTCTCTATGTATCTTTATCCATCCCAGTCTCTTCCTCTCTAACGGGATCAAGTTCTTTCTATTTCACACACTCTCTAGCTCACTGCAAGACAAGAAAAAGTTCTGGTATATATGTGAACTCATTCTGACAATACTGTCGAAACATGCGTTTAGTTTTAAGAGATGGGCTGATGTTTACGATCCCGTTGAGTGTCTGACTGAGGTCAGCATGGTGCTTCGTCCACATTATTGTCTTTGTTTGCGGTCCAGGGTCAGGTCTAAACAACTTCCACCACACCCCTCAGCACGGGTAAACAACCTGTCGGTCTTTGTTTGTTTGGCGTGCCCTTCACACGGTTGTGACGCTGCGTCAGGCCAAATCATGCCACTTTCTGAGTTGGTCACACCACATGCAGACGCTGTTCAAACTCAACCACACATTTCTTTATTTTTTCCTCCCCCCCCCATGTTGTTCTGTGATCATGTTTCGATGTTGGTTTAGCTGCTGTTTCTGTGAGTTCCCTTGGGTTGTGTTGCCTCTTGAAAATGACCCATTGACACGCCTTCTGCGTGTGCAAATTAAAGACTTCGTCAAAAATGAAGTGTGATTAGAGGCCCATTTATCATACCGCTTCCCCCTTTGACCCAAACACTTCCTGCCGCTGTTGGGAAATTATGTTTCTGTGGGTAGAGTCAAGCCGAACTCGTCCACTAAAAGAGAAACGCTAAAAGAAGGTAGCTTGAAAGTGTGTTTCTGCTCCCCATCTTAAGTCGTTCATCTTCAGGGACGAAGTTTGCGATTCTGGAATGCCTGCGAGAGTGTGGGTTTTTCCCCTCAGAGAGGGTCAGTTGTAGGCCTGTCTGGAGGGAAGGAATGAAGGAGGCAACTGATTCTGCATTCCTTAGTAATCTGAGAGGAAATGACACAAACGTGTTTACAACTGTCTCCTCTTCTCCAGTGTCTTTTTTTTTTTCTTCTCTCCCTGCGATGGACCTGAAACCCATGCCCGTCTTCCTCACCTCAGGCTGGATTTATGGTGCCCCAGTGCATGCTCCGGTCCTCTTATTTCAGACTAACCTAAACGGACTGACATATATCACGCTGCGTTTTGCGGCTTGGCGGTCGCAGAGATCATATTTCTTCACTCGACTTGTTGAGTGTTCGTTGGGATCCCTTCCCAGAAGCACCTGGACTGCGCTGTGTGGCCAAACCCCACCGAGGGCTTTCTGAGATTGATGTGGCCAACAGCCAGGCACTTCCTCCCGCAGCAGGAAGAGAGCATGTCTGATTTGACGACACCAAGGTGTCCGGGAAAGGGTCCGAGCGATCCCGGGGGCTAGGAAAAGGTACGTGTCTGTCTTCCTGAGGGCCTGGTCCAGGGCTGGGAGGGTGGACAGACCACATCCCTCAGACCACATCCCTCATGATTGAAACAAAGTTAGAGGAACAAGAGGGGGGGGGGTGCTTTGACTCGACATGCCTCGTGGAAAAAGTGATTCGTTGCGGCATTTGCATTTAGACTCACACTTTGCGTTCCTTCCATTTGATATCCAAATGAGACGGAGATCGAGATGAATCTGTGGCGGAGGGGGTTCCAGAGCCAGAGGCTAGTTTCCCCACCTCGCAGCTGCTCATTTGATTTGTTTACCGGCTCCAGCATGACAAGTTGAAGCTGTTGGGGCCGCGATGCCTTTTGAAGTGTTTATGTGACCAGTGCCCAGGAGGATGCACTCATGCATGTCCAGTGGTTGGAAAGTTTTTCTCCTTTCTTTTTTTTTTCCTTCTTCGTTTCTGAGCCAAAGCAGCGCAGCCATGTTTTCCTTCGCCGTTGTGTGATGTTTGCAGAGGAAAACCCCAAACCCAGAGGTGAGGTGGAGACACTCTGGTGTTCAGCTCTGCCTCTTCAGAACTGTGGAAAAGCACAGCCCTGCTTCCTGTCTGAATGTGCCAAACAGAAACCAACAACAGATAAGCTGGTCTTACAGTTGTTCTGGTGTGTGTCTGTATGAGCTGGCCTGGTATAGAGGCTGGCTTGGGTCCATTGACCCGTTAAGAAGCTTTTGTTGTGATGTTAGCAGGATATATCATATTACCTGGGTCCTACCGGAGCTATAAGGTGACTGCATTCTATACTTCCCGCTAATACCTTGGCACCCTGGGATTGAAAGCGGATATTGTCATGCCTCTTAACTTTGTGATTGTGACGCGGCGCAGTCGGCGCTTGTATGACAAGTGTGCTTTTTCAGTTGCGGCCGGGAGAGAGGATTCTTTGCCAGACGAGCCTTTACTCCTCCCACAGGAAGAGAGAATCCAGCTTTTGTTAAAATGCAGAGGCTAACATTGCCAAGTCATAACATGGTTAAGGGCTCACCCACGTGAAATGTTAGTCGAGCTACAAAGAAATAAACGCCTTGTTAACCCCATTTTAGCTCACTTTCCCAGTCATTGCACGTAAATTTAACAATGTACGCATAAAAACAAAACAATAATCCGAATAAAGTTATTTTTTCTTCTTCCCTTAGACAGGAGGGTGGAAGCCAGTTTAAAATTGTAGCCTAGCTATAGTTAAGCACCACAGCTGTTGCCCCCTCCCTTGGTTTTAGCACAGGGGCCCGGCCCTTCCGTGCCATGCTCTCCCCTTACCCAGTAGGAGTCACTTTACTGAGGGCTCCACGGCAGTAAAGAACTCCCCCCTCTGTTTGAAAAGGGGCGACAGCTCTGCTCCTGGTCAGGCTTTGTTGAAGCCTCATGGGCCTAAAAGAAGTGTTGAGAGAGGGAGGGATAGAAAGAGAGAGAGAGGGAGGGAGAGAGAAAGAAAGCACCAGTTGGTTTTTCAAACTGCCTTTGGGGGGGGGGGGGGGGGGGGGTTGTAGTAGCTTGCCTTTTAAGTCCCTCTTGTTAACAGTGTTTTCAACCTGAGGCTGATCTTTCAATGACTTGCTTTTACTCAAGATGGAAGTGCCCTCTATTCTAGACAGATATTCCAAATCAACTATACATTTTCGGGTACTACTGTGTGTGGTTTTGAAATCTGCCAGATCTATCAAGCAAATAAGCTTGATTTAAACGTTGCAGAAACTGGAATTGACGTGAATTCCGAACTTGAGTACATTTCTATATGCTTCTATATGATAATAATGCTTCATGGTTAGAAAACGTTTTCGTGTTGTAAAGTGGCTTGGTTGAGGCTTCGGCACTTTACAAAACCTGGTGATTTATGTCACAGACATTAGCGCTTCGTTACGTGAGATTTGTGCGGATCCCACTGCAGTTTGTTCCTGGCTCCGTCTCAAGTGGGTTCTTATCTCAGCATCTAGATAAGGCCTCACCCCCGCCTCACCCCTGCCTCCCCAGGCTGTCCTGCAGGAACTCTCCCTGCTGCTAGGCTGTGGAAGAGCTGCTGGAGACAGTGGGGGAAACAAGCTTGACATCCTGAAGCCAGAGGGTGGACGTGATGACGATCCCCCTAGACACTCTCTGACAATCCACCAGGTCTTTGGGATTTATGGCCCTGCCTGCTCTTGTTATGTCTATTAGCGTAGCTGTTAGCGACGAGCAGTCCAGTCACACTCCACCACTGGAGATGGGACTGTGCTTCCGCTTGTCTTTTTTCTGCTCCATGAAGCTGCTGAGGTCATTCTTAAGTCATGGGAGAGGGGAAGAAAGAGAGAGAGAGAGAGAGAGGGAGGAAGGGAGGAAGGGTGGGGGTGGGAGGAAGTGAGGGACGGAGGGCGAGAAAGGGAGGAGGAGGCGAGCAAGAAAGGAGCTCATGACCCTCAGGAGGAGCCTCTTGCAAGAATTCTATTTTGACAGTCGGGAGAGTCACAAGGTTGTAAAGTGCATAGTTACGCAGCCGTGTTAAAGTAAACGGCCACGAGTTTGTATGTTTTGCGCGAACGGTTCTGTTTGCATTTGACATCCGCAATCACATTGATTATTATGAAAAAACAGCACGGATATTTGCAGATAAACTCACAGGTCCTGATAGACTGAGCTGTGCAGTAAACCGAGATGCTAGATATAAACACATACAAGATGTGATAAGTATAAAAATAAATCATCTTAAAAGCGGTGTCCGTGTGATATACACAAGCTCAGGACAGAGGCAGGATTGTGCCGTTGGAAGAGCTGGACGCCCTGACTTCAGCGGTACCATCTGATGAAGACATCATCTCTAAACCTAGAACAGGCTGTCACTCCTTCATGATAATGACATCTGCTTGAGCGAGCGTGAGGACCAGGGTCTCTGCCCAGACCATCAGGACATGTGGAGAGGCCCGTAATGGACTCTGCAGTCTCCTACCCCACCCCAAGCCCAACATCTCCTGGACATCTGGAGTTTCTAACAGGCAGAAGCTCTGCTCCAGCCAGGCCGGGAAACACAGGAAGTGTTTGTGCTCTCTCACAGGGTTCGGGAGCGGAGACCAGAATTTAATCGCACCAGTCTCCGTAGGCCAACCTTGTAATGAAGCAGGGCCTCCACATCCCATAATGAGTCCAGTATGGCCGGCGGGGGGTTGTGGGTGCTGCCTGAGTGTACGACCCACCACATCCCCACCACGCAAGCCAGAAAATATGGCGACCACAAGCCAGTTTGGTGTTCTCTGGGGTGGGTTTACATCACTATCTAATTACCCTGGGTTTTTGGGAGAGGCCTCAAGCTTGTGGGAGATTCTAGAAGCTGAGTCGAAAGCGTAGTGAGGTGACTGCTGCTCACCGCATTAAACCTGTGAAAGGAGAGGGCAAAAGGTAATGAGGTTTTGGGAGTGGTTGTTTTTGAAAGTGTTGGTTGAAAGGCATGGTTTGTTTATTCATATTTACAAGTATCTAGGCAGAATGTGATGAAAACCTTTTCCATTGAGACACCATCCGCTGTTAGTTTTAAGATGGCTGTTGTGTGATGGACTAGGAGAGTTTTATTATCCTCAATTAATGTGGATACTGTTTTATCAGGGTTAAGTTGTCTTGTAGTGTTTTTCTACATTTATCAAGGTTGTTTCTTATGCCAAAGCATTTCTTAGTTGGATTTGTGGAGTGTAATTCAGTCAAGACTTAAAACCTCTTGCCCCATGTGGCTCACTGCAATACTATTTTCTTGAAAGCATTTAGTTAATCTTTCATTTCTATCCATTCTTAACTATCCCAGACTTGTACTTTTGTGCCTTGTGAAAGCAGGCGCTAATTTCTAGTTGTCAACAAACCATAATTGTTCGAGACCAGACACCCAAACCACCTTGGTCTGTCATCAAGGGTTATACAATGCTACATCAAATGGCTTCATGTGGCTCTGGAAGAACAATATAAAAGTGAGTCACCACTTTTTGGGCCTGATTATCATACCTTGAACCATCAAAGATGCAAGGAGTTTAATGGAAAGAACGCAACCCTATTGCCTCTTGGCTACCTGCATGAACTGTGCCCTGATGAGGCACATGCTACCAATTTAGTACCACAAAAGAATAGCTGATGGCTGGAAAAAAATATCTTGACTTCCTGTCTATGTAGAACATTCCATGGATGGAGCAGTGAGATTATTATCTTAAACAAGACAAAATACATAGTTGGTCTACCTGGAAATCATGTTGAACTGTGCTCTACAGTTTATCTAATATGGTTAGATGACTAACTAACTTCTGGCATGCAATACTCCTGTATATTTCCTCTGCTGTTTACAACAGCTCTTTAATATTTCATACTGGTGTGTGTGTGTGTGTGTGTGTGTGTGTGTGTGTGTGTGTGTGTGTGTGTGTGTGTGTGTGTGTGTGTGTGTGTGTGTGTGTGTGTGTGTGTGTGTGTGTGTGTGTGTGTGTGTGTGTGTGTGTGTGTGTGTGTGTGTGTGTGTGTGACACATGAAGCAACCTCTGAAACCTCAACCTCTTTAAAGTTCTGGTGCTTTTTTTGTGTGTGCGGTAGACTCTCCTTCACATTACTCTAAACAGTGACGCTTTATTTTCTTTGCAGGATTTTAAGCAACAACAAAATTCAAGAATTAAGAAATGGCTCCTTCCTCGGGCTGTCTACGTTGGAAAGACTGTGAGTACCGTTCCTTAGATTCAAGTGTTTTTCCACAGGCAGAGCGTGAGAAGGTTTGCAGTGTTATCGCTGATGTTATCACATGTGTCTCTGTCCCAGTCATGTTCCCTCCTGCTCTGTCTAATATCACCTGCAGCCCTACTCATCTCCATTAACGGAACTCTTTGTTTTACCGCGGAGTCGAAGCTGCGACTGCGTCTTGGTACGAGGACATGTTTCGGTCAGCTTGTGCTGAAACGATACAGTCTACCTGTGATAGATAGAGTACACAGCTGCGGCCTTTGCATCCAGGTTTGGGGCCTGGTAAAAATGTATGTTGGCTTGATGCCAGTGGAGCAACTAGGTCATGGAGGACTAGAGGCATCTAGCACTTACCCTGGGATAAGAATACCAGTTGGGGGTGGGAGGGGGGGGGAAGCATTGGAGAAGGGCTTATTATATAGCTGTTTGCCCCTAGGGCTGGCTGTTGTCAGCCAGGGAGGGAGATGCTTTCTCCCCCATCCTGAGGACTTCCGTACGGAGCAGTTTATACTCCATAACATCTGTGAGTGGTGGACTGACCCCATTACTGCGTCTGCATCAGGCCTGAGGGCCGTACTGTGCTGCGGAGTCACAACCAAGTCAACTGACAACTTGTCTTTTTTTTGGGGGGGGGGGGGAGGGGGGGGGGGGGGTGTTGATCTAGTCAAAAACCACTCAACTTGACAGGACCAGAAATGGAACCTGAGAAAAGAGGGAAGTTAAAAAGGTGTTGACAGGCTGAGCAGAAACGCCTCACCCCCTCTTTATCGCTCTCTATTTCAGTCTCTCGTTCCCTGCTTTTTTTGTTTTTTTTGTTGTCTCTCTCTCTCTCTCTCTCTCTCTCTCTCTCTCTCTCGCCCTCTCACGCTAGCTAAGTACAACCAAGACAAAAAGCTGGTGTACTTTGTACTCACAACACTGAACCTTGAACGCTCCTTCTTGGAGCGATTGCGTAAAGCACCGAGAGATCCGGCTGTTTCCGCGATGGCGGTGACGGGCTGGAGGGATGGCGTGGTCCCCGTTCTCCGTTGGAGAACCCAACACAAGACCGCTGGGCCCACAGTGCATGCATCACGGCTGATTTATCGCTCCAGAATGGCTTCATGCAGATAAAATAACCAGACCAGTATGAGACCAGCTTTTACCCAAGGTTACAATAACACATGACTGCATAGTTGAGGAATTCAGGAGGGCATATTTTCCGTGTCATTTTCCCAAGTCCTGTTTAGAAGACCCAGGGGTCCCTGGGGAATTAAATGGGCTCTGGGGGCACCCAGTTGGACATGTGGTTTGAGTTGGGGAAAGTGGAGCGACGTAGTGGAAGGTGACCGGACCAAATAAATGCTGCTTATGTTACATCACAGTGGATCTTCCTGAGTGTGTTCGCTTCAGTGTTGGCACAGTCTGCACTATTTCCCTCCATTTTGCATAACCTTCCTCCCATCCCCCTTCCACCTCATGAATAGATGATGCAAATCCTTTAAAAAATATATTCCTAATGAAAATAGGAATTAATAATAAGAAATGTTTATGAAACATCATTGTAAGTATAGGAATTCTACACGTATCAATGTTTTTTTTGTTTTTTTTTTATTAAATTTTTGGTACATTTGCTGAGCATGCTCGCTGAACTCAGACCACCAGCATGTGTTTAGGCTGGCATGCTGAAATGTGCGCCATCTAATCACATGGACTGGCCTCCTGCTGACCCCAGCAACACATCCTGCATCCCAGACAGGCGGTTTGAGGATCTCGCTCCCTAGCCCATCTCCAAAATGGAGTCACATGTTATAATTTCCGATTCCAGTTCTTTGAGATGAACCGAAGGTTCCCTCTCTGGATGGGTGAGTAAACAGCTTTGATCCTCCCACACAGAGGAGCCCCCCCCCCCCCCCCCCCCCCGAGGGCCACTTCTCCCCTCCGTCTGCAATCGGCCAGTCTGATTGGCTGTGGAGGAGTGGCCTCTCTCTGGAAGTGCATAGCCAGTGGCATGTTTACCTCGGCGAGAAGCTCCCATTGTGATTACCTCCCTCCAGCCCTCTGCTAGGGCCGAGCTGCTTTGTCATTGTAATGATGCTCAGCCGAGGCCAGAGGTGTCGACACACACACACACATACACACACACACACACACACACACACACATACATACAACACTGCCCTGGCTGCACGCTAGACTGAAGTGTTATTTCTATTCTTTCTTATTTCTCTCTTTCATTCCTCCACATCCTATCTTCCGCCCCCGCTCTCGCTCCACTTTCTCACTCTATTTCTGTCTCTTTCTGCTACCGGTCTTTATCTTTAGAAAGTGTGTGAGAGCGACAGTGTTGCTGTGAGAGAGCAGCCTACGCCTGATTGGCAAGCGGGAAGAAACTGATTAGCTCAGTTCAACTCTCACCGTGAAATCACAGTGTCAGCGCGGAGGACACTGCGCTCTGTCGGGGGGCCAAAGGTGTCTAGGCATAGAATCGAGGCCCCCCAAATCTCCATTAACACCCTCCGCCTCCTCGCCACGGAAGTGTGAAAGCTGCTGGAGAGCCCCCCCCCCCCCTCCCCCCCTCGTCACATGCTAGCCCTTCCTTCAACCCAAGGTCCAAGACTGTGGCGGCCATGATTGTTATTACAGATGGAGATGTGTGAGATTTGAAGCAGCTTTGATGGAGCCTCAACCCCGTGGACTGTGTGGCTCTGCTGTCCATTCCTATCGGTGTTTAGTGCCTTTTTTGGTCTGGCTGAAAGTAAAGTTTGAAACCCACTCTTGTCTTGTGGGTTGATACAGTTTCTTTAATGATTGCATGATTGTTTTTTCACCCGGTGGGGGGCAGAGCCAGAGCCAGGCCTGGACTGAAGAGCGTGTTATGAGAAGTACAAGTTGTAGTCATCAATGTCTGTGCCAGCTGGCTCTCCTGCCGCACTTAAGAAACCGGTACTTTCACTAGACTAGAGCCTTCCGTAACATTGAAGATCGCCTCGAGCAAAGGTAGCGTACTCTGAACCACGATGAGGGGGGGGGGGTGGTGTTTGCCCAAACTTTTTTTCAAAACGTCCTTTTCGCATTGGTCCCCAGGAAAGTTCCAGAACATTCTAGAGCACTCCCCAAGGTACCTGAATGCAGACTTCATTAGCCCGTCCCTTCCATCGTTGCGTGACAAGCAGGTCTGGCGTGTTGCTGCTGAAGCAGGTCGGAAGGTGCCAGGTGGTTTGCGGTTGACAGATTTGGAGCCCTGAGGGAGGGTTAGGGAAAGGTTGGGTTACGGTCTGGTTCCAAAGCTACCTCTCCCCCAGTGCGTTCAGTAAAAGATGCCAACTCTGAAAACACATCATTCAAATGATTGCGTCTCGTGGCGCTTAAATAGGAATATGTGGTTGTTTTAAAGGAATGTATTACAGCCTTACATCCTACCCTTTACTCAGTGTTGTTCAGTCGTGCATGAGAGGGCCCCTAGGAGAGTTCTTTCCTTCCGACAGAGCCCCAGATCGACTGCAGGAAGTAGGCATGAGATTCCAAACAAAGACGTGTTCGTTTTGTTTAGTCCTTGTTGAGTTTGGTTTCTGGATGTGACCGAAACACCATCATAAAGAAAACAGTTGGCTGAGGAAGAGCAGCCATGATACTTCCTCAACCACAGCTTGAAACTCAAACAATTCCCAGACTGTTTTCCCGGCTTTTACCAGCGTTCCAAAAAGATTCCTTTCAAGACTTGAATAGAGGGAGTGAGTAAAGATTGGCTTTGTGTCTTAGCTTGTGTGCTGCAGACCGCACTGTTGTTATGACACTGATCATCGAGCTGGCAGCAGCCAGGCCCAGTCTAGCGCTTCCCCATAGAGCCGGGACGAGGGCAAGTAATCTGAGCAGAACCTCAGCTTGGTAGGCTCCAGCCTGCTCTCCATGACGCTACTGAGGAACCCGGTGTGGACCTGCTTGAATCCGGTACTCTGCTAGATAGTCATCAGTCCCATGAGGAGCTGAGGTTCAAGACACTCCTGATAGGGTGGCTTTTCAGAGGCACTCAAGCTTCACCCTCCCCCCGGCCTTCCCTGTGGGGGGTAGGGGACCTCCAACCTCTCCAACCCTCTCAGTTCAGAACTTTCTTTCCCCTTCTCCTCCATTTTTCACTCAACACTCGGCTGTGGCCAAACCAACTCCTCTTGCCCACATCAAAAGGCGTGGCGAGGGATTGTTTTTTCCCTCCACTCTTCTCTCTGATCCCTCAGTACCCCCCCCCCCCCCTCCCCCCCTTTTCCCCTTTTACATATAATTTCATCCACATCAAACGTCACAGTCCCGGTTACCCAGAGGCCTTTGTGTGGCCTCAGGTGGTGAGCGCTGAGCCTCTCAGCTCAGGGGGGTTAGTGAGGAAGTTCTGCTGCGTCAGTGCAGGTGAGGGCCCCAGGTATCCCACCACAGCCTTTGAACAAGGAATGGTGTGTGTGTGTGTGTGTGGCCCCTGTGTGTGACCGTGGTTCCTGCTGTCGCTGTGGGGGGGTTACCTAGTCATGATTGAGTGGGGGCCTGCTGCCAGGTCAGGGATGAGTGCCTGTTCCCAGAGACAGGACAGGTTTAGTGTGTGTGACAACCGAGCACAGCATCAGGGGTCAGAGGTCAGGAGGAGGATGGTTTTAAATATCCGCCTCACTGTGGTCTCGGGAGACTGCCTAAGTGCGCGCTTTAGCCTCGTCAAAACAACATCACACTTCCCAAATTAAACCAATCCTTCAACCGAGACGTGTTTCCTTATTAGTCAGCCTAGTGAATGCAGAAAAATGCTTCGAAAAACACAAGGTCATATTCACAGGCTCGCCATGGTTTCATAAATGATTACTGGGTGTGAGTTTCATGTAATAATGTCATTAGGCTTCAGATTTCCTGCATTCCATTCTGTCAATGTGACGTGTTGTGTTGAGTCTAAACTGAGTTTTCCTGCCTTCACAGGGACATCCGGAACAACATCATCAGCCGTATCGAACCGGGGGCGTTCCTGGGACTGCTGTCACTCAAGAGGCTGTGAGTTCGAACACCTCCCCCCCCCCCCCACCCCCCCCCCCCCCCCTCGTACACAACACTTTGGCTCCAATTAATGGACTTTAAAATAATCAATACTGATTCCGTGTCATCCATACCAGTGATATGGTACCACTGTAGCATCTGTAGCACACTGTTGCCCCCCCATGCTGTGCTGTTCAAAGTGCTAACAGACGCAGGACGGCATGTGTTCAGAGTTGGTCCACGTAGGTCTCGAGGTACGTGCAAGCGTCATCCTCTTCTGTGGCAGTGGCAGTTTCCCCAGGTTCAGTTACTTCACACATACACACAGGGTTGGGGAGGGGGTGGGGGGTGGGGGGGGGGGGGTCACGCCCTGCAGTAGTGTGTGTATCCAGGCCTGCGTTGAGAGTAGGGAGGTATAGAGCTCTATAAGGGAGGCCTGTAAAGCAGAGTGTTAACTCTGGAGTGATGAGGAGCTGGGCGCAGGGCCAGGGCCCACTCCAGAATGCACCAGGCCCTATCCACTTTCACACAGGCAAGGGAAGGGGGATGGGAACGGATGTGTGTGTGTGTGTGTGTGTTATGTCCTTATGTACTTATGTGTATGTGTGTATGTTATCTGTGTGTGTTCTGTGTGTGTGTGTGTGTTATCTACGTGTGTGTATGTGTGTATGTTATCTGTGTGTGTTCTGTGTGTGTGTGTGTGTTATCTACGTGTGTGTGTGTGTGTAATAACGAGGGAATCATCCAATCCCGCTTGATGTCTGCCAACATAAACTTGGTGTGTGGCTGCTGGAAGAGCAGTGAGTTAGGCAGAGAGCCTGTCATCTTCCTGGCCTGGACTCACACAAGCCAGAGCTCCTGTTCCCTCAGGGCTCCTCCTCCCCCATGCTCCTCCAAGATACTGCCAGTAATCACGTAGTACTCTAATAGTACTCTGGTAGTACTCATATAGTACTCTAACAGTACTCTGGCATTACTCATATATTACTCTCATAGTCCTCTAATGCAGTAGTATTCGAATAGTACTCTTGTAGTACTCATATAGTACTCTAGCAGTACTCTGGTAGTACTCATATAGTACTCTGGTAGTACTCATATAGTACTCTAATAGTACTCTGGTAGTACTCATATATTACTCTCATAGTCCTCTAATGCAGTAGTATTCGAATAGTACTCTTGTAGTACTCATATAGTACTCTAGCAGTACTCTGGTAGTACTCATATAGTACTCTTGTAGTACTCATATAGCCTACTCTAATACTTGTCTGGCATTATTCTAAAAGTACTTAGCATTAATTTGGTTCTGTCTCTCTAGCCTGTAGCTAATATCCATGTCATGTGACCTGGCATCAGAACCATAGCATTGCTTCCAACCTGTCTATCTTTCCACCTTCACAAAGTTCCAAAGTTGTAACCCTAACCCTACTAAAAAGGACTATACAAACAAATGTTGATTTGACTTGTCCACCAATACCCCACACCCCCTTCCAGAATCCCACTGCACTCTGCCACTTAGCACATGACACCTTAAAACAAACTTATTACTGTGCTTTTGCACCACTGTTTGCACTACTGCGTATATACACCACCCCCCCCCCCGTACGATATATACCCATATTCTTGCACTAACTCATTATAGTTATATCCCCCCCCCCCTGTACATCTAGTGCCCACTTGCCACCTTGTACATGTTTATTTTTTACTCCTATACATGTTCTATGTTGCTCTTCTCTGTCACAGTGAGTTCTATGTTTGTTAATCTTGCATAGCGATTAAACCTGATTCTGATTCTGAAGGAAACTCATCTTCATTCATTCATTCATTCATTCATTCATGTGGAGGAACAGGTGCTCGGTCAGCAAAATGTACGTGTTGAGAAGGGGCTGACAGACAGGGGGTGGAAGGTTAGGAGACATCCTAACTGGGTGTAAACATTCGGCATGTGCTGACTGTTGGCATGTGCCTCCAGCCTAGCCAGCTTTGCTCTCAGCTGTTGCTGCCGACGCCGCTGCTGCTGAGGAGGGCAGGGCGATGACTGTATCTGGCTCTGCCTCTCTCTCTCCTCTTCTCTCTCTTCTCTCTCTCTCTCTCTCTCTCCTCTTCTCTCTCTCTCTCTCTCTCTCTCTCTCTCTCCTCTTCTCTCTCTTCTCTCTCTCTCTCTCTCTCTCTCTCTCTCCTCTTCTCTCTCTCTCTCTCTCTCTCTCTCTCTCTTCTCTCTCTCTCTCTCTCTCTCTCTCTCTCTCCTCTTCTCTCTCTCTCTCTCTCTCTCTCTCCTCTTCTCTCTCTCTCTCTCTCTCTCCTCTTCTCTCTCTCCATACCGCTCCATCTCTCTCTTGTCTCGACAGTCAATACTGGAATTTGTCCTCTTTTCAGCAGCAACATCTGACTTGAATCTGACTTTGATTCATTTCAGACCAGCTGTTCAGTGAGTGTTGGTGAAAAGTCTTCCTTTAACTTGAAGTGGGAGATGTTGGAGGTGTTAAGGAAGAGAAGAGTGGGTCCTGTCATGAGAGCTGTCACATGGTGTCTGGTGAGGGGGGTGGGGGTGAGGGGGGAGTCCCTGGAATAACAGCGGGAGAGGGAGGCCTCTCACCTTTAACCCCCCTACTATGTAGACTACCACACACACACTCACCCAGCCTCACTTCCATTTAGCAGACGCGCTTATCCAGAGCGACTAACAGCAAGTACAGGGACATTCCCCCCTCCAACATCACAGCCACAGCCGGGAATCGAACTCACAACCTTCCGATCCTGAGCCCAACACCTTAAACGCTGAGCCAACTGATTCCCTGACTTCCTCCACCCAGCCTCCACCCAGCCTCCCATCTTCCCCCCAGCCAGCCCTTCTCCCAGCCCTTCTCCCAGCCCTGCTCCCAGCCCTGCTCCCAGCCCTGCTCCCAGCCCTGCTCCCAGCCCTGCTCCCAGCCTGCACGCAGCCCTCCAGTGTTGCCAGAGACACAGTGTCAGGTCCTGGAGTGAGGTGAAACACGAGCGTTGGACGTGTTCGACATTAATCTGAGGAAATGAATCACCCCTCAGATGTTTCTCCAAAAACCCAGAGGGGAAACACAGACATCATCCCCACAGACCCTCCGCCTCTGACTGAAAAGTTGTAAAACAGATATTTTGTGCAACTTGCCCAAACTTGTCTCTCTCAATCTGCTAGATTTTTGCATGCTTAGTTAGCCCATTACAGGTTTTGAAAACGCTTTGATATGCGGTTCTTTCCCTGATCGTGGATAGGATGTCTGCATTGTGGTTTACAGTAATGGATGTGCCATGCTATCCCTGTGTGCGTAGCTACTGTTTTACCTCACACCCTTACCCCTGTGTGCTTTTACGAGACTGTGTGCTGTTGTTGCTAAAGAGTTTCCCCTCAGGGATTAATAAAGTATTCTGAATCTGAATCAACGTGTTAACAGCCGTCCAAAAATGAACTCCAACATCTCTTCAATGTTTTCCACAGAGATCTGTCCAAAAACCTCATTGGCTGCCTCAACGTTGACATCTTCAAGGGTCTCACAAGTCTAGTCCGGCTGTAAGTCACATATCACTCTCTTAAGTTGGAAGGACGATGCAGAAATACGTTATTATATTTACATTTATTCATTTAGCAGACGCTTTTATCCAAAGCGACTTACAGTAAGTACAGGGACAATTTTCCCTGAGGCAAGTAGGGTGAAGTGCCTTGCCCAAGGACACAACATCATATAGCCACAGCCGGGGCTCGATTTCACAACTTTCCGATCATGAGGCCAACGCCTTAACCGTTGAGCTATCTGACGCCCCATATTTGTTGTGAGCCATTCCTTTGTTTTACAAGTGAGCTGTCTTAGTCATCCATCCCATTTATATTTTACACCTAGCATAGTTTCAGTTGAAGAAAGTGATTATAAGTTGAAGAAAACCTGAGTGTCCTTGATAAGAACAGAAGCACACGCATGCGAAACAGTTGCTCTTCTCCGAGCACCGGAAGACAGCAGCAGGTGCAGGGAGATTAGCATATTACCCATGATTCCCCTCAGGGGTTTGGACGCAACAGCTGGACCCATTAGTGTGTGTCCCTTCTCCTGACAAGGAGGTGAGGATTGATAAATAGCTGGATGTCTCTGTAGAATTGACAATAGAAGCCTGTGTTCCATCCTGGCTTCATAAGTCAGGACCTGTAATCATCAAGGGTAAATGAATAAACCTCATTTGAAATGTTGTTCTTTTTTCCCCCCCCTCCAGGAACCTTTCAGGAAATATATTCTCCTCTTTGGCCCAGGGTACCTTTAACAGCCTGGTCTCTCTCAAGACATTGTGAGTACAGATGTGTGTGTATATAGACAGTCAATAACAGGGGATAAGACATCTGGTCTTCTGTGATATTGGGAGACAGCGTGTCTAGGGAGGGAGGTCTGCATTGTTAGAGCCCATATTTGATACCTTGATATCAGCTCGGAGAGCTAGCTGGATCAAAGGTTCGGTTGAATACCTTTGGAGATGGTTATCGGCAGCGGAATTTGATACTGGTTATGATCCGGTCTCTTATCATTTCCTCACCCCTCTCTCTTTCTGACATTCTCCTTCGCTGACTCGCTTACTCTCTGTGACTCTCCCCCTTTCTCGCTCTCTCTCCCTCACTCTCTCCCTCTCTTTCTCTCTCCCTCTCTCTCTCTCTCTCTCTCTCTCTCTCTCTCTTTCTCTCTCCCCCTTTCTTTCTCCCCCTCCCTCCCTCGCTGTCCTCAGGGAGTTCCAGACCCCCTACCTGCTGTGCGACTGTAACCTGTTGTGGCTGCTGCGCTGGATCAAGGACAACAGCGTGCAGGTGAAGGACACCAGGTGCTCCTACCCACGCTCCCTGCAGGGTCAGCTGATCACCGCCGTCTCTCCGGAGCTCCTCACCTGCGGTACGGACGCACACACATTCACACACACACACACACTCATCTGTTCTGCTGTGTGTCCTATTCTACCGCCTTCCAGCTCGCTTTTGCGCACGCCTCTGAAAGGAATCTTTGATGGCGCTCATACGCACGCAAACACACAACCTCACACGCGCGCACATCCACAAAGCTACACATTGACGGTCTTTGTCACACTGTAATGCAGTCCAGCACATTCCTCAGATATCCAGCATCCAGTATGTTACAGTCTAGGCTTGGCTGGTGATCAGAGCTGGGTATGGCTGCCTGTGTTTGAACTAGCTACAGTCTTATCAGTTCGGTACTATATTGGAGGTTATGAAACCTCTGGCCCATAGAAGGAACAGTCACATGACTGTTCAGCCTCACACAGGCCCTCTTCCTTGTCTGAGTTCTGCCCATGCTTTGACAGAAGCAGCACAAACATAACTGACACAGCCAGCCAATGAGAGACATAGATTTGCGAACGCATGTCTTTATTTGACCTCTGACCTCTCACTGAATATACTCGCCCAGAGGAAACGATACACACACACGCAAAAAAAGTCATTTGAATCCCTACACAAGTCACAGCCTTTATACGGAGAGACCCCCCCCCAAAAACGACAAATCCCACAATACCCCTGTTCCTCCTGCTCTCCCCAGACGCCCCTCTGGAGCTGCCCTCCTTCCAGCTGACGCCGTCTCAGCGGCAGGTGGTGTTCCAGGGCGACAGCCTGCCCTTCCAGTGCCAGGCCTCCTTCGTGGCGGAGGACATGCAGGTGCTGTGGTACCAGGACGGGCGCATGGTGGAGCCCGACGCCGCCCAGGGCATCGCCATCGAGAAGAGCATGGTCCAGAACTGCTCGCTCATCGCCAGGTAGACCAGCACGCTTGAACTCTCTCCCCTCCCCCACCCCCCTCCCCCCACCCTCCCTGACTGCAGACTTCATATGAAGTCAATTAGTGTTTCGTTTAGTTCTTTTCTTCGCTTCACTCCTCTTTTGCCTGTTTTTTTTCTTCTTCCAGCGCTCTCACTATCTCTAACATCCAGCCCGGTTCTACGGGGAACTGGGAGTGTCGCGTGCGGACCAGCCGGGGGAACACCACGCGGACCGTTCACATCGTGGTTCTGGAGAGTTCTGCCAAGTACTGCCCGCCGGACCGGGTATCCAACAACAAGGGGGAGTTCAGGTCAGCATTGGGAACGTTCTGGAAGGGGTTTTTAAGTCTGGGTCTGTGGAACACTAGTTCTCTGGCTCCCTCTAGTGGTTGAATATGAAAACGTCTCGCTTCGAGATTGTTCCAGTGTAGCTGCGATGTCATCTGAACCCTGTCTGTGCCCAGGTGGCCTCGAACCCTGGCTGGCATCACAGCCTTCCTGCCCTGCAACAGGCTGGCATCAGGAGCCGGCATCTACTCTGGCAGCGCCGGTGACGAGAGGCGTGCGTGGCGACGCTGTGACCGTGGCGGCGTGTGGGCGGAGGAGAACTACTCTCGCTGCCAGTACCAGAAAGACGTCACGCGGGTTCTCTACATCATCAACCAGGTAGGAAGAGAGTCGCTCCAGATATGGAGGGTCAGGTTGCCTTCCGGAGGGCTTCCGAGATAGTCCCACCCAAACTTAGAATATAACACCCCTGCCTTTGTGTTGGGGAGGGTGTCATTACCTGTCTGCCTTCCTGCCCTTTCTCTATCTCAGTTCACCTAGCTGGGTACTCTCTCTCCCTGTCTCTCTCTCTCTCTCTCTCCCTGTCTCTCTGTCTCTCCCTCTCTCTCCCTGTCTCTCTCCCTCTCTCTCTCCCTCTCTCTCCCTGTCTCTCTCCCTGCCTCTCCCACTCTCTCTCTCTCTCTCCCTCTCTCCCTGTCTCTCTCTGTCTCTCTCTCTCCCTGTCTCTCTCTGTCTCTCTCTCTCTCGCTCTCTCTCTCTCTGTCTCTCTCTGATCCCTTCCTCCACCCAACTGTATAAATCCACTTGTGTTCTTTTCACTTGCTGCCAACTAGGTGGCTTCATCATCTTTCCCTCTCTCCTTTGTTTTGTCTGTCTTCCTGTGTTATTGGAAGTCCTTGTACTTAGATTCTTTCATACTTCAGAGACTGTCATCATTCGTCACCTAGATAGCAGATGCTTTTCCAGATACATAACCCTGGTACGTTCACAGAACCGTATCACCTCCATCTCTTAATCCCTGGCCTCCCTCTCTTTTTACCTTCCACCTCCCTATCTCTGTCTCCATCTCTCCTCCTTTCTCCTCCACACCTCCCCCTCTCCCTTCCTTCCTCCCCTCCTCCTCTAGATGCCTCTGAACCTGACCAATGCTGTTACCACGGCCCGTCAGCTGCTGGTGTATACTGTGGAGGCCGCCAACTTCACCGACAAGATGGACGTCATCTTCGTGGCCGAGATGATCGAGAAGTTCGGCAAGTTCGCCGAGAAGTTCAAAGATGTGAGTAAACGGCGTCCCGGCAGAATAACAGCCTTTGTGTTTCCAACGACGGAAAAAACCTGCGAGAATGTGCGCACAAATCCGGCGTAAGTTAAGATAAGATGGCACCACATGCATACAGGCATAACTATACATTAGTAGATTCCCCCTCCTTCCCTCCTTCCCTCCTTCCTTCCCTCCTTCCTTCCCTCCTTCCTTCCCTCCTTCCTTCCCTCCTTCCTTCCCTCCTTCCTTCCCTCCTTCCTTCCCTCCTTCCCTCCTTCCCTCCTTCCCTCCTTCCCTCCTTCCCTCCTTCCCTCCCTCCCTCCCTCCCTCCCTCCCTCCCTCCCTCCCTCCCTCCCTCCCTCCCTCCCTCCCTCCCTCCCTCCCTCCCTCCCTCCCTCCCTCCCTCCCTCCCTCCTTCCCTCCTTCCCTCCTTCCCTCCTTCCCTCCTTCCCTCCCTCCCTCCCTCCCTCCCTCCCTCCCTCCCTCCCTCTGAAAATGGACAGACAAAGCAGCCTTGTGCTGTAGCTCCCTGGAGGAACTGGAATGAGAGTGCATGAGATCTGATCTGGAATGAGGGATTAAATCAGCCAGGTTGCGGGACAGGGGGGGGGGGGGGTGTTACAGATCCCTCTCTGACTCAGAACAGATCAGGTTCCTGTCCCCGCCCGCACGCCCCCTTCCCTCTCTGCTTGGTCTCTGTGGGGGAGTGGGGGGGATGGGGGCCTGGGCGACGCCCTCTTTCAGCAGCCCGCCTGGACACAGGACATGATGTGGATGTCCTCTCCAGCTACATGCCCTGCTTTCTCCCCGCTAGCCCAAGGGAGCGGAGGCCGTCTCCGGTAACATTAGGCACTAGGTTGACGTGATGAGGTCTCTGATGACGTTCCCCTCCCCAGCTAGGAGAGGTGATGGTGAGCATCTCCAGTAACCTGATGCTGGCTGATGAGCGGGTGCTGTGGATGGCCCAGAGAGAGGCCAGCGCCTGTTCACGCATCATCCAGTGTCTGCAGAGGATCGCCGTGCATCGCCTAGCCAACGGCGCTCAGGCCTTCTCTCTCGTGAGTACACACACAGAAACACACACCCACACACACACACAAACACACACACAAACACACACCCACACACACACAAACACACACGCTTGTCCAGAGCCAGGAGATTGATACAAAGTCACTTTTCCACAAAGTGGATATAGATCTTTTTGCGCCCCGCTGGCAAACAAATTGCCACATTCGAGTCCCACTTAACCTACAGCGCTTTCTCGTTAATGCTGCTTGTTCCAGAACTCCCACAACATAGCGCTGGAGGCACACACCATCAAGGCGAGCAGCTTCAACGGGATGACCTGCACCGTGTTCCAGAGGCCCACCCCGGAGCGCACAGCCCTGCGAGACCTGGGCCCTCGCATCGACCTGGATGCCGGCTCCGACCGCCAGCTCAGCTTCAAGTGCAACGTGACCAGCACCCTGTCCAGCCTGGTGCTCAAGGTACGCCCCTGTCTGGCTCTCTTTCTGTCTCTGGCTCTCTCTCTTGCTGTCTCTCTTTCAGGCTCTCTCTCGCTTTTAGGCTCGCTCTCTTTCTGTCTGTTTCTGTCTCTCTTTCTGTCTCTTTCTCTCTTTCTATCTCTCTCTCTTTCTGTCTCTCTCTGTTTTTTTTTAGTTCCGTCTCTCTCGGTCTTCCTCTCTCTGCGTCTCCTCCCTCCTCACCCCTTCTCTTCCCCTCCCCTCTCCAGAACACGGTGGTGGAGGCATCGCTCCACCTCCCCCCCTCCCTGTTCTCCCAGCTGTCGACCGCGGGCCAGCCCGACGACTCCGTTTACAAGCTCCACCTGCTGGCCTTCCGGAACGCACGCTTCTTCCCCTCCATGGGCAACTCCACCCTGCTGGGTGACGGGGGGAAGAGGAGGGGCGTGGTCACCCCTGTTCTCTTGGCCCACATAGGTTAGTTCCTCCCAAGTACCCTTGTCAACAGGGTGTTCTGTCACACATCACTGCCCAGGATCCGGTTCCAAAAATCCCCATAACACAGTCACGATGTGCGTACTGCGGAAACGGGAGTTTGTGTTAGATCGGTTTGTTCCAACCACTCTCTCTCCTTTTTATGTCTCTCTCTCCCTCTCTACCTCTGTATCTCTCTACCTCTGTCTCTCTTTTCTCTGTCTCTCTCTTCCTCTTCCCTCCCTCTCTCTTTCGGTCTCTTTTTTATGTCTCTCTCTCTCTCCCTTGCGCTCTCTCTTTCTCTCCTTCCCTCTCTCTTTCTGTCTCTTTTTTATGTCTCTCTCTCTCCCTTGCGCTCTCTTTCTCTCCTTCCTTCTCTTTCTATCTTTTTTTTCTCTGTCTTTTCTCTCTCTCTGTCTCTCCCTCCCTCCCGTCTTCCCCTGGTCAGAGGGCGTCCCTCTGCGCGGCCTCCAGAGCCTGGTGAACGTCACCCTGCGGCGCCTGGCGAGGGGCTCGGACGCCGTGGCCGCCTGCTGGAACAGCAGCCTGCAGGGAGGGCAGGGAGGCTGGCAGACACAGGGCTGCCGCATCCTGGCTCACCACGACAACTACACCAGCATGTCCTGCGACACTCTGGGCAACTACGGCCTTCTCATGGTTAGCGCTACCTCCTCTGGCACACACAGACAGTCACACCCCTCCCCCTGGTTCCCCCCTGCAAACCTGGAAGCTCCAGACTGGCATAGTTGACATGGGGACTCATCTACCGTGTCAGTAACTAACTGCGTCTGTAGGAACATTCTGCTGGTGCATGTCTCCCCCTGTTTCATCCATCTCCCTGAGCGGAAACTCGTTAGTGTTGTTGCTTTATTGTTCGCGTCCCACAGGTAGACTACTGTCCGTCGGAGACTCACGTTAAATTTGTAAACTGATCGGTTGAATGCTCTTATAGCTCTTCCCTTGGCACTTATTGGTTCTCACAATGTATGATAATCTATAAGCCTGCTATGTTTTGGGGTGTATCACGTTGCTATGCTCATTGACCAATGCTGTTTTGTAAAGCTCTCTTGTAAGTCGCTTTGGATAAAAGCGTCTGCTAAATGAATCCATGTAAATGTAAATCTGTCCATTGGAATTCAGACGTAATATTAAAACGTCATTGAGCCAACCTGTTCAGCTGTGTTCGGTCTGGTCCACATCCTGTGTGTGATCCGCCGCTGCGTACCTGTGTGTTCCTAACAGGACCTGAGCAGCGTGCAGTACTTCACCCCCAGCATCCAGCCCCTCCACCCGGTCATCTACGCCTGCTCCTCCATCCTGCTGCTCAGCTTGATGGCCATCATGGTCAGCTACATCTACCACCACAGGTAGGACCTGCCCACCCCACCCCACCCCACCCCACTCCACCCCCACTCCCCTCCCACCCAGCCCTCAGCACCACCAGTTACCCACGTATACTTAATACAGGCAGCAGGCTTGGCTGAAAGCAGCGGAGGTTGCCGTGGTGATCATTCTGTGTATAATCTGCCCCCCCCCCCCCCAACTCCCCAGGTCCGTGCGTGTGAGCAGAAAATGTTGGCACATGCTGGTCAACCTCTGCCTGCACCTCTTCCTGACCTGCGGCGTGTTCGCCGGCGGCATCAACCAGACTCGTTACCCCAGCGTGTGCCAGGCGGTGAGTAACCCTCCCCTCCAGATCCTCCTCCCCTCCCCCTGGACCCTCTTCAGCAGCCCCTGGCTCTCTCTGCTGCTGCTCGTTTCATACACACCCACCCTTCCCCACTCAGAGGAACCAGAATGGAACACCACAAGCCCACCATCTCAGAGGAACAGACAGCTTTTTAATAACGCCAGCCTCAGAGAGGAGATGGAGAATATTTCGGTTGTGAACATGGGGCTTCCAGTTCAGCCCTTCGCAGTCATCCAGTACGGTGACTGGATGGAGAGGAACACCATGTACAACAAGATAAACATAACCTCTCTCCTTTTTTCTCCCTCTCTCACCCTCTCTCTCACCCTCTCTCTCCCCCCCTCTCCCTCTCCCTCTCCCTCTCCCTCCCTCCCTCCCTCCCTCCCTCCCTCCCTCCCTCCCTCCCTCCCTCCCTCCCTCCCTCCCTCCCTCCCTCCCTCCCTCCCTCCCTCCCTCCCTCCCTCCCTCCCTCCCTCCCTCCCTCCCTCCCTCCCTCCCTCCCTCCCTCTCCAGGTTGGCATTGTGCTTCACTACTCCACCCTGGCCACCGCCCTGTGGGTTGGTGTTACCGCCCGCAACATCTACAAGCAGGTGACCCGCAAGGCCAAGCGCTACGAGGAGCTGGACGAGCCCCCGCCCCCACCACGCCCCATGCTGAGGTAAATGCAGGGGGGGGAGGGGGGGGGGGGGACGGACGGGACTCAGTCTCCCACAATGCAACGGCTGTATCAGTTCATCAGATTCCATTACAATGTGTGTTTTTATGTCACTCACTTTTTGGCCTTCGATGAACATGCTATGCTAAACATACACCACCAGGGGTCAGTGTAGCGGTGACCAGTGACTGATCATTTGGATACGTCTTTCTAACAGGTTCTACTTGATTGGTGGAGGGATACCTATCATTGTCTGTGGCATCACAGCTGCAGCCAACATTAAGAACTACGGTAGCCGGACTAATGCGCCATAGTAAGTAGTCCAGTCTGAACTCTAATCTTGTTGTTTGTCAACTCTTCTTCCTCTCCCTTCTTAAGTTTCCACATTTCCAAGTGTACATTGAGTAGACGCATTTATCAAACGTGAAGTACAAAAATGCATCTAGTACCTCAGGATAAATACTTTCAGTTCTACAAGCTTGTGTCGTCTGTTTAGTAAATAATGGATCGTTTGCAGGGGTAGGTAAAGCCCCTGTGAAACTCTGGGTTTTAATTATGGGAGCCTATTTATAGTCCTGCTCGAACACAGTGTGCTGCACTCTCTGCCTTCCTCTGCCTCTCTCTCTGTGTTCCCTCCCTGTCGATCTCCCACTTTCCTGTTTGTTTCTGGGAGTTTTCCCTCTTGCTTCTTCCTGTTTCACCTCCTGTCTGTCTCTCTCCGTCTTTCTCTGTCTCTCTCTCACACTCCCTGTCTCTCCATCTTCCTCCATCCCTCCCTGTCTCTTTCTGTCTTTCACTGTCTCTCTCTCTCTCTCTCTCTCTCTCTCTCTCTCTCTCTCTCTCTCTCTCTCACACTCCCTGTCTCTCTATCTGCCTCCATCCCTCCCTGTCTCTCTATCTGCCTCCATCCCTCCCTGTCTCTCCATCTTCCTCCATCCCTCCCTGTCTCTCCATCTTCCTCCATCCCTCCCTGTCTCTCCATCTTCCTCCATCCCTCCCTGTCTCTCTCACTCCCTGTTTCTCCATCTTCCTCCATCCCTCCCTGTCTCTCCATCTTCCTCCATTCCTCTTTGTCTTTCCGTCTTTTGCTGTCTCTCTCTCCATGTCTCTCCATCCTCCCTCCATCCCTCTCTGTCTCTTTCCGTATTTCGCTCTCTCTCTCTCTCTCTCTCTCTCTCTCTCTCTCTCTCTCTCTCTCTCTCTCTCACTCCCTGTCTCTCCATCTTCCTCCATCCCTCTCTGTTTCTTTCCGTCTTTCGCTGTCTCTCTCTCACTCCCTGTCTCTCTATCTTCCTCCATCTCTCTCTCCATCTCTCTGTCTCCATGGTGGCAGCTGTTTGGCTTGTACAGCAGTCTCTGAGTCATTTAGAAATCTGGATCTGCACAGTCTTTGGAGTTTAATTAATCTCCAGCTACCGAAGCAAATCAAAGCCCACTTTGCCAAATGTTACAGAACACATACTCTGAAAATAGCTGTCTGAAAAGTTGAAAACAAAGTTCCCAACTATATTTTGCCGTCTTGAGACGTGAATCCACATTTATCATCCAGTGAGAGCAGGCGTTGTGGAGAGTGGCTTAGCCCATCAATCCAAAGGGTGGGTGTATAAGTAAAGCGTATACAATTCACCCTGACGTACATGTTAGGGTGTGTCTGCATGGGGAGTCAGGTGGCTCAGCAGGTGAAGGCGTTGGCCCTCAGGATCGGAAGGTTGTGAGTTTGATTCCCGGCTGTGGCTATGTTACGTTGTGTCCTTGGGCAAGGCACTTCACCCTACTTGGCTCAGGGTGAATGTCCCTGTACTTGCTGTTAAGTCACTCTGGATAAGAGCGTCTGCTAAATGAATGTTTATTTGACTTCTTAGTGTGTGTGCTGAGGGTGCTGATGTGTGCTCTGTGCGTCTGCAGCTGCTGGATGGGCTGGGAGCCAAGCATCGGAGCGTTCTACGGCCCGGTGGGCTTCATCGTCTTTGTGGACTGCATGTACTTCCTCAGCATCGTGCTGCAGCTTCGCCGCCACCCCGAGCGCCGCTACGAGTTCAAGGAGTCGGCCGAGGAGCAGCAGGGTCAGAGCGCCGGCGTCCAGCTCGGAGGAGGGGACAGCTCCCGTGCCGGCGGCGGTAGCTCCCACCTCCACCCGCTCCACCTCCAGCTGCACCCCCACGAGGCCTCCTCCTCCACCGTATCGGCCCCCCACGCCGTGGCGCTGTCCGCCCTGGAGAACGAGCACACGTTTTCGGCCCAGCTGCTGGGGGCGGCGGGCGCCCTGGGGCTCTACGCCGCCATGTGGGTGTTTGGCGCCATGGCGGTGTCCCAGGAGAGCCCCGTGGACCTGGTCTTCGCCTGCCTTTTCGGGGTGTCGGCCCTGGCGCTGGCCGGGTTCATGGTGGCGCATCACTGTCTGAACAGGCAGGACATGAAACGCCACTGGGCCCAAGCCTGTTGCCCCGGGCGACGGCCATACTCGGCCCAGGAGGACGCGCTGCTTCCGTTGCCGGGCGCCGCCACGTCGTCGGGGGCGGGGTCTGTGAGCAGGGGCAACGGCGAGGCGTCCAGGTGCGCCCACAGCAGCGCAGAGTCCTCCTGCACCAATAAAAGCGCACCGAGCGTGCGGAACTCCGCCCAGGGCAGCAAACTAACCAATCTGCACGCGGAGGCCGCCCAATGCAAATCCGTCCCCTTGCCAGCGCTGGCGAACGGCTCCGCCCTGTTGGACAACAGCCTCACCGAACATTCACTGGACAACGAAATCAAGATGCACGTGGCGCCCGTGGAGGTGCAGTTCCGGCCCGTAAACAACAACAACCCCATCCCCGCCACCAATGGCCACGCCAGCCGCCATCACAAAAACCGGGCGCGCTCGCACCGGGCGAGCCGCCTGACAGTCCTGCGAGAGTACGCCTACGATGTTCCCACCAGTGTGGACGGCAGCGTGCAGAGCGCCCCCCACAGGCGCCACCATCACCACCACGACATGGCGGCCCGCAGCAGCAGACGGGCAGCTTACATGGCCTACAGGGAGCAGCACCAGAGCCAGCTCCAGCAGGACAGCAGCGACGCCAGCACCTCCCTGCCGCGCCGCCCCCGCCAAACCGCCAAGGGGGGCGGGGTCGTGGCGAACGGGGTGGGCGGCAGCGGCGGCGGCGGCGCGGGAGGGGCAGAGGAAGTGGACGACGGGGCAGTAACGGGAAGCGTGGAAACCGCCGTCGCCACGGTGACGTCCAGCACCAGTAAGGACAGTAGCGGCACCAAGCCGCCCAATACGGACGTGGAGCTGGTGAACTCCAAGTCTTATGGGCTGAACCTGGCCAGCCAGAACGGACCGCTCAAGGACAGTGACCAGACCGTGCCTCTGCTCTACACAGACGGCTCAGCTAACATAAAGACTGGCTTATGGAAACACGAAACTACTGTGTAGCAAACCGGTTTCCTCACCAAAGACTATTCAGACTCACCTAACTGTGAATTTGGTTTCTACTATTTTATGACCGATTGTAAAAAGAAATCGGGAGTTATTGAAACATAGGTTGGAGAGAATGCCGCACTATTTTGCAGTATGTGAAACAGGTCTTTGTTTTCATTGGCACCTGACCATAGACAGTAAAAGGTATTTTTATATCAGTTAAATTGGAATGGTTCCTCTGTTTTTAAGAGTTTTATACGTGAAACTGCATGGTCTGTACTTAAGCCCCGTCCATACCTCTGGGCAGATGTTTTTTATGTTCTAGTTTATTTTGTGTAAATAAACCAAATGTTTCTAATTCCTTTCAGCTATTTTAAAGTTGTCACGCTGTTTTTACGCTTTTCATCATTGCGTATAAAAGGGAAGTGCAAAATGTGCAAAATGTGCAAAAAGATGTCTTGTGTCAGAAGATCACGTCACCATGGCAAGTTTTTTTAAACTTTATTCCTCAGAGATGACCAGCCAATGGTGCTTCAAGTCATCATTATGTTCTGTTTTTGTTTTGTTTTCGAGGGTTCTTTGTTTTATTCTACGTTATTCTAGTGTCCCGGATTTTCACCGACTACCCCCCTGGAGGTCTCTGTTACCGAGGGTTAGACAGACGCTGTTTGACACCTGAGCTGGGCCTGTCTGCAGCTCAGCAGTAGCACTGCTACCTGTCGCATCTGCTAAACGTTCTCTTTTGACACCTTTCTAGTAAGTGGTCCTGTAGTAGGTGGTCAAATAGGAATGGTTCCAAAAATACAGCCTCTTTCTTGACGGCAGTCAAGATGGTGGTTAGCAGAGAGATGGATCACTATATAAAGCACCTCAACATACATCTCCGGAATCTGCAGGATTCAGCTCCCTTCACACAAACTACACTTAAACGCAACTCTTGTGTCTCGTTGACGCGACTTGATTTGATGAAAACTATCGACTTCAACCTTATTAACGTCAAGCAGACTGAATCATGAAAGCGGTAAATCAGTCTGGATGAAGTCATTCTACCCCCTCTCCTATCAGCTCCTGTCGATGGGCTCTTCTGAGCTTTTGTGTGAAGGTCAGCCAAAAATGGGGATCCTTAACGCAGATTGGCTATCAATATGTGTCATTGATTAATTGTCTGTCACAAAGGACGCGACCACACAAATGAAAACGTGTGGTAAATGTTTGAGTCAGGCAGAGATGTATTGCCCAGCCATTTTGGTTATGACAAACTGTAATGGGGGTTTTAAATAATATATGGGGCAGTTAGAGCGTGATTAGTGAGGGCATCATTGGTTCTCGGCAGTCAAGTACAAGAGTGATCTTCAAAAAATTGCCAAGGTTTCACAAAGTCGCATCTGTTATAAAGTTAACTCGAGTCTGTGCCTGTGCGTTCATGTTGATGTGTGTGTCTGTCATTGAGGTCAGTAAGTACCTAGCTAATCCAGTGATCAGTGTCATTGAATCAACCTGGTTTAAAGGGACAGCTTGGACACATGCTGAGACTTCAACGTAAACAGCAGCAGCATCTGTATTGAGGAGAAAAGTAAATCTGCAGAAATGTTGGCTTCAAACTAGATAAGTGTTGGATCATCACACTTCATTTAAGGATCCTCCATCAGTGACCACCATAATGGGATTTACGACTAGATCCCGTTTCCCTCCTTTACCGTCCCACCTGTTAGCCGGCTCAGGGCCACATACGGCCTCGAGTCTTAACGAGGGGCGCCGAAAACCCCTAAACGGCAGACGAGCGACGCAGCTGCACCCTTCCTTCCGTCCGACTGTTGCCTTGTTCACGCCTGGAAGAAGCATCTGGCTTTGTTGTGGAAGCTTGCCGTGGGAATGAAGATGGATGTCTTCTACAGAGTCATGCCATCTGCGCTGAATGCAATTAGCAGGCTTTAACTGTCTCCAGGAACATAAATATATTACCTGCAGCCTCCAAATTACCCCTGACTTTGTGGTCTAAAAAATACACATTCAAGTGTAAATTATCAGCCCATGTTTGTAATGATAACGGCCCTGGGGAGACAACAGGTTAGAATGTTTAGTAAAAGCAAACATAAATTCCCATCTATTTGTTTAGAAGAACAGGAATATGTAAATGCAGTGTAGGCTACTACAAAGTGCTTGTTCTAAGGCTTCCCGATCCCACAGCAGAGCTTTTACAAGAGTCTAAAAATAGACCAGTGAGCCCATCATTATACCTTGATGTTTCAAGGGGCGGTTACAGCTGGCGTCTGAAGCTTCTGAAGCTTTTGATGATGGAGATCAGGTTCTGCAACAGTAAGAAGACTGTCGGGAGGAACATGAGGGACTATGAGGACAGTTATGCTTGACACCACAACCTACATCCCACCCCCTCCCCCCCAATGCATTTCAGTCAACTTCAGCTTCACATACCGTTAGAACCGGATTGGTCTGAACTGGAGCAGGCCAATATGAAGAAACTGTACCTAAACCCTTAAGGAAGACATGGAAAAACACAGGAACATTTAGAAAGGCGAATATTCTGGGATTGAAAGAGTGGAAAACTATGTTGTTTGTTACTGTTGACTCCAAAGTGGGCCTAAAGGAGGTTTGACCAGGCAGATGGAGGGAGGCAGGGGGCCACTTTTCAGGCAGATGTCCAGGTTCTGCTCATGTCAAACTGAAGCTGAGCATGGAAACGGGTTATCTAAACCCCCTTCAAGATGTCCTTGAAGTCCTCACAAAGCTCACTGTGAAGCCACAGTGTTTGGCAGTAGGTGATGGTCACATTCAAATAGTTTCATAGCACCGCCCCCGCCCCCCTCCCCAACCCTGACACCTCATCTAAGGGAGGTGAGAATGATATTCTATCCCAGGCTGCTTCACTGTCCTCCTCTACCACCCCCTGTCCCTGTCCAGTATAATGGTGATGTGGAGCCATCTGCAGGAAGGTTCCAGACCCCTTATGTTGGCAGTGCCACGATAACAGAAGGGCCCTTAAACGCCATCCAGCGAGCTCCCTACCTGTGCCAGAGTATTTGTCCTCAATCTGGCCGCAAGTTAATTTGCAGGTGTTGTTTCCATTCAAAGACGCATCCGTCTCCATAGAGGGAAGTGATTCATGGATACCTGTGGGATGCAGGCAGAGGATAATGACCACAGGTAGAGATAACGACCACAGGTAGGATATGTATTTCGACTGTATTTTGTGTGTATTACCCTGTACTTGTACCTGTGTAATGACAATAAAGTTGAATCTAATCTAATCTAATAATGACCACAGGTAGGAATAATGACCACAGGTAGGGATAATGACCACAGGTAGGGATAAGCATACAAACACATCTTCATGGAAGAAAGCATGCCTTGTTTTTATTCTGTCTCCTACACGGAAGGCTTGTTGTCTTCACATCGTGACCAGTTTTTAAAAAGTTGTTTTTGCTTGGAGACAGCCTATAAACAACCCCAGAAGCATGTGCATTTAGTTACATAAGGCCATCCCAGCCTGTGGATGGAGCTCAGATCCCTGCAGGCATCACTCAGACTCAGTGCCACTAAAGAAGTTGATTCTAGAATCACGCCAGAATGCATTTAACCACAGGAAGTCGTAAATGGTATGGTTGGTTTTACAGTTGAATGTGATCATGTATGAGACAGTTATTCATTAAACAAAATGATACTTTCAGTATCAAAAGGTTTTGAATATTCTTGAATAATTAAAATAATTGAATAGGCCTTATTAAATATACACTAATTTAGCTTTATTGAAAAGTGACACCTTTGCAGACTTGCAAAAATGTAGTAAAATATAATATCAAGGGAGAATTGGACGTGAGATTGCCTTGCCATATTTACTTGCTACATTCCACATGAATGAAAGTCAAGTAAACACAGTCTTTCAAGTTTTTTCCTTTGAATTATGCATGATGCAGTTATGCAGATACACATTCTCTCCAGCAACACATTAAACAAAGCGTAAAGGCCTTTCCAAATCAAGGCTGAGTTTGCCTCAGAGATGAAGCTCTCATGTAACATGGAATCTGGAACTAGTTGAAAGTCAGCACTAAGTCAGCGAGGTGCATTAGTTAAGTAGACGGCTAATTTTGATATGGAGGTGCCTACACTAAAGCTGTCCATTGTACTTCAACCAGTCTTTAAAGTTGGAGATAAAAACGTCTTTTCCCGGATGGGGCCTGGCTGAGCTGTTCCGCACACATTTGCATTCTCTTTAATGTGTCACTCAGCCAATGGGACTGGGTGTATGTAGAACACATAGCAAAGCAAAAAGGAGCTGAGAGTCAGGGTGTGCCAAGCTCAGTCTGCTGCAGGTTCTGTCACATCTATTTCTGGGTGGTCCTTATGGTTGCACCAATCAAGCCTGGAGGATGTTTCATTTGACCATAAGGATGCTGTTGTTTTAATGTACTGCGTCACTCATTGATGCCCATTACAGATTAGAAGGGTTACAGGAGAAAAAGGAAGGTGTTTGTTTGGAAAGTGGGAGTTGGAAGACAAACAGAATGTGCATGGTGTTGTCCAAAGCTGTGTGTATGTTTTGTGTGGTGCAAATGTGCAAAGTGTATATTATCTCTTTACACACAAGCAGTTGACGAGCCTAAAACATGCCAGAACAATGTCTTTTTTAATACACATCTCTAAAGAGGTCCCTTTTCCATTAAATAGGAGAGCAGGTGTTTTGTGTTGTTGTTGTGTACTCAATGCTTATCTATTTTGTAAGAAGGGGAGTTAGAGAAAGGGGCCAATAAACTATGCTGACATATCTACAGGTTTATGGGCGCAGGGACATTAAAACATGCCAGTCAGGATATTAATAGTGCAGTGGCTCTTAACCTTGTTGGAGTTAATGAACCCCACCAGTTTCATATGCGCATTACACCGAGCCCTTATTAATGGGTCGAGTCATCACGAATCATATGAGTCAGATGTGTGTCTTCACTGACTCGATCGAACCCAGGTTAAGAACCACGTGTTACAGCGTAGGATGGAAATCGTTCGCAATATTGCTGACGACACGATTCGCTCAACTCAACGGAAAGAGCCGAACCCTTTCCGAAGTTCTCCTGCACTAGCGCTCCGTGCGCGAGATCTCCTGCCCGAGCGCTCAATGCGCGAGACTTCAACACCAGCTCGTGCGAAAATTGGCAAGGCTCAATCCAAACTGCAACGGCTCTCGGCGTCTTAACTCTTGTAGGACTATATTTTATATATTATATTATTTATCTTATCAAACAATGGAGTCGAAGAAAGTGGAGAGCATCTCTGCCCGAGTGGACGCTGCCAGGTCTTCAAAAGGTAGGAAAACACTTGGCAAGTTTATCGTTTTGTTTGTTATCTGTTAATTAATTTGTTTGGTTTGGACGGTTAAGTTGTTTCCAAACATTGTAACTTTTCGACGTCTCATGCATGCACTTTTGTTAATTAGTTTGTTTTTATTTGTTGGTTAGTTCGAGCTGCTTTTGCCTTCTCTGGTGTTTAGTGGAAAACGAAATGTTTGTATTAGCTTTTTTTTAGTTATGAATGAATGTTTTATGCAGCGTTGTGTCGTTTCCGTGTGTCTGACTTCATTAGACGGACTTGGTTCTTAATTGACGTCTAGTGATTAACAAAGTACTGGAATTTCTGACACTGTGTTATCCAATTAGTTGCAGAATAGTTTACAAGAACTTGGGACAAATGCGTTTTATCATTATGACAAATACATTTTTTATACTCATTTAGCAGACGCTTTTATCCAAAGCAACTTACAGCAAGTACAGGGACATTCCCTCCTGAGGCAAGTAGGGTCAAGTGCCTTGCCCAAGTGCACAACATCGCATAGCCACAGCCGGGATTCGCTCATGAGGCCAACGCCTTAACCCACTGAGCCATCTGACTCCCTCCTTGCACTCAGAGCCTAGAATAACATTATGTCTGTTCAAGTACACCTCCAGTCAATCATTTCTACAGACCTGCACAGTTTTTTCGCTTGGCTCTGCTGCTACCTGGTGCTGTGGCTCCTGCTTGGTGCTGTGCCTGGTGCTGTGTCTGTGCCTGGTGCTGTGTCTGTGCCTGGTGCTGTGCCTGTGCCCGGTGCTGTGCCTGTGCCCGGTGCTGTTGCTCCTGCCTGGTGCTGCTGCCTGGTGCTGTGTCTGTGCCTGGTGCTGTGGCTCCTGCCTGGTGCTGTGACTGTGCCTGGTGCTGTGTCTGTGCCTGGTGCTGTGTCGGTGCCTGGTGCTGTGCCTGGTGCTGTGGCTCCTGCCTGGTGCTGCTGCCTGGTGCTATGTCTGTGCCTGGTGCTGTGGCTCCTACCCGGTCCTGTGCCTGTTGCTGTGGCTGCTGCCCGGTCCTGTGGCTGCTGCCTGGTGCTGTGCCCGGTGCTGTCGCTGCTGCCTGGTGCTGTGGCTGCTGCCCGGTGCTGTGCCCGGTGCTGTCGCTGCTGCCCGGTGCTGTGGCTGCACCTGCACAGTCCAGATGTTAATTTTTCTATTCTGAGCGCTGGCAGCTCTCCAGAATAATTATCGCTCTGTTATTGTTGATGGATATCCCTCAGGCTGCTCATTGCTTTCTCACAAACCTTGAGCAGCCGTCAGCGGGTAATTGTACTAAACTCGGGTCAATGTTTGTTGTAGGCTGTTTGCATGCTTGATGAAGTCCTAATTATCCCTCTGCAGGAAATCAGGAGTCAGACGCTTTCAAGGTTTCTAACTGGTTGAGTTGGCAACATGTTTTTCTCTAGCAGTTCTGTAGTTGTGCTGGTCTCCCACCATGTCTCATAGTGTGATCTGAATTTCTTTGTTGCTTATGTTCTCGCATTATAGCTATTGTGAAAGTAATACATCTGTGATTTTGTTCTACTACTACTCTTACTTACCTACAGTACCATTATCTGGGCATCGCAACTGCTAACTGAGCCTGAAAAGCTCAGAAAATCTTTATTTAGGTTGAATAGAGACATTGTGACTTGGCTAGGATAGGTTTTCTGCAGAATATGATCAGTCTCCTTTGGCCTGTATATTTAGTGGCCACTACTACAGGTTTGTTGACAGCACAGAATTTTAGCAAGGTGTTGGTCTTCATATTTCTCATTTACCGTTGTCAGTGTGATAAAAGCAGCCTCCTTCAGGTAGGCCACTGACGGAAGGCTGCTTGTCTAAAAGTGTTTCCTACGCTGACAGTTGTTCCACAGACCTCCGTCCTGCAGTGAAGCTGGCAGCTTGGCGTTTCCTCTGGATTGCATCAGTTAGCGTTGTATGAGCAGGATCAGGGCTAAGTAACCCTTCCTGGCTCAGTTTGTCAGCCTCCGTAACCCCAAACAAACTCAACTGGAGTGGGAGAGATTCTCTGCAGTCCACTGGGAACTCGAGCGCCTAAAGCTCCAAGTAACCCGCATGCCGATACAGTGCCTCGAGCCATCCTGCCAATTCCTATGGCTCGTTTTAGTATTTTCTACCTCTCTCTCTTGCTCTGTCTCTCTGTCTCTCTCTCTCACACACACACACACACACACACACACACACACACACACACACACACACACACACACACACACACACACACACACACACACACACACACACACTGTCACACCATTACCTTTTCTCCTTCACCCACTGTTTCTTATCCTTCTGGGACCTATTGAGATAAAAGAGTCTCCAAACACTGTGACTGCTCACGCTTGCCTGGTGTCCCACCAGGGATCCCGGTCCTTGCAGCAGTGCTGCTGATTCACTCCTTCAGAGTGTCAATAAGACAGACCCCTCCACTTTTGACTGGCTTCTCATCTGTTCTACGTGCTGTTTCTCTGGAGTGTAGCTATATTGAGAGGCAAAGGGATTGTGACCAATCACCTTTTTTTTGTCTGTTGAGAAACTTCAGTACCATGGCTAGCTCAAATGCTTGCTTCATTCAAAAAAAGACAATTTAGATATGTATTGCTGGTTCCTTCAGGGAACTCTTGATTTGTGATGCTGAAAAATATTGGGCTGCACTGTGGTATGAACACTTACTTTATCAGCAATAAAAGCCTACAGCTATAGTTTAAATAACCTTAAATTAAAGTCAAAGTTGGAAGTGTAGAACTTTCTGAAACTGTCGTTTTTTGTAAATTTGTGTGATTTGATTTAATAAGTTGCATGCATGGCTATGTAAAATGTAGAAATAATTTCCCCTTTGTATTGCTGACTAGTAAGTTTGGTTTAAATGCACCTTTTTGCTTACTAAGAGTATTACCGTATCATAAGTAGCTATATTCCAATACAATGTGACTGTTTTAATGACACCTTGTCAGAGCTCAGTGGACCTAGGAAAGAACAAACATCAGCTTGTACCAGAGATGTGTAAGAAATGAAAACAAATGTGATTGTGTGTTTATATGGAGTCAGGCATACAAATTACTGAGTTAAAACAGCACAGACGGCTCCAATTAGTCTTAAGTAAAGTTTGTGCTGGCTGACAGTGTTGCAGTCTCTTGCTGGTGCAGCCGAATAATTCAGTCTCATAACCATTTGACGTGTCCCTTTCTTGGACTATTTAATTGTACCAACACCAGCCATACATAGCAAGTCAACATGGAGTATGGTTACATTGTCCATTTACATTTAAATAAGCTAATGAGTAAATATCATAGCATTTCTGCTTGATTTGGTCAGAGATGGTGTAGAGAGCGACAGGGTAAGTGAGCGAGACAGGGGACGATGGTAGTTGAACCTGCCTGGTATGCTCACATCCCGGGGACATCCCTAAAGAACAACGTCTACATGGAAAATGTTGCTTCAGTCTGAGCGGCTGATCAACAGACACAGGGCCAGTTAAACATGATCTTCCTCCGTGCTATGAAGCGATGCACTGATTGTTGGCTCGCTTGTCATGCTGATGAAGGCAGCAGGAAGGAACCCTGGATCAGGAGCGGAGCTGAGGAGATCCCTCCATACGTCTCCTGGCTCCTGCAGGACAGGCTTGTTTTGGAGCCAGCTTTGGTTTCTCCCGTCGGGATGAGGGGTGGGAAGCATCTGTTAGGATGGCTGTCTGCCTCAGAAGGCAGGCTGAGATGAGAGGGAAGGGGAGGGGCAGAGATGGGAGGGAATGTGGGATAGAGAGAGGGGGTAGAAAAGAGATGGGTGTTTTTAGAAAAGAAGGTAGGTAATAGTGTAAAACTAATTGAACATGGTGGAAAGTAGAGGTGTGTTTGGACAGGTGAGAGGGAAGAGAGGAGGAAATCAAGGGGTTAAAAGAGGGAGGGATAGAGGCAAGGAGAGAAAGAAAGGTGGAGTGGGAGGATGGTAGGAAGGATTGGAGTGGGGGGAGAGAGAGGGAGAGGGCAGAAGCTTTGTACCCAGAGTGGCAGTGCCGTAGAAATCACCATGCGTGGCTGGGCTAACAGAAGGTGTTTGTTTATGATTGCTTAAGGCCAAAAGGAGAAATGGACAGCCTTTCATGTTTAGATTCAAACCCCCCAGGCTTATTCACGCCTCAAATTCACTCCTTTTGACTTCCTTCGATGGTCTGCCAAACAGGCGCTGGCAACAGCATGAAAATGCTGGTTCTCTGAGTATAAGGCCAGCATCATCAGGGCTGACTGTGTTCTAGCCAGTTCATAACCAGCCTCCACTGTCTGTAATACCATGTTAAACTTCCATTGTAGGAAATCGATCAAAACCGTTAACCCTGAATGGCCATTTTACTGTAGAGCCCCGGTGGCCTGATACAAGTTCTTAGGACTTAGGAGTTTAATGTGCCATGCTAACAGCTAGTTTAATGTGACATGGTATCCCATTCTCCTAGCTCATTACAGCCTACCAAACCATTCCTCAGTCGTGATCACATGGAACCAATGTTCCCGCCTGTCCCCAGATGAGCTTAAATCAATTAAGGTCATATTAGATGTAGAGGATGATTAACTTAAGTACTGTAGAAGAACTGTAGAAGATCACAGTATGTGATGCTGAGTGGGCTGTGGTATTGGCTGTTAATCCTTAATCTTCTGACAGCTTGGAATCAGATTGATGGGTGGGCTTGTCATTGCCGGGAGCAAGCTAGTCCTTTAGGCCTGCACTCCACCTCTGTGGATCTGGGGTTTGACAGTTTAAGGGATATGGACGAACATGATCATTGTATTATAGACCACAGCATAGTATATCACCTCAGTGCTGTTTCTGTGTTGTTTTTCCATGATGAATCAAAGATCTCAATCATTTTCAGTAAGACGTGACGTGTACTGTTTGGCGCTAGAACACATTATTTAGGCTTATCATGCACTTGACACCCTGATAATAGAATATGACACAATCCAAGTTGTTTGATGCATAAAAGTTTGCAGTTGATTGCTTTAAAATCCAGGTGCTTACTGTTAATTCAATTTGAATAACCCCTACCCCATTATATAAGACTAATATTTCATCTCCCAGGCTTATTGTCTTGGTGACAGAACTGTCACAGCCATGGAATCATAATGACACAATGATGCCACTAGCAACTCGAAGCTCAGGCAATTAGGAAAAACCTAATTAAATCAGAGTTTAACTTGCCTCGAGTCTGGGACAGGAAGTGGTTGGCGGTGGTGTGGATCTGTCTTGATTCCAGTGTTATGGATGTCACATTCAACATTCTCTACCCAATGTTTTTAGTTCATTCCACAGAATGTTTTTCTTTATTATTATTATTATTATTATTATTATTATTATTATTATTATAGTTATTATTATCATCATCATCATCATCATCATCATCATCATCATCATCATCATCATCATTATTATTATTATTATTATTATTATTTTTAAGCAGTGTTGTTTCTTAGCAGCTTCCGCAATACAGGCATTTGTTATGGGGACGGTTGGAAATGTTACGGTAAACTTGACTTTTAATGAAAATTACATGATGATCAGTTTTTATTTTCTCTTTATTTATTATTCTGAGTATGCATGCTAAGTGAATCCTCTGCCTGTAGTTCTTATATGGAGGAATTTACAGGTTCCTCATACTGAAGCTTGCAGTTTTGAGTCCTGCTTTGTCCTAGACTGACATCTAGTGGCCATGCAGAGACTCTCCTTCAGCAGAGCCCTTTACACTGTGCTGGGACCACTTGTTATTTCCTGTGTGATCTCACGGTGCTGATGATGCAGCCTTCTGTTGACAATGCAAGGGTGAGGACATGTGACACAGAGGTCACACAACAGGCAGCGGTTATTTTAGCTGTTGTAGACCGTGTCGATGTTTTGCATGTTCTGACGTGATTCAGGTTCTCAGCCTAATCGGAACAATTGGCTTGATGTTTACATGCATTCAGTGATGGGCAAGCAATCTATGGACTGTGTGTAGCTCTCCTGTACCAAAGTATATGTCAAGATGTATAATACTTTGTTGCAATGGATGCAGGCAGGCAGACAGACAGGCTGGGCACCCAGAAGGCCTCCACAGACAGATTTGGGACCAAGTAGGGTCTAACTGTGTACAGACAGACTGGTTACATTGTTCTGTATGGTCACAGTGACTTTCACCTTAACCTACACTGGGCTTGTGAAACCCGGCTGTGCTGCTTGTGTAGTGAGGGCCGGCCCTGTGTCTTATTGAGCACCCTGACCTGGAAGGCCGTTATCTTCACAAGGCAGGCAGTGGCTGAATCATTTATGGAGGCATTCCAACACATTGACTTGGGATCATCTCTGGAGAGGGGGTGAAGAGAGGGGGGAAGTAAGTGTTTGTGTGTGTGTGTGTGCGCCCCCGCGTGTGCGTTTGTGTGAGAGAAAGTAGAATGAGTCTGTCTTGCCACTGTGGCTGTGATGTCATGCTCCATTTAACTGGTGAAAGATGCAGAGTTGGGTTGAGAGACCATGCCAACAGCCAGTCTACCCTCTCTCCTTTCTCCCTCCCCCCCTCACATTATGCTGAGTCGCCCCATCCCTAGTGTATTGACACTTCTCATTAAAAAAATTGCTGAACTCTCATTTAGCTAACAAATAAGCACCAGCACACAATTAACACTTCATCTAATCGAAAATGTAATGATATTAAAAGTGTGATTAGTAGGAAACAGCAGTTCTCTGTTGATATAAACAAATGTATACACACTTAGTTGATTGACTGTTTACAATTGCATTTTGATTCCCAAATAAACTGCTGTATTTACTTAATATAGTAATCTGGCCCGGTTATGTAATGGGCCATCCCTCAAGTCAGGGTCTAAAATGACCATGATAGCTGTGCTGCTTTGTTCAGTGCCCTGAAGCTTGTCAGGAGCCTCAGTGATACACGCCTGGTCACACAAGCCTGTAGAGGGGAGGACATGACGTAATGGCAGGAAAGGCTTTATTGAACTTCAGATGCACGTTAAGGTCAATTAAAACGGTGTGTAAAAGGTTATCTGGACCACCTCAGAGTGGTTCAGGTGATTTGATTTGATTTAGGAGACGGGTTGCGATTTCCCATCTGTATTGTGCTAAATTTAGATATGGTGGACGACAAGGTCAGCGTGTGCGCGCTTGTGTGTGCGCGCTTGTGTGTGTGTGCTTGTGTGTGTGCTAAGGGAGATATGCAGTGTGACCGGCCTAGATAGTTGCAGCTAGCTGTGTCTTCCGTCTGGGCCTGCTGTGATTCCCCACCGGTCTGTTAGCATGGAGGCACAGAGATACTGACCAAACTGTTAAGACACTGTGGAAAACAGCCCTCTTGTGTGCTACTAATAAAAAGGATATATTGGTACCTACACACAGCCTAGGCCCGAGGGCTTTAAAAAGCTTTTACTTTAAAAGCAAAAGGGAGAACATAATGTCGATTTGTCAGCGTTCAATTCTTTTACATCTCCAAGATAGTATTTGACCTGTACAAAGGTTGTTTTTTATCTAACCTCAACAGATTCTCCACCAAAATAAATTCTCTATACGTAGGAAAATGTAGTAATAGTAGTAGTAGTAGTAATAGTAGTAAAGTAGTAAAGTAAATGCTAGGTATTATTTGACCTGTACAAAGGTTAGGCTCTTGCTGCTGGTTATATTGCTGAGAGTCAACCAGCGCAAATATTAAGATTGTGTTTTGGTATTAATGCCATTTTACTGGGGAGTAAAAAGGGAGGATACCATCTATTTGAAGTAGTACAGTAAACCGTACTAAAAAGAGACACTCTTGCATAGCTTCAGTGTTCCTGTGTGTACATGGGAGACTCTGACAGAACACCATCTCCGTTGTTCTCCATCCAATCCAGAACCTGGAATCCTGAAGTCTCAACTTTTATGATACTCAGCGATGCGATGTTAAGCAACCTCTCTGATCTAACGAGTCTGACTAGCTGTCGATGACCTCTCAGGTGGGCTGTGGCTAAGATGGAGAGATGGCTGTTCTGCTAGGTTCTTCTGGCTCTGCACAGGAACTCTTTTGCAGTGGCCAATTAAGTAGCATACCTCACTACACTGCAGAATGCCAGCTTTACAAAAATAACAAGAAAATGGTACCAAAATTAGTGAATATTATTAAAATAAGCAGAATTAACTGTCAACAGCACTAGAAATGTTGTCTTGCAAAGATAAAAATTACACAAAAAACAACAACTAAGAAACAGATCTAACCTCAACAGATTCAAACATCCAGCCAAATAAATTCAAAATATTTTGGACATTACTTTCTTGATACAATAGGAGTTGAGCTGTATCCTGTTCTTAAATTTAGCGTGAATTTACTCATGAAATAATGCAAAATCCCAGAAATGTACAGTACATGTCTTATCAATGCTTTAAGTCAGTAATAATGACATGAATAGAAAGTATATGTAAAGTCAATGGACAATGTCACTCGAAATCATGGATGGAGTCCACAAAGAGGATTGTGGCACTTTAGTGTTGTCTGAAAAGGACTTTGGCTCATTATGAACATAGATGTACCTATTGTCTTGAAGAAGCATTCCAACTCCAATTCCAACCAATTTCCAGATGAATGCTTCATTTTCATTTAGCAGACTTTTTTTCAAAGCAACTTACAATTTTAAGCAGAGGGACGATTTCCCTGAGACAAATAGGGTGAAGTGCCTTGCCCAAGGACACAACATCACATAGCAGATTAAACAAGGAGTAAACAGCGGTAACAACATAGGAAGATTTTAGTTTACAAAACCAATATGAAACCAATAGGACTTTGTCTCTTACTAAGCCTTCTTGGCATTGTGCTCTAAAGCCAGTTGTGGAACAGTCTGTGTGTCAAGTCATCTCATTAGAAAATAACTGTTTGAATGATTCATGATTAAATGCTGGATGTACTGTAGTCTGAGCCCACAGCTTGTGTTGTTCATAGTCCCGGTCATCTCCACACCTTTAAAAGATTCATGGACGAATGAAAATGACACGATAATGTGATGAATAATTCATGTGACTGGAAAAGCACTGTGTTTAATGCTTGTCTTCAAGCTTTTAAAAGGCTTTTGTTGGTCCCCATCATAAGCATAGATGATGAAGACCAACAGGTTTGATCCACTTGGTATTGACCTTGTTATGGTTACGTGAGCACATGTCAGTGTGTTACTCAGACGGCAGGAAGGTCATAGTGTTGTTATCCATTGTGACAAGGGACAGAATTGTGTATTGAAGTGGAGCTTTTAATTGATTGTGTAATGCAGTGTAGCCCCTGACTGGAGATCAATGAGGTTGGAGAACAGTGGAGACCATTCAGCCTTTGACCCATGTTGGATACTTATTCCCCTGCGCTACCATAGTCTCATCACTGCATGATTTCTGCCCGCTCAGCATGAACAGTCTTATAGTCAATCAATTGACTTAATGGTGGCTGTCCTTGCTTCTTATCAGGATTCCATACAGACCATGAACAGCATGTTAATTCTACCTTAATCTTGGTGTATTTCCTGGAAACTGTTGTCTGTCCAAAATGTATTTTTCCACAACTTAGAGTTCAGTGAGAGGAGTAACATATATTGGTTTTCCTCCTCAGTCCTTAACATGCAGTCTGCTCTCTGGAGTCTTGTGCTCGTTCAGCTTTATGTGCTAGTCCCTTGCATGCCACAGCTCAGTGCCCTGACACCTCTCTAGGAGTGCTGTGCTTTTCGGCTGCAGATTCCCTCCCCACTTACCCCACCCCTGGTCTTCACAGGTACATAATGTGCTCTTCTCATCTCCTGGGAGGTGGTTAGAATCCACCGTACCGAACTCCCAGCCATCTGTCTGTCAAGGTGCTATGAGTAACGGACTGTTCATAGAGTTTGCTGGCAAAACACATTCCAAGGAGCATGCCTACTTGTTTTTATTATGGACTGTTTTCATTTCAGGAACAAGCTGGTGCACATAGGATGATGGGCTGACTTAATTATTCCATATCGACGAGGATAGTTTTTTTGTTTTTTGTTTTATGATTTATGTAATTAGTGTGTTTGTACTATACACACAGCTTAGACTGGACATTGTATTGTGCATGTTATTTTTTGGGTGCATATATCTGGATTGGAATTAAGGCCTGTTGTGTTCACTGGTGTGTGAGTGTCTGGTGGATGCGTCTGGTGAATGTTTCTGGTGGATGCTTCTGGTAGATGTCTGGTCGATGCTCACTGAAAAAGCGCCTCTTGAAGCTTACACTCTTTTGCTTTCCTGTGTTGTTGTTTGGAACGTAATATGTTGGTTACCAAGTTGCTGGAGGAGTTTTATTTTTAAACCTCTTTCCATCGCTGTGTGTTAGCCCAGTTGTTGCTGGCTTGATGAGAGATTCTTGGAGGGTCTGGTGATCTAATTGTAGAACGTAATCAGCAGGGGATTCTGTATTGACGAGGGTAGAGAGTGTGTATGTGTCCATGAATGTGAGTTTGTAAGAGCAAGAGAGGGAGAGAGAGCATGCATGAGTAATGGTGGTCTTCAAGATTATAGGACAGTGCCGAAATCTCATTGGTTTGCAGAAAGCTGACCATGGGGAGTCAGTTATGATGTAGAACCCATATCCGTCCCATCTCTGACACGCACGCACGCACACACACACACCGCTCATGTTCTCCACAGAGTCTGATCTCACACACACACACACATGCATCTCCCTGCTCCCTGGAGCTGGCTGGAGTGCTTGCTTCCTCTCCGCCCCCTCTTCCTTCCTCCCCCCGCCCCTTTCACACTTGACGTGCTCTGGATAGGGAAAGTGCTTGTGTGAAACCTGAGGATTGCTCTCAGATCCTACTCCTCAGCGCAGAGATCACACGTCGTACCACCGAGAGCCTGCAAGGTAAGACCCTGCCTCAATGGTCAAGAGAGTACAATTTGCCTCTAAACTTCTAGGGAATCATTTCAATTCAGGCAAGAAAAAGATGCTTTGCAAAGGCTGTGTGTTTACGTCCTTACTTCGAATAACGTAGTGTGTGATCTATGATCGGTCTCAAACTTCAGTTATTGAAAGGGGACCCTTGTGAGGTTTGAATGGGGTTGGTCAGCTTGGATATCAGCAGGTCATGTTTAATAAATTGTCATGCTGTCTAGTGTTGTGTACTTGGAGATTGCCAAGACAGGGTACAGTGAGCATGCTAATAGTTCTGTATGAATAATCTATGAGCTAATTAGTTTTATTAATGGATAGGGTTTTAATTGTATTCACAGCCCAAATATTTACTATAGAACTTTTGCTTAGATGTGTGTAGTGCATCAAGTGTGTTGGCTGTTGTTGTTACTGTCTCGTTGTGTGACTGTGGTTCAGCTTACTGGCAGTTACAGTTGAGAGTGTATAAGAAACAACACTGCCTGTTATCGGTTTGCTGAAGCCCCAGTGTTTTAAGTTGAGACATATATATATATATATATATATATATATCTTATATCTTATTACTGTAAAGCTCCAGTTACCCTGCTCAGGTCTGCTTATAGCTGGTGTAGTGTGTCATAGTAGCAATGCCACTGTGGACTTCTCACAAAGTCAGGATTCAGGAGATGATGCTAAGTTTTCACAAACAATTGCAGGACTGAACCCCCTGCTCAAAACCTCAACTGTTAACCACTGTCAAAGAATGGCCACTATAAGCATTCAATCCTGACAAAAAAAAAGAAAAGAAATCCCACAATTCCCTGTTGGCTGTGTCCCCCAGCAGTGAGAGACAAACCATGTCGGCCCCTACAAAGAGGACCCAGTGGAGGGAGGACCTGCAGCATTTTCGCAGTAACCACGGCATCTCCAAGAAGGTGCTGCTTAACTGCTGTCTGGTACGGCGCCTGCTTGCCTGGGCCTTACCCTCCACCAAAGGTACAAGCCTCGTCCACTGGCTGAACTGGACATACTGTGGTAGAGAGTAGCTACAGGAACAGAGGAACAGAAGTTCTCTAAGAACTGTTAACATAATTGCTAGATTCTATTTGTTTTGACAGCTGTGAAAGCTTTCTTTTTTCAAGGATATAATCTCATGTGGATATGTTGGGTGATTTGTGAACCTCTCTAAACTTGTTCACTTCTTTTGTAAGCCTACACTATATTTTACCATCCTCTTTAAATAATTAACATCTGAGAAATCGTTTTTTTTTTTTTAAGTAGAGGCACTTTACTCAACTCCCAGATCATCGTGTTTCAACTCTTCGGCTTAGTTCTAAAAGACACAAAGTGACATGCAGGCTAGTTGATTCCTTGTTCTCTTGACTTGTGGGATTTGGTAAATCACTGAACATGAATATGAAATTAATGGCTGAGAAGCAGCGTTTGGGACCAATTAAACAGCACCTCTGCTGTGAAACTGTAGCACAGATTGTGGTGCCACCATGTGGGTCCACAGAAATAGAAAGACTGGGATGCTGAGAAACCAGAGGATCTCTAATGAGTGTGTGTGTGTGGTTAGATTACCTCCCCAGTTCCCCTTGGATGGTCAGATTCTTCTACTTTACATGTAATCAGAAGAGAAGATGCATGAAAAAGGCTCCCATTAATACAAGTTAGGATTTGCCATCTGGATCACTTAAACTCTGGGTGTGCACTTATCCGAGCTCATAAAAGTGTGAATTGAACCGTATATCCCATGATTCATAGTGGATGCACTTCAGTGATTCCTGAAACTTATCGAAGAAAGCATTTTATTCTTCATATTGGACTGTCCATCCATTAGAAACACGAAAAAATACTCTCGGAATTAGACTGGATGTGCTGTATGGTCAGCAGTGGTGGGAAGCTGAAAAGGTGAAATGTGGCTCGTATAGTCAGGGATATTTAAACTCTATTAATACAGTATTGATCCATGTGCTGCTCACCTCACTGTTAATGTCCCGATTTACAGCTCAAGCAGAATTAAATAACGCCTGTCCCTCCTAGTGCCGTATGCCCGGCCTACAGAAGCAATAAATTAATTGACGGCGCAGATGTAATGTTGCTGATGAATGCTAATGCTACATATTTTCATTGTTGCAGCTGTTGCTTGCAGCTGAACTCTGTTATAGTTCTTGGTACTGTTAAGCGTGATGTGTCATCGATTTATAGGATGGATTTAATATGTAACTGCATATTCCGTGTTTGTGTAACTTGCTTGGCGAATAAGCTGATTCTGATTAATGATGTAGGCTACCGTTTCCAGTGCTGATGAAAGTTGTCTCTGCTCCAGCTGTATAGTATTGCATGTATGGTATAGTGCTCATACATTAGTGTGATGAATCTGTATAGTGTTATCATGCAGGAGTAGAACCATAACGACATTGAAAAAGCACACTGCCAGTTATCAGTTAAGGCAGCTGTTTTTGTCCTAGGGGGTGTATTCTTTTCTTTACTCAATTAACTCAATAACATCTGCTTGTCAGTTGCCTTGGGGGACTTTCTGTAATCTTGCTGGGATCCACAGGTGTTTTCTGTGGTTTATCATTGAAACAACATAACACAGTGAGCTGACATAACCAGGAGGCAAACTGGTTTTCGGAAACGCACCCAAATTTGAAATCTATTCTATTCTATTTCATGAATCTGAAGACATCATCTAACTGTATTAATGGTTGGGTTCCTGGTTTCTACCATCTCTGGACACATGATGTCATCATGGATTCAGAGGTTTTACCTAATCTTATTCCTTAGCTTGCCTGAAGGCTAAACAAAGCAGCAGCAGCATTTGCGGTAAAAATGCAAGACAGGTGCCGCTGGATCTGGCTGTCCAAATGTCATTTCCATAACTGGTGACAAGTATGATTTATGACACTGTTTTATACATCCTACAGTTCTCTTGGGGCCATCACGGATGGCATTTCACCTGAAGGTTTTTGCAAGGACAGAAACCCACAGAAGACATAAAGCTGTATGTTATTGGCAACGGTGTGTATATTTAACGTATCGTTTAATCATGATGAATATCCCCTTCCCAGCATTTGGTTATCAGTAACATCCTTTAGTGAGCACCGTATTGCCATGTGGCTCTGTGTGTGTGTGTGTGTGTGTGTGTGAGCTGCTGAATTGGTGTCATCTGTGTCTTAGGGGAAGCCTTCCTCCTCATTATCAGAGAGATGGGGTGGGGAGGGGGTGGCCCCAGCTGGGTCCAGCCCAGCCCCCAGGTGCTCCTTTCAGACCCTCTCTGTTAGACACCACAGAGTGTTTGTTTGTGCTCCAAACCCCTGCTTTGTCCCCTTCTGTGGCTCCAGGGGCATCAGCCTCGGCCGCCTCAGCCTTTCGGGTTCCAGCTGAACCGAAGCCCTCTTATTTGTCGCGCTAGCCGGTCTCTCCACATCCCCGTAATCCCAGTCGTGGCAGCCAGGTGGCAGCAGGCCCTGCTGAAGCGCAGTGCAGGTAGAGATATGAGCTCACATGGCTCCCCTGGAACAGGCCTCAGTGTTGGAGGCCAGAGCAGGATGTCAGGGGTCTCTCATTTTTGGCAAAGTTCGAATTGTATTCATGAAGAACCCAATCTGCTCCTCTCTACCCTTTCAGTATTCTGCTCAATATACCTGCTCCTGTCGGCTTGTGTTAGATGTAACTACTCTTCACTTATGACCTGTAGCCCTGAGCAACTGCAGATGAGGACATCTACTTCCTGCCTGAGGATTTTATCTTCATGAAAAAGCATATTCTGCCAAATAGCCCCTTTTTATTTGTTAGTTATGTATACATTCTTTTTACATCAAGTTCAGTGCGCCTCCGCTTAACCACCAACAGGGGGCAGCAACAGATAAAGTAAGGTATGAGGAGATTATAGAATTTACAGCTGAAGCACTTTATTGATATCACTGGGCAAGGTTGTTGGATATATTATAGTATATTACATATAATTGCAAAAACAAACTTCACTGGTACAGACTAGTTTGTACCAAGTTGCCAGAAAGTACAGCTGGATATTCTGTGTAAAACAGAACCACTAGAATCTTCCTCTAGTAGGAAGGTTGCAGGACAGTTAAGATGCAGAGTTGGCATCTGTCCATATCCTAGTTGGCGAGTGTTCTGTATAAAAAGAGCATCCATGCACTTCCGGATAACTTTGATGAGGATAAACTGTGTCTGCTGATGAAGCCACGGAGAACTAGATTAATTAGTCATGATGTTTGCACATGAATATGCATATCTGATCTGTCTGTTGTCCTCAAACACCGGAGGCGCAAGCTGAGGGAGCGATTTGTATTCATGATTCTATTACACTGGCAAATTCCCCTTTCTCTCTCAAAGCTGATAAAAGACGGTCCACAAAATCAATATTGCATCATCTCCCTCATCATTGATAAAGAATAGACTATCTCACTGCAGAGGAATGAAAACCTGTTACCAGAGGGCAGAGACTGCACACCATGCAGTGCCTGTGCCTGGCCCTGTACATCACTAGATGAATGACGCACATTCGCACAGGTTTTACCCAACATACACTCCTGCGTTTGCTTACGAAGGTTCACTAACCCATCATCCCCATGTGCGCACACACACTCACCCAGTAAACCGAATCTTCAAGGTTGCATTTCAGGGTGAAATCCTACAGTAGCTACTAAGTACCATAAATCTATAAGAATTAGAATTACTTTTTTGATCCCCGAGGGGAAACAATAGAATGTAAGACCATACTGCAGGTGGTAGTGGACACGTCTCTCTCTCTCTCTCTCTCTCTCTCTCTCTCTCTCTCTCTCCCCTGTGTTCCATAACGGAATAAAACATGGACGTCTTGCTTCTAAGTGTGAAGCATGTGTTTCAATACAACCACAGTGTCTCTAGGCTCAGTATCAAGTCACATGCCAATTTTGCTGTGATTACATTCAACTTCGCATGACTTTGTTGCTGCTGGAGGTATCTTTTGTATTTGTTTCAGTGATGAGCTGTAATCTCTTGTCTAATGATGTCGTTAAATTAATTGCTAGTCTAATGAGTCAGAACAATCAACATAGTCTCAAAAGTATTTTCTCAGAAAGTCCATGTTCTTTTCTGTCATAACAGTGACTCATATCTGGAATTATTATTTATAACATCAACTAATCAGTTGAAGAAAAGAGTGACAACCTTTACAGGGAGAGATGCATGTTCCTGAGTCATGCTTTTTTTACACAAGGCTGTTTGCTATAAATGAACCAGAACAAAACACAAATTAGTTTCATCTTGTTCTTCCAGCCAGGGCCTGTGTGTGTAAGAGAGAGAGAGAGAGAGACCTGATGAGACAGTGATGAATGAGAGAGGAACTGGTTGTGTTGTTGGCCTTCAGAAGGTAGAAGAAGAAGACAGATTGCCCTGGTAGTGAAGGGAACGTCCTGTCTGTCCAGGCTCCACGACTTACCCGTGTTCGAGCAGGAAGCTCTGTGGTGAGCAGAGTCTGGAACATGGAGGTCGTAAAGGAGGAAATATTAGCTGCTGTGCCTCTTGAATACTAGATCTAACCAATGGGCCTAGATGAGGTCATAAGGGCAGATCCTCTGTTGTGCTTTCAAATGCTAAAAGCCTGGTAGTGTTCAGCAACAGGCAACATCTATAAAGCGTATGTTAATATGTGCCAATAATAAAAGCAATACACCATGTGACTCGTGCCCAGAAGACAAAACAGTCGGGAGTCTCATTTTCCATTGCGTCATCATCCAGGGTGTCTGTGACGGCAGTGTTCACAGACCTCTCTGGAGTCTCTCCCAGAGGAGTCGTGCCCTGCCGGGTGTTGATAAACAGGGATTAGCAGCTAAACAGCGCTAACAGCCCCGAGGCTTAGCATCAGAGTGGGCGGCCTAGCCAACGGAGCCTTCCTTGAAACGTCTCTGAGGAACCTGTTGACAGACAGCGAGGCTCAGCTCTGCTGTCATGGATACGGCCAACTGAGACTGCGTGTGAGGGTGTCTGTCGACCGTCCCCCACATGAGATGGGGTTTTGCATGTCCTCCATCGTCGTGCGTGTGTGACTCATGACCCTGCCTCAGAGGAGCGAGGTGTTGGGTCTTGTTCATGCATTTATCATAAGCTTTGTACTCCGGGAACCTTTACACTGTGGGGATGTGAGTCACCTTCTCAAACCAGCTGATAAATGCATCTACTTTGGCCTTTGGATGTCACGGGCGCCTCAGCACCATGAGCTTCATTCAATCAGCTTGTCGCTATGACTTTCAAAATGGCTGTCTTCAGCGTACGTCTCAATGGAATGGGGCTCCGACTTCCTCCCCAGTGGGTTGCTGTTGCAGAGTTGGCCCGGTCCTCTATAAATAGGCCCTGCTGTTTGATAAGTGGCTACAGCCCCCTCCCCGCTCCCTCCACCCCCCCAGCTCCTGCACCAGCCAGGGGCCAGAAATGACTTTGGTGCTTTGCTACGTCTCTCGTCAAACAGTCGTCCTTGTCGTAGAGCCAATTTAGCACCGCTGTGCCGCCATCCTGTCCAAGGTCTGACCCAGTTTCTTGAGCTGGACACAAGACAGAAGTCACAGCATTCAGAATCCCAAGCTCACATTTCAATGAATCAATTTGGTTTAATGCTTTTAAATGGAAATATAATGTCACAAGGGGCAAAGGGACAATCAAACTGTAGCGTCGGTAACATCCTGTACCAGCTAGTTCTAGATGTGATGTGCAGGACAGAGGTGGAACCTCCCAGCTGTCTCTGCCTCTTGACTGTTGGATAGACCTGACAGGGGTTAAAGCCCTGACCTGACCTGATACCATCTTAGTACAGCTGTCAGTACACGGTGACAGACATTCTCACTTCCAGTCCACCAAAGTCCCCTTATGAGACTGTTAAGAGACTGCTGGAGTTTCTGAAGTGGAAAATATCAACTATGCAGGTGGAATGAACCACCTTGGTGAAAGGAAGAACATATATTATGATCTTAGTTGTGGTTAGAGGTTGGAACAGTTGGTACAATCCAGTTCAGCCATTTTAGTCATTGTTTCACTGCAATTGGGATTGCCTTATGGGAATCTGGAAGTTTCTGGGAAACTTTTTTGTCTCTGTACCTTGTGGATTTTCCACAATGACAATATGTCAGCCTTCTGGACGCTGGACATTCATTTGATACTGCAGCTCCAGTAAAAAGACCACTTGAAACTTTTTCCTTTCCTTTCAGAACAGAAGGGTTCAAGGCTGACGTGAGACTAGATTTTATACTAAACTGAAGGGATTTGAAGTTTGAAATGTCGTCATACATATATTACTCTCCTGACTTTGACGCCCTCAAACAACTTGTGTAATTATACCTTCTAATTACGCCCGAGTGATATTTAAGTGTTCATATCAATTCTGCAACCGAAGCACCGCAGCATTAATAATGGAGGCAGGGAACCTTGTTGACTCGCTGATTACTGTTCATCAACACCCTGCTAATGGAACAAACATCGGAGAGAGTATCTCTATTCATCTATCTTGCCTTCTCCTCTTATGTTTTGTCTCTCTGTATCTCTTTCTCAGTCAGATTTGTTTCATTACTACTACTACTGCATACTTTCTCTCACTGTATCCCTCTATCCCCTCGTCTCTCTTTCTGTGTGTCTCCAGCAGAACTGCAATAGTGCATCAGTGTGAACAGCGGGTATTAGAGAGGTTTGCTGCTGTGCTGCAGAGGAGCTGCACCATCTCTTTCAGAGCAGGATGTCAGGATCCTTGATTACAGCAACAGGCTTTAGGACCCTGGTGGGACCCAGCTGGGAGTAGCTGGATACGTTTTTAACCAGGGGGGACAAGGGGGGGGGGGGGGATAGGCAGCGCTGTGCCAAAACGGGAAATTGAATTGTCGATAAAGGAGTAGCAGAGAGTGGAAGTTGAGATGAAAGGATAGTGGGGTGTCCATGGAGGGGTAGATTAAGCGAGGGAGTGAGGAGGAGTGTGGCCAGAAAGAAGAGTTCTGGAAGAGGGACACCGACTGACTGCCCTGGAGGTGGGACAGAAACTGGAACGAGATTGATAGAACAGGAGATTGATGGAGAGAGCGATGGATAAAAAGTGAAGGAGGTGAGAGAGGAGTCAGGTGAGGGTGAGCGGTTAGGGAATCAGGCTGGTAATCAGAAGGTTGCCGATAACATTGTGTCCTTGGGCAAGGCACTTCACCCTACTTGCTTCAGGGGGGAATGTCCCTGTACTTGCTGTAAGTCGCTCTGGATAAGAGCGTCTGCTAAATGACTAAATGTAAATGCAGAAGGGAGAAAAAGGGATAAGGAGTGCGGTGAACTGCATATGTTACACTTTTAAATCACCCCCTATAATTAAGAGAGTTTTTTGAAGTTGGCATGATAGGAATAATCTGGTTTTAAACAGATAATATATATAAATTGACTCTTCCAGATTAAACAGCTTTTCAACCTATCGGCACGTTGGTTAGATGTTCATTCAGCCTGTTGACCTGTACATGATTAAACATTGTCACCGTAGTGTTGTTACCATGGTATCCAATGGCATTTATCATGTCTTAATATGGCCTCTTATTAGTCACCTTGCTCCACTGACCTTTTTTCCAAGACATGGGTCTTAATTGGCACCATTTGTTTCCTTCACACCTTCAGCCCGATTTAGATCAGGTGTTTCTCACCCTCGTCGTTGCTACGCATGGAAACAAATGGGACACGTTTCATTTGTCTTCGCTTGAGGTGGAAACGAGGCAAAAAGTGTAGCTGAGCATCCCAGAAAACCAGCATCTCAACCTGGCGCTGTGTGTGTGTCTCCCTGTGTGTGTGTATGTGTGTGCCTGTCTGTGTGTGTGTGTGTTTTCTTCTGTGTGTGTCTGTGTGTGTGTCCTTGTGTGTGTGTCACTGTGTGTGTGTGGGTCCTTTAGAAGAACAGTGAAAGTAGGTTAGTAACCTGCAGTAGGGTTGCCGCCAAAACTGTAAGTAAACAGATGAGTTCATGGAAAGATCTGCATCCCTCCTCTGCCTGCAGGGCTCTTTAGTGTGGAGAGATATACGCTTGTTATGACAGGTGACTCCAGCCCAGTACTAACAGATTCACTGGCAAATTATAGCCTTCGTAAACACCTGCTGACATTTTCCTTGCCCTCTTTGAACGAGTGTGGGGGAAATAGCGCCTATTTTGGAGGAGGGCGCAAGAAAATACGGCACCTGTTCTTGCAGAAAGCCTTCAGTGCTCCTGACTTCACTGAGCACAGGGGAGGGGGCTGTTTGAGGAGAACAGTCCCTCATTGATAACATCCAGAAAGACAAAGAGCCACCCGTGCTGATCCAACGGCTTGCCCAAAACCCCTAGAGATCCAAGCTGGTGTGTACAACACAGGACTCTCTCCTTTCCAGGAAACGGATGCTTCAGCTGTGATCTGGAGAGCTCTTCTGCCACCTTATCACCCTGCCACAAGTCAGTCTATGCTTCCAAAAGTGCTTACTGGCAATCCCTCTCCATAGATGAATTTCAGATGCACTGGTGTCTCGATAATTACATGGCTAATGATCATTTCTTCTGCAGCCTGACTTGGTGAAAGGGTTCCACCGGGTGTCCTGGTGTTAACAAAAGAGATTTAATGTATTTCCCCCAAGCCCCTCCCCCCACCATTTCCTGGAGTTCTAGTCCAATCAAAGAAACACCTTAGGTGAATTAGTGGAGCATATCTCTAGTTTAACGTGAGGAAATCTAAACAATGCTTATGACGCGGTTGCATGCATTAGGAAGCAGCATATCTGTTGCGTGCATCCCAATAGTCTGATATTTGAAAAGGAAGTGGAAGGCTTAGGGTACTTGTAGGAACTTTTTCTATTGACCTTTTTATTAACTATGACCTTTATTGTTGTCACAAAGACAAACTGCTTCTGGATAGAAGATTGTACAGTTGGAAATCCATTTTCTACTAATGTAACTTCAAGCCTATAATGATGAGATATGATCATCATTTTTGTACTTTGAAACAGAGAGTGTGTTCCATTTCCATATTCCTTTGTGTTCTAGAACAGAAAAAGTTGTTAAAAGATGCATTTTGGGGAAAGAAAAAATAATTTCTGTTTACCAAAATGGATCTGTGATTATATATCTGTTCCCTTTGACTGTCTCTCTCCCTCTGTTGGTTTTCCCAGTAGGATACTTTTCTGTATAAACCAAGCATTTCCCTTTGGCAGAGACATCCAGTTACTAAAACTCTCTAGAATGATTTAGCCCAACCTCCCTCATACTAATTCATTAGTGAAACCTATCTAATCCCTGATGTTCAGAAGTCTCTCTGGTTCCTGAGCTGGTGTTATGACCAACTTAGATGTTCCACTGTGTGCTTAGTAGTAAGACCTCCTGGAACAAATGGGTAAGGTGCGTGCCCCCCTTAGAACTTTACTTGAACTCTTGAAGTTGATGTATCTACCTTATTGCCAGCTAGCCGCAACAGGGTTGCAGCTATAATTTATATTGTGGCCCGCAGTATCCTGGTCCACAGGGAACATCGCTGAATGGTAGCTTGGCGGCATCCTGGCCACCTCTGATTCATCACCAGTTACAGGAAAGGGGGAAAGTTCACTGGATAGTAATTACAACCAAGCTCTGGGTAAGCCTCCCTGCTGCTGTTTATTTGCGGAGGAGAGCAGGAGTGACCTTGGTTAAACGAGATTCGGCTGAAGCGTTCCTCTTAGTGGGGCCGGGATTTGGCTGTGGGCCGGCTGTCCACTGTCCTGGTGCTCACCTTCAGCAGTCTTGAGGCACATCTCCAATCTACCGCAAGCTTGACATATCGGATCGTACAAGCGGCTGACAACTTTAGCAGACTGTTTATGAAATAAGCCACTAAGTCTGAATGTGACTGCAGCTGATGGATGTAATTGATTCAGTGTCCCTTCTCCCTACCCTCTCCAGTTAATCATAGCCTCCCTCTATACTCTGGAGCTGTCCCGTATCTCATAATCGTCTATCCTGTAGGTGACCTACAGCATGAACACTGTCCCTTCCCCTTTCCTTGTGGGTGAGAGTTATGATGTCTTCGTGGAGGGTCTTTGTACTTAAAGACCTCAAAGGCCAGAGGGGGCAGTAAAAAAGGATACCGGAGGCCTCAAAGGAAGTTTGTTATCGTTTTATCCTCTAGGGAAAATGAAAGCTGAGCCTGCGCTCCGTCAGCGAGCGATAGATGTGGGGCAGAGGGGGGGAGGTCATTATCTTCTCAGCCCTCCAGGTGTTCATTACTCTTAGACCCTCCGTTTCTATTTTCTTTCCCCGTCCTGGTCTTCCTCTGCCCCCCCTCTCTCTGCCCCCCCCCTCCCCCCTTCAGGAAGAGTGTCTTGTTTTATCTTGAGGGGACCATATTCATCCTGTGTGTGTGCTCTTCCTTCTTCAAGCTGATGTAGGCATCAGGTGTTGTGTTTACTCAATGCCATGTTATATTTTAGTCTCTGAAATACATCATAGTAAACGCATCTGATCTGTCTAAAAATGTATTAATGTGGCTAATATTACACCTCATTTAGGTTTGATGAATGACCTTGATGATGTCTCCAGTCCTTGGATGTCATTTGGCTGCCTTACAGCTCAATGACCAACAACTAAACTGGGCCTCAGCCTTGGGGACATCCCTACCCAGCTGTACAATACTCTCAGGCTGAAAGGCATCTGTTTTGTGGGCACCAAGCCCCTTAAGAATACTTAAGAAAGTAGTGGTTGATGTGGCACGAGTCAGTCTGTGGTGTTGGCTGGAATATCCCAAAGTAAGAGTTATCTCTCTGCTGGGACCTGTAGCCATGCCTTCAATATTAGGGCTATCTGTTTGTAAACATGCAGCATTGTACTGTTCCACAACAACTGGATGCCATGATTTTTCATGAGCATGAGTTTTGACATATGCATGAACATGCTATGGGCTGGATGCACAATGATGCCAGCAGGACCTGCATGGCTTCACAAGACTTCCTGGCCCCTCTGCTGGCTGCTGCCAGGAGACCATAAGGGCCCTCGCCTATCTGATTATCCTGAGTAGATGAACATCTGTGGACCCATCAGTCCAAACAGGAGAGCAGCAAGGCTGTGTCTCTGGTCCTTTGCTAGAGGGGGACGAGCTCCTTAAATTGTGACTCTTCTAATGATTCTCACTTGAGGATGTATCCCCAGGCTTCTACAGAACACCTGCGGCTGCTGGGAGACTTTCCAAAGCTGCCCTCAAAACACGAAAGTAGCAGTTTAAAACCAGGATCTTTGGTTCAACCCTCTTGTGAAGCTTTGCCAAATATGCCCTCTGTTCTCCTTTAATAGCCTGAGAACTTTTTCGAGTTCACTGGAGATAGGATGTTTTACAGCTATCAAATGGGCAAAGAGTCGAGTCTTATCTGCACTCACAAAAGACGTCACCTTGGTTAATAGCCTCCTCGGATACCTCCGCAGAGATTAACCAATCGGCTGGATGTCGTGGGCTGAATGACAGAGATATCCGCTCGTCTCACCAGTCTTGAGAGGCCATCATTGTTACACTTCTTTGTTCCTTCCAAGTACCTCATCAGCAAGTCAGATCTCTCGGGGATTATGTCAGTGGCGAACAATGAAATAACCTTTCAGAAACGAGCCACTGTGTCCTCCACGCCAACACATGGAGGTGATGGCTCAGGGCAGCTGAGTGCAGCAGGCATTGGTCAGCGGTTAATAGATTTATAAAATGCTGTGACAGATGCCACATGGTCAGTTTTGGAGTATCATGGCAAAAATCATGCCGGGAATATCAAATAGTTTCATAAAATCTATAGTGGTGGCTAGGGACGGTTAAGACTCATATTTAGCTTTTTTTGTCAATATTTGTATTTTATTTATGATACCTATTACATGACTGATGCCTTGCCTTGTTGCAAGAATTCTACTGCCCAGGATGACCTGTGTTGAACTATAAAGAAGACTCAATGGAATTAGCATGTTACCAATGTAGCATGTAAAAAAAACACCTTGCAGTTAGGCCTTCCCCCATACACCCTAGTGGGGATAGGAACGCTAACATCAGCAGACCAATTCAATAAGCTGAGAATGTTTATAGATACTAGATAAACCTCCTGTCCAATATGGCACCTCACAACAAGTCTGACTACCAGCAACGTGAAGAACTCAACCCCATTTTATTGCCGTCCAATGGCCTCAGACCAACCGCTTTTCTCCCAAGATGGCTTGATAGGCTCTTATCACCCGGTCTTGGAAACACTTCATTTTGTAAAAAGTGTTTCTTCTCGCCCCGTTTGTGCGGAGCCCCTCAGGGGATGTTGAGGTGTCAAGGTTAAAGTCTCTCTGTAATAAACAGTCCGTCACAGAGAGACAGGCAAGTCTGCATTGCAGCGGTGTGGCTGGCGCTCGCCCTACCTGCCCTGTGGGACACCGAGGAGCTTTATTGGGTTGTAACGGCATGCCTATCATACATGGAGCTTCCTAGATAGACATTAAAGGAAGGATGGGTTTATGGGTGGATAAATTAACCTGGACTGGAGGGGTTGGTTCCAAAGTGTTTTTCCTAACATTAGCTTGTTGAATGTTGGCAGTAAGACATTTCCGTTTGGAGTTCAAGACTGGAAGACAGTGTCAATTACTAGGAGGTCAAAGGTAGAGTTGGAAGACTAATATTTGCTAATGTCATTTCATTTAGGAGGGAAGAAAATATTTCATGGCTAGCCCTTTTGTCCTCTACACTAAGCATGCTCGTACAGGTCGATATTTAATGTTTATTGCTGCTTTGTTCTTAATGGAACAGTACAAGCTCCGAGGACACACAGACCTTATCATGCTAGCCCACTTTGCTGTGACCATGGCCCGAACCCGGGGCCAATTCCCTGAACGCTAACTCGATCTAGCGAGCGCAGAGCAGAAGACGTCATTAATCCCCTGGTTTGTAGGGTTGTTAGGCATGGATAGGCTAGGGATCCTTTCATCCAGCCTCGTCATCAGGTCGTTGTATCTGTCTCTGTAATCGATCTGATTTCCTACCGAATGATGGCCGTCGGCGAGCCTCATCTGTCCTCTTAAGTCTTCAGACTCTAGAGTTGCTAATGTCTGCCTGTGCTCTTAGTGACTCTTCATGCAGGTCCATGGATGTCACTGATTGGTTATCTCCTCAGAGGCATTTGTCATAGAAAAACACACATACACAGCCTTAACATTAGCCCTGAACTTCCGGAAAGGGATGGTGCAGAATGATTTCTTTTAGATGTGTCTTTTGATTCATAGGGCATATGCAGGCATTTCAGTGCAATTTCTGTGCTTTGCTGCAAGAGCCCCAAGCTGTCCTACAGAAATATCTGTGTGTATTGCTGCTCTTTCATTTGGCCCACATGAGAACCTAGGAAAATGTAGCCTGTTATCACTGTACACACCTTTTTTCTGTATTGTGCTTTCTGAGAGGGTTGCCTCCAGAATTTTGATAAATTTAATTTAGGTAAAGGCTATATGTGTCATGGAAAATATGAACCAAACCGTACTTAATAGGAATGATATCTGGTTTAGATGAGCTTGTGTTATGGTTTAAAATAGCCAGGGCTTTTCACCACAGAGATGTACCAGTTTAATATCACTGGGATCATGTTGGCAGTGATGCATCCAATTACCTATCCGTTTGTTAGGCTGATGAGAGAGTTCTCGCTGCCAGAGTTTCTGGGCAGAGTGCCCAGTCTTACTGTCCCATCTGAACAGAGATGCTTCATGCAGTGTTCATGGGCGACAGGTATTTATTTATAATTTCTCATTCCGGTGAAAAGTATGAATGTGTTTATTCACACAGGGCTCAGGGATTAAGATAAAAAGGTTGGATTTCTGCTCATGCTCTCTACAGACCATGGATATGGTTTTCACATGTGGATGCTGGAAGTTATCTGGTAAATTGTTCAAGGAACGATGAAGGCATCAGTAGTTGTTTGAGGTCATGATTACCCACTGATGAGTTCCTCTTATGTACAAACAAACCAATGGATGGCCATTAAATCTTCCCTCTTTACTCCTCTTCAAAATGCTTTTTAATGCCTTTTTCCTCTCCAATGAACTGGGTTAAACCCTTTCAGACAGGGAAATGGGAACAGTGTTGATGGCTGTCATCTCTCCACGGGTCCCTTGCTGTTTTCCAGCAGGATCAATAACTCCGCTGACTCTTCCACGGGGAGCCGTCTTCACACTGCTGCTGTCACCAGGGGGCTGACATATCCCCCCAACACCTGTCCACATAGAAACAAGCTCTGTGGAACTTTTGATATACAAGCACAGGCCTGTCCAGTGTAACATGGTTAATTCACTAGGTGACTCTGAGGATGAAAAATACCGGAATTTCTAGAATTCCGAGTTCCGTTTCAACGTAAGAAAATAGACTGTTCTGCGACAAGAACTCGTTCTGGTCGTATTAATGACCATGACATCGTCCCAAGCTCACGAGAGAAACTCATTTCAACTTGTCAGTTTCTGTCAACCGTACTGCTTCTTCCAGCTTAGTCGGCATATATAGTATGTTACATCCTTTTTCATGCTTCCCGAATCTATTAACGTGTGTGTTGGACCATCCATCCGCTGCTTTTGGGAAGTGGTAATATTTCCGACACGAGGTCATCCCTCCCCTGTTCGCTCTCTTTGTTTTAGCCACATCTCACTACTGTACTGAATACATTTCTCTTCTTCTACCTCCTCCTGAAGTGACTGCTGTGGGTATATTCCCTGGTCTTTGCCCTGCCCTGGGGGGGCCGGGCGGGAGGTTAAAGGGCCATGGTTGAGCCGTTACTATTTCCATGCCGCTCAGTATCCATAACTGGCTTCAGGAACAGGCTTGAAAGCAGCTCTTCTTTATGCAGGCCCCCCGTCGTCTCAAGGCACCCAGGAGGTGTGCTGAGGCAGGGGCTGGCAGAACTTTGATGTGGGCAAAGGTACTTGAACATGTACATTGAAGTGGAGATTTGCTGTGGAAGAGTTGGAAGGTTTCCACATATTTAATCAGATTTCAGCATACTGTAGTTGCAGTACCCAACCAAGCAGAACTCGTGTTTATTTTCAAGTTTGGCCCTCTGTCAGGATAACACATTTCAGAATTATGAATTAGCGCAGGATTTGTCTGATCCAAATCTAAATGTTTTAGGACTGTGGCAAATAACATCAGCCATCTACAAAGCAAAATGCCCTTCACTGATAAAGGTAGGAGAGAATCTCTGACGAGCCTCTGAACAGAACCTCTTTGAGTCATCAGCGCCATAAGGATTCTATTCATGGGATTTACATTAAGGTAAACATGACTCGTCTTGTGAGTGGCCTGCCTTATATGGACATGGAATGCGATTGTATGTCGCATCACGCGTGTCCTAGGTTGTACGGGAAGCTTCCAGGGTGATCTATGAACTCTGTGACCTCAGACTTGTTCTGCTTGCACGCAACACCTGAGCGATCGTCATGGCGCCACCGCCGTTGCTCCGCCAACAGCTTCCACTCACACAAGTTCCTGACCATCTGGTCACCTTCGAATTGCCATGGTTACAAACCCAATCATGGCCAGGAAGCAAACCATGATGCAACTGGCAGCAACCTTGAAATACCCCCCCGGTCGACCTTGAAACATCCCAGTAGTCTTTTGGACTAGATCTTGTTCTGCTGAACTTATGATAAGTGATACTGGAAACATGGTTGGCTGACAGTTGAGAGCTGCACAGATGTAATTATTTCCCCTGAGGAATTTTGCATTCTCAGATGGATATTGGACAGATGTCCACTGAACACACATGTGGCACACACACACACACACACACACACTCTCTCTCTCTCTCTCTGTTGGATCCCTTCTGAGTGTCTTATCTTTCCCTGGGGGCTGGGTGTGGACTCAGAGCTGCCATGGAGCACCTGGGAGCAGACTTCTCTCTGTGTATCAGCATGATTGAAGTGATGTGTATGTGGGTGTGTGTAGTGTCTCCTCTGTGCTAGATCTGGAGGGACTTTTTAACAGTAAACAAGGAGAGAGCTTCACCGAGCATCAGCTGTTGCTGTCAGTTTAAAAATATAAAATTAAATGCACTGTTCAACAGTTCATTTTATTTATTAGTTATTTAAAGAAAACTTTACATTAAATGTCCGGTCTGAGGGGTTTGGACTAAAATAACTGTCCGTAGGGACCATATCTGCTTTTGAGTGCCTGATTGTTGATGGTCTGAGTGGAGCATTTCTAGTGCTCTTACCCCTTCTACACCAAGGCAGTTTGAATGTAAATAGGAAGCCAGTGTTCAATCTTGAACCAGTTCCATCACAAGCTTCTAGCTGCTCTGAGGAGGAACCCTACACCCCCACCCTGTCCTTAATCTGCCCTCTTCTGCCCTCCTCTGTTAGTCAGCCCCATTTATTTACTGTGATTTCCTTTTCACTGTACTGTCTGAGAAAGAAAATGAACATCAACCTGAACGTTATTCTCACACCACTGTGTAATGACCCCACGTGGACCCCACGATTTGAAGGACCTAGAAAAAAAGTTCTCACTTGTGGCCCAAGGGACAGTCTTAAAATAACACCAGGGGACGAAGCGTGATCTGTCACATTAATGGCAGTGTACATTACTCAGTGTTGGGGGAGGGGGGGTTTGGGGGGGGGGACCTGGAGATGGAGAGATAAAGACAGCTCTTTCAGAAGAGAACAGTGACATTGATGGATGCCAGTCTTTGAGTTAGAGGGATAATTAGCCAGGATGTACTGGGCCGCTGATGTAACTGCTGTCCATCTGAGCCGGCGTTGCTTTTTTAGGCATGGCCAAAAGCTGGATCCCACTGGCTGTTACAAAGCAAAACATTAAAAAACAACCTCTTGTCAGATGACGTTTCCGTGAAATCATTAGTCTCCATTGCCCCTTGCATCAGGCCTCTTTCTCCCACTCCATCTCCTCCTTATGCCTCTCTCCCACTCCATCTCCCCTTCCATTCTCTCTTTCTCCCTCTTCATCCTCTTCCCTCTCTTTTTCCGCCTCCATCATCCTCTCTCCCCCACCTGAAGCATGTTTACTTCTACTGACGCCATCCCTTACTCTTTCGTCCTCTTGAACTCTCTCAGTTTGATTGCGGCTGTGACACGTCGTGTGACAGGTCCCTAATCGTCTGCCATTGCTGATTCATTCGCGCATCGGACACCTCCCCCACGCCTCCCCTTTCTCCTGCCCTTTTACCTTCACTCCTTCTACCTGTTTCTTTTATAATTTACCGCCTCCTCTCTCTCTCTCTCTCTCTCTCTCTCTCTCTCTCTCTCTCTCTCTCTCTCTATTTCCCCTGGGCCGATCAGGCTCCTCCTTCTTTGGCAGTGTGTGAGGGCAAAACATCCACAGATGGTGCTGTGGAGTGAGCAGACGGTGTAGTAAGAGAGCCTCGCGTGGCTGTGTGTGTGTGTTTGGGAGGGGAGAGGCAAAACTAGAGCAACAGTGGTGAACCACTGTGTGCAATAGAGAGAGTGAGCAAGCAAGAGAGAGCAAGAGAGAGAGAGAGCAAGCAAGAGAGAGCAAGAGAGAGAGAGAGCAAAATAAAGAGAGAGAGACACATTTGACACCGTAGTAAAGGAGTCTGATACTGTATAGAACAGAGTGAGAGAGAGGAGGAGCAACACCAGGAGAGTCAGCCCAGGAGGAGATAGGTTCAGTTGTAAAAAGAAAAAAAGAAAAACAGGGAGGGAGGAGGGGGGGGGGGCGTGAGAGAGAGAGCGCAGCCTTACTGGGACCTGGAGAGAAACCGCTGGTGAGGAAATATTAATCAGCTGACTGCTGAGAGGAGAGCGTCCCGGCGCTTACAGCAGAGAAGAACAGCCCTGGCGTCTAGCCTCAGAGCCCTGGGAGCACACGCTGGAGACCGGACCTTCACTGCTCTCCACACACACACACACACAAGCCGGCACGGCCGCCACGCTCGCACACCAGGGCCAAAAACGAGAAAACAGACCCAGGTGCGGAGGGAGAAGAAGCTTACTGTCAGTGTGGGAGGACTGGAGGTTTCTAAGGAATTGAGAGAGAAAGAGACAGAGAAAGAGAGAGCGAGAGGGAGGACCATTGACGGGTTGGAACCCTGAAGAGCCCCTGTGTCGCTGACCTCCCAGACCCAAGATGAGCTGCAGGAAGAGGTGCAAGAGACAGATCTTTAAATTTGCTCACTACCTGTTCAGGTTCATCACTGGGACCCTCAACACAGGTAAAGTTCACCACGGCTCTCAGGCAGTCATGCCTCTTTTAATCATAGTTTTTTTTTCTCCAGTCTGGACAGGAACCTTACAGTTTTCCTCGTTATTGGAACGGGGGTTCCTGGCTTTTGTCATGGTGTTGGCAGTGTACTGTACCTTGACCCGTTTAGGGCGACTTGATCCACAGGGCTGTAAAATAGAGTGAGGAGAAATGCAGCACGAACCCCCCAACTGACATCTTTACTGCCTCGGTGGTTTACTTTTTACAGCTGCTGCTGTTTCCAGTAGGTCCCTGAAGAGGCTCCTTTCAAAGACATTTAACAGTTTGGGCTAGTGCTTGTTACAGGTTTCCGGGGGTTGTGTGTGTGTGTGTGTGTGTGTGTGTGTGTGTGTGTGTGTGTGTGTGCGCACGTGCGTGCGTTAGAGAAAGGTTAAGACATAAATAATGGCAGTGTCGAGAAGTGAAAGGTGACATGATATGTAAGGAGATTGAAGAGGTATTGTTTGATCCTCTAATCTGATCCCTCACAGAGCAGGTGCCTTCAAATCCAGCCCTCATCTGCCTCTTCTCTTTGAGTAGCATCCAAGCTTCCCAGAGTGCATAGCTACGGTGCCAGCACCGACCATTGAGACTTAACTGTATTAACAAAGCTTAATGAAGACTAAGTACCCCCCACATTGTGATAGATCATTCTAGAAATGCACATGCTTTTCATTAGTTATACATACTTCATAAGTGCATGTGCTACTTTCAGTGATTAGCCGTTGATAGGAAAGCTTCTTAACAGCTCCACAGAGTATTCGTATCTAAATTAACAAGTAATACATTTTTTTTGCAGATAATGATGTCATGTAGAGTATTTATTTGCTGATTGTGCCTTGAGTGTCTGGAGATCATACAGCGATTGGTTAACCCTGATCTGAGATGACAGCATACACAAACTTTGACAGGCTGTCATTGATCCTATGGGTTCCCGGAGGTCGTTTCCTTTTCATAACCACGTATCGATAAACGTGCTTAGTGATAATGAAGCAACAGGTCTTAACTGGATTACTTAGGGATTCAGTTTGATTAGATCAAATAGCCACGTATAGGGGTTCAATAGAGAACAAAGACAACCTTGAGAGATTGATGGGGATAATGCAGTCCATGTGATGCGAGCATGCCGTCAGTCAGTTCAGTAGCTACCTATGCATTATTCAGTCAACAATTTAAATTTTCTATCCTTGGTTTTCTTTTACTGCATGTTGCTAGGCAGCCATTATTTCTGCATTGTTTAACCCTCTAACCCTCACTTCAACCATCCTGCTGTGTTCCAGTTCATGTTTTCACATTTTTCCCTCTGAAATATTTAGTCAATTAATTTGATCTGCTTGTTATTGGGTTCTATGACTTTGGAAAAACATTCAGCATGTTTTGATTCCACACTTTAGTAAGCTTCTGGTGTTCTCAGTCAAATGACTTGACTTTAGAAGAGGTCAAACAGCATTTATTGTTTAAAACTTCAAAGTTCATACGCATGCCCAGAGTGTCTCATCAGAGAGTCATGCTTCCTTTCACAGACTCCACATGCTCATGATAAATAAATAACACGTTATATTTTTATTCTGACTATGGGTAGTATTATGTTAATAACTCTGAAATTGATACAAAAAAACGTTAGGTGATCAAATATTCATCATCTATAAATGTATAATGAGATGTAATGGAGTGGTCATTTTGGACCTGGAACACAAGACAGATTAAACTGAACCGAATACAATTGGAGGGTTAAGTACAATAGTCTTTGGAGCACTTCATGAACACACTAATCAGTTTCAGTCGCCAACATTCCAGAGTGAGAACACACGCAATACAACTTTGACAGTCTTTGAACATTTTTTATGTCTTAAAGGTTTATTGTCCTTGTTTCACAGCTTTTGGCTCTCGATTTAAATCTAGAGTGTTTGTCCCTGATTCTATTGATTCTTCGGACCCCCCACTCCTATGTATTATTGATAAGTATAGATAAACAGTCTAGGAGTATGTCTCTATGGACTTCATTTCCCTTCCTGCTGAGTCTAAGAAACCGCATTCTACTGACCTCAGCCAGCAAATTGATCACTTGTCACTAAGTAAGCATGACCTCACTTTCCACATCAGAACTAAAGTGGCATCATTTTTTAATAAACCCAAGAGGTGTGGTGCTAACGTAATGGTTAATAGGTCTGTGCCCTTGGGCACTATAAAGTAGGCCCTGCGTTGCTATTCAGATTATGAAGTGTATGTTTTAGAATGCAGCTAATGCTGCGTGTGTGGGTGACCAGGGGAACGGAATGATAGATTACGTCTGTTAGCAGACCATGGGATTAGAATTGAGCGGTTCATTGTCATAGAACGGACCCACAGCCGCCGCTTCATTGATCACTTACCCTCTCAGGCACAGCCGGTGCAGGGCTTGTGGTGAAGACGGACTCCTGTCACGTGACTTACCGCTCTCTTTCTCTGTCTCTCTCTTTCTCTCTCTCTCACTCACTCTCTGTCTCGCTCTCTCTCTCTCTCTGTCACACTCTCTCGCTCACTCACTCTCTCTCACTCACTCTCTCTCTCTCTCTCTTTCTCTCTCTCTCTCCCCCCCCCTCTCTCTCTCTCTCACTCTCACACACTCTCTCTTTCTCTCTCTCACACACACACTCTTTCACTCCCTCTCTCTCTCTCTCTCTCTCTCTCTCTCTCTCTCTCTCTCACACACTCTCTCTTGCTCACTCACTCACTCACTCACTCACCCTCTCTCTCTCTCTCTCTCTCTCTCTCTCTCTCTCTCTCTCTCTCTCTCTCTCTCTCTCTTTCTCTTTCTCTCTCTAGTATCCTGGGTGTTGGTCATATTGAGATGCAAGGTAGAACCTGTTGGTTCCAGGTGACACTAGGTGACTGTCTGTGTTATGATTTGACTACAGACTGGGCACTGGATGTGCTTCTCATTCCCCAGCATACAGGAAGCGTCCCAAAGCTCTCTCCAGTGAAATAGAGACAGGCCAATCTCGTACACCACAGGGCCACTGGAGCGCACCGTTGGGTTTCCGATCCAACCTGCACCGCTCTCAAGGCGTTGGTGATAATGCGTTCGGTACAGTAGACCAGCCGCTCCATTTGTATTCATGTCACTTTCCATGTCCCCTGAGAGAGGGAGAGGAGGAACCAAATCAGAGATAAACAGGTTCTCCGCTTGTGAAACAGAAGAGCCTTGTCAGCACTCAATATATTGAAACGTATGCTTTGTTGGCACTGGGGTAATACTTAACACCTCTGACCTTATCAACGTTGCCCAGGGAGATTAGGCAAGGATCGGGGGATGATGTGTCCGATCCATCACCAGATGCTGGAGGTCTTTAAGAGACTTATACACTTAAAGGTTTTGGCTCCTGATCTGCCGTCCTATAGATGGGTTCTGACTTTTGAGACAAAGCAGGGTGTCTTTTCGGCGTTTTCCTCCCCGGCGCTGTCCAGCACCCTCTCCGGGTGGTGTGGGGGGGGGCGGCGGCGGCGGCGTCCTGGATCCTGCGTCACCACGTGTCTCCTGTCTCCAGTCCTCCTGCCTCTTGAGCAGTAGAAGCGGCAGCAGCTCCTGTAATGCATCATCCTCTCTCAGGACGACAGGTTCTGATCCCTGGCACTGATTCCAGAACATTGCCTGCTCATCTCTCCTTCTCCCTCCATCCCTACATCCCTCCCCAACTCCCCTGTCTCTAGAAGAACTTTGCCTAGTTTGTCTGGGTCTTTATATAGTCCTGGGCAAGTCTGATTTGTGGTGCAGTATTTATTTTTTATTTATTTATTTATTCTAAACTAAGAGATCACTAGAGAGAGCCTGGGCCACTCTAGTAAACAGTCCAAATGGCTCCCATTGATTTCAAGTAATTTGATTTATCTTGTCAGTGCAATCCCTTTGTGTGCTATGAAGACAAATATTTCCAGGTCTTTAAATGATTATTATTTTTAGTTCAGTTGGGAAGTATTTTGTGAGGTTGGGATGTTTTGCAATGGAACGTTGGGAGTTCTGCTTAGTAATAATTTGTCTGTTGGCATTAAGAAACAAGAGGTTTTGTGTACATTGTTTTATGTGCAATCACAAGACATATAAGAAAGATTTTGTGTGTACACAGCAGCGTATTTCATTTGAAATCAAACTCCTTTTAACATCGAACCGGGAAACATTCTGTATGTTGACAGATCAACACGCGTGCCCAAAGTGGCTGATTCTTCTTCTACATACATGCAAGTCTTCCTGACAGTCATCAGCAGGTCGTGTTCCACCTGAGCCCTAGGGACAGCACTCTCAAGGCCTATCATCCCCTGACCCAACACTGAATATTTGATATGAGGCAGGCAGATTGGGTTGACATGCCTCTCTAGACATGCTTCTGTTCTGTGTGGACACACCAGGTTCCCCGTTAGTGTCCTGTCCACACTACCTGGACATGAATCCTGAGAATCGCACCTCATTCATAAGACAGAAAGTTAACCTCTTCTGTCATCGTTTCAGTTCCCATTCTCACTTTTGACATTTAGCAGACGCTCTTATCTAGAGCGATTTACAGCAAGTACAGAGACATTCCCTCTGAGGCAAGTAGGGTGAAGTGCCTTGCCCAAGGACTCAAGGTCATGTTGCTTAGCCGGGAATCTAACTCGCAACCTTCTGATCACCAGCCCGACGCCCTAACCACTTAGCCACCTGACTCCCTTGGCCCTTTTCCCACCCATATTAACTCAGTTATTTTCAAATTTATGTTAAAACAATCGGAAAGGGCAAGAAATGACAAACTTGATCACATTATTGGTTGATTTGCGTGTGTTGATAAAGCGTCACTCTCGGTTTGAACAGCCTCCCATTTTGTTTGGACAGGAACAATAATAACAGATGGCTAATGAGCGTTTTGTAATGTTGTCTTCCGGCCCCAATGGACTACAACGCTTGATTACCTGTGCAGTATCCATGTACCACAAGTTATGTGCAAGATTGACTAGATTTCTAGCTCTCTGGTTGAGCACTGAGTCCTGGTATGAGTTGTTGTGACAGACATGAAAGCACAATCCTAACCACTTGACCTTATTCTCAGTCCACGAGTCCTCATAGACAAGTAAGCATTGGCCAAATGACCTGGGGCACAATTCCAGGTCTTGGATGACCACACTTTTTCGGATGACCACACTTTTTCGGATGACCACACTTTGCATTTCCAGACACTAGCAAGCCTTTCCAGACATAATAAAAGAGAAACGAGGACAATCAAATTACAACAGTCACAGGTGACAGCTTTATAATGTCCCTGGGTGTTTGAGCGTCCTCAAAACCTCTGGCCCACTTAGAGCGTAGTTAGAAGCCTTTCTACAAAGATATTTAACTCTATGCCTTGTCCCCTTTACGCAACAACAGGCAAGTGAAAATGCGGCTGACTACAATGCAGCCCTTTTCCACCACGTCTAACAAGAGCTCATCCATGTCGTGTCAGTGACATCCTTCCTGGTCTCTTTATGTAATACGAAGAAGGAGAGGGAGTATCGGTGTCAGAGCCAGAGCCAGTGCACTGTAACCTTTCTCCCTGGCCCCTTTCCTACAGTTGGCTGCCTTTGGCACACAGGCTGGAGATCCGGTGCAGATCTCAAATCTCAGGATGGGCCTGATTGTTAGTTTGTCCTCCTCCTCCTCTGCGTATCCCTCCGTCAGGCTGGGAGGGGCTGGAATTGATGTGCTGCAGACAAAAATCTAAATTACTGACATGGCTCGGTTGTGAAAGTGACCTGACAGCGATTGAAAGGTGTTGTGTCACAGATATTTACATTTAGTCATTAAGCAGATGCGCTTATCTAGAGCGACTTACAGCAAGTAAGTAAGCAAGTCCCTCTGAGGCAAGTAGGGTGAAGTGCCTTGCCTAAGGACACAATATCATGTTGCCACAGCCGGAAATCGAACGAGCACCCTTCCGATCACTAGCCTAATGCTTTGACCGCTCAGCCACCGGACTCCCTTCTGTTGTGGAGAATCACCAGATATGTTGAATCACCTTGCTGGACCAGATGGTTCCATTCAGGTTTGGGTCTGAAAGTTAGAAATGGTTCAGCTTAAGTGTTCAACCCAACCTTATGAGTCTTTAGCAGAGGCAAAGTGAATGTGTGTGTTACTGACATTGTTTCCTAAAGCTTGTATGTATTAGCAGCCTCTATTTCGATGGCTCAGCACTGTTATTGCACACCCTCGCTCTACACCCGAAATTGAATAGCCTTGGATTAATTAGATGTACAATGAATAATTAAGAGAATGATGAGCTTGTCATATTAATGTCACCCTTGAGGTAGCGAAATGTGATTACAGCTTCCTGCATCAAGAGACTCCCCAACTCTTCACTTTGTGTTGCCTTCACACACACACACACACACACACACACACACACACACACACACACACACACACACAGACACACACACTCTGACTATTGCAAATCAATCTTGAAAGAGAAGGATGGTGTGTGGATCTAGAGGCTGATTTTTCATACATATATCATTGATACATATGGACTGACAATATAGATTATATGAACATTCCTTTCTGTTTCAAAATTGTATTTATTTATTTGCACTCAAAGTAAATGTTCTGTTACTTGTATAGTCCCAAACTCTCATCCGTGCCTTCGTTTGTCTCTTGCAATGTTTATCGCACATAATTGGATTTAATCTATCGCTTTTGTGATCAATGCAGGACCGAGAAATGGAACGATGTGTTTTACATATTTTTCCACTCATGGCAAATCTAGGTGACATTTACATCTGTAAAGGTTGTTGTTTGTCTGTTGCCTGAGATAAGCGCAACACTGCATTCACCTCTGCCGGGAAGCCACAAGTCATTGTGTTTCTGGCATTTGCATTAGGCTACGGCACCCCTGGTTACCCAAACCCTGCAGTCCATTCCAATTTAGCCCTTATAGCAAATGTAATCAGTTTTCCCATTTGCACTAATGTTGGTAAATGAGTCTCTTTCAGAGGAAAGAACAGCAAGGTTATTTTTAGAAGCGTGGAGAGGATCTCTTGAAGGGAGCGGCTTGTCTGTTGGTCCCTCGGTGTCTGATGCCCTGAGGGACCGTTGTTAACCTTCCTGGTAGCTGGACCACACCCGAGCCAGATAAACAGGGAACCTAGGGAAAAGCCATTGATAGAAATCTCAATTTATTGGATAACAAAGTAAGGAGAGGCGTGTCTAACCACGCGAGACCGGGTTGACATTGACGGAGTGCCAAAGCGAGACTTTCGGATTGGCGGTGCAAACGAGAGAGGACATCCATCGGCCCAAGCTTGATTTTTATGTTCTGTTCCACGTGTTTCAATGATTGTGTCTCGTGTCATTGAGGCCTCACCTGTGTTTTTGGCTCGCCTGATAATTACTATTGAATCTGCACGTCGACTAAGTCAGGCAGACTTGCAAAGGAACGATGAGAAATCAACCTTTGTACTTTACTCTTGCCTGTCCAACTCGGTCCACCTGGATCTCTCCACCTATTCTTTGCTGTTCACCCCCCTCCCCGCCCCTCCTCCTCTGTCGGCCCCTATCAGGTGAGCCCTCTCACTGGCTGATGGGATAGCGTGTCCCCTACATGCATGGTTAGCCCCAGATTGTCAGGGCCTGAGTCTTGCTGCAGCCCTGCAGCAACAAACAGTAATCAATGCAGCCTCCTCTGGGAAAGAGAAGATCACTAGCCACAGTTTCTCCTCCGATAATGGCGTCTTTTATCATGCCCTACACGGGATGAAATTTAATGCACCTAAACGATGCCTTCCACATACTGGACATTATCTTATCTTATGGACGCACTTTCCCTGCCTTGTGCTTTCCCGATTCCTGCAAGTCCTTTCAATTCACATCATGTTTCTGTTTGGTGTGTGGCCATGGAAGAAATGAAGCCAGGGTGTCTAGTTCTTCATTTCTTTATTTGCAATTTATTTGAAATTCTTTCAAGTCATTTTCAATGGTTTCCTTATTGAATTTGGTAACAGAGCGAGGGCCTTTCACTGAAAAACCATCAGTGGCCCTCATGAAATATCATGAGGCAGAGGAGCCTTTTTGAGCACCGTGCTCGTGGCCCTTTATGTGATATTGAAATGCTGAGGGCTGCCTCTTTCTCTTCCCCTAGTGCAGGAGACACTGTACCTGAGGAAGAACGTTCTCTTTACTCTCTCAGCTGGCTGAACGCCTTCACCCCCATCAGCATTTCGAATCTGTTCCAAGTTTCTGTTTGACTTGAAATAGAGCCTTTGTACAGCTCTACAGAACAAGATTGGCCTTGTTTAATCGAACCAAAACAGATCTGGACAAATAACTCTCCTTTTCAGTGGCTGGAGGTGTAACTCTGTACTAGCGCAATGCTGCAAGGATTGTGTGCACATAACTCTGGGAGGAAAGTCTAAGCACCGTTGTTTTTCTAATTACACCTTCTGTGGCTTTAGCACCGCTTGATTAGTCAGACATTCTCCTCCGATTGAGAGTGTTTGCAGCAAACTGTCCACCTGCCCTGAAAAAACAAAAACTTGTGCACACGCATTGGCATGCACACACGTACATGCGCACGCTGTTGAGTCACCTTTCTCTTCTTGGATGATCCCTGCTGTAGACCACATGGTCGACTGATCCCTGAGTCGTAGCACAGACCTAGCACAGGATTGTTGTGGATATAGATACATGTTCTGTTGTCTCATTTGTCACATCCTTGTGTCACGATGCAGTGCAAATACTATGATTCAGATAATAACCTTCTACAGAACTTTCTGTCCAGTACTGTACTCAGAACCCCTTATTTTGTGCTACCACAATGATTTGTTTTTGCCATCCGTCATCTCATAATACCGAAGAATGACAAAGCTGGTAGGGGTATTTCCAAGAAGACACAGAGCTGTAATTGTTGCCAGAGGCATTTGTGAAAACATGCTTTCAAATGTCATTATGGGGCACTGTGCTTAGATTGATGAAAGATTGACAAATGAAATCTGCCATATAACAATGTTGAAAAAGTGTTTGCAGTCTTCAACCTTTCAAAAACACTCTGTAGGAGATTAAGGGGAATGGGATCCTGTGTGTGTGTGTGTGTGTGTGTGTGTGTGTGTGTGAGTGTGAGTGTGAGTGTGAGTGTGAGTGTGAGTGTGAGTGTGAGTGTGAGTGTGAGTGTGAGTGTGAGTGTGAGTGTGAGTGTGTGAAAGAGAGAGATCCAGAGAGAGAGAGACCAAGAGAGGGACCTTAATCTAATGTTGAAATAAGGGTTAGGGTTAACCTTGACCAACATGAAGGCAATCTTAGCTCTTGATTCCTACATTAGTTCCAGGCAGAGCCTGTCTGCATCCCCATCACTTTAGTAAATCAGCCTAATCCATCACTCGCTCTCCTCCCCGTCATGGATGACCATGCAGAAAACCCGAGGCTCTGCTTCCATCGTTCTGGGGGAACAACGGGGTGCCAGCCTCAGGCAGGTGTAAACAGGAAGTCCCTCCTCCCTGAGAGCCCACACCCAGCAGGTGTAAACAGGAAGTCCCTCCTCCCTGGCAGCCCACACCCAGCACTCATTCAGCGTTTGGTCAGCATTTGTGCTTAGTCTTGCAGTTGTGTAGCATTAGAATATTTCTGTGTGTACGTCTACATGGTGCAGTAATGTGAAAACAAACTCCCGGGTGACTAAGCGTACCCTACTAAAAACATAAGTAAGACGTATGACACAAGCGAGCAAATTGCGACCAGCCATTGGGGAACCTTAGCGTGAATTCAATTTAAATGCAAAGCAACAAGGTCTTAGCGCATTGCCTCTGCCTCCTCCACACTGAGCTTGTGTCTTCAGCCTGGTTTGTGTGTCATCATGAAAAGGCTACGCTCTCTTTATCACCTTGGGCCTTCGGCTTTACATGTTAGCTTTGTGCGTAATGAGAGTGAATCTCTCCTCGGTTAAAGCTAGCCTCGGGCCCATCCAATTTATGACGCTTGTCTACTTAACCCTTCTCCTTCCAAATTAAAACCAGGTCTTTAGCATAGCAGAGTTTTACGACATACGAATGGTTCACCGGAGAGTTGCTGTACTTTACCTGACCACTGCTCCGGCCGCTATGCAGTTAAAGTCATAACAACCCTAAACAACACCAGATGATGATTAAAAAGATTGGATTGCCTACACACACACATCAGCAATCCTCATTTGCGAGAAGGGGCAAACCATTGCATCCCCACTGATGGCTACTATATATTCGCTGCGCTCCATTTTGGATGACCTTCTGACCATCAAACCCCTCCACCTTCTCTCCCTCCCCACCCCACCGCTGTGTCAATGCCACCAAACCCTCTCTGCAACCAAACCTCTCCGACCGCCCAGACTGTGTGTGTGACGCAGGGCTGGTGTTTTCAGGTGAAACCTCTTATGAGGGCAGCAGGGCCGGCTTGCTGGGTGGAAAGAGGGAAGGACCTTGTTGGTATTTTATGACTTAACAGAAAAACATCTCGTCTCTGACTTGATTTGCTGCTGCAAATGGACCGGGCCTGTCCCATGCCAGTGATGCACTTCCATGTGGAGCTGGGTGCTGACCCACACTTCTGTCTTTCTTGTACATAGTAACCCTTTACCTACGCATGCAGCTGATAGACTGGCTGCACGCATGCAGAGGCCAGATTTCCACTGTGTCCCCTGTGTCTTAGTGTGTGAGGTCATGCGTGTTGTTGTTTGCCTATATTCGCAGTGGGAGGTGCTGTTTTGTTTGTCTGTTTGCATATCTGTGCGCACACCTGTGTGTGTGTGTGTGTGTGTGTGTGTGCATGCCTCCCATAGCCACGGTTTATTCTCGGTGAAAGCGGCATGAGGTCTGTCTGTACTTAACATTGTCATTAAAGGGGAATTAAAAGTCAATTTCAAGCGGGTTCCAGTGGAGAGGCCCACCAACTAAGCAACAAAATGCTTTCATCAGCTGCTCGTCTCATTATGAACCCAGCCTCAGCATGAGTGGGGGGTGGAGTACCTTCACTGTGCTAATTATTAGCATGCTATATGACTATGAAGGAGCCATATCGAATGCATGTGTTGTATGTTTCACAATACGAACAACATGACCCTTTTGCCTGAGGGAGGTATAGACATTACACCATTACCTGATAATGTGGTCATCATAATGGCATTATTGTGTTTGGTTTAATGGAGGGAATAACAGGCGTTTGATGACCTATTGACTGAATGAGAGGTGGAGAGTTCGATCATAGAGCAGATTTACCGACGCATCTGTAACTGTCTTTTCCTCTCCGCCCCGTCATCCATCTTGAATAGGAAAACGGCAAATCCCATTTCAATGTTCTGTCTCTCCAGGCCGGCGGCGTGATGAGTTATGGCTGTACTGCCACGACACGGAAGCACTTAACACAGAGCCTCCCTCCACCCCTCACCCACTCACCCCGTCATCCACTCTCTCCCCTTCCCTCTCCACTACCACACTTGACATCAAACGTAAGGTCTTCTTTTTAGAATTCTAGTTAACTGTCCATCCTGCAGGCAGGAGTTGTGGGCCTTTCAGTCTAGCTGAGTAGGAGATGGTTGGTTTGGAAACCGCTGCTTCAGAGAAGTGGGTGTGTCACTGAAATTTAGTCTTCTTTTGTTCACATCTTTTCACCTTTGGGTACCCTCAGAGCAATCATGTGATCAGAGGATGTTGTGTCGCATTAATAGGTCACGTTTAGAACCTGACGGAAATCCTAAATACGGCTCATGTTTCTCCATGAATAATAAATGATATTGGACTGGCAAAGTAGAATATGAGCCCGCAGAAATAATGTATTCCTTCTGAAAACCGCAGGAAGGCTATGTTTATAGAAACAAGGACAGTCTCAAGGTTTTTACAGTCTTAAAAGGGACTTGACCTACTCCACATTAAGGTTTCCATGCATTCACTTGATGTGACATGAGGCTAATTCGTTTGGTTTTGAGCAGTGACCTATGGTTAAGTGCGTTTCTTTGTCTTCTGGTTAACTTCACACTGTCACTGGCTACTGTACATAGGTGGCTTGTATGGGCCGATCAGTGAGTCATGCTGATTTATTGCGGCTCTGTGCTGAATGACTTCACAAATGCATCCAGCACTGCTGCTGTGTAAAGAATTGCAAGGCATGCAGTTGTTGACTGAGTGGTTTAAGATGTATCGTAAGGTCCAACAACCTCGTTCAATTATAACCAGTCCTGCTTATCTGATGATTCTTGGGTACCAAGTCTACTAATTCTATTTCATTGTAGATTTGATCCTTCTCGAATACAGCCTTACAGTACATATACATATACAGGATATGTTTTCAGTACATAGTCTGCCAACAGTCACACGACAACTAGCAATATAAAAACCAAAGCCTCAGAACATTTTCCTCCATTTGCTTATTTGTTTTTTTGACCTGTTTTTCTCAGTGCAGCTCAGGCAGCACTCGTTTACTTGGTTGCACGCTGTTGTTCCTCCTTCACCGAGGCGACGCGCTAAATCACAGCACCTCCGACTCTGCGTTTAACGAGGGAGAAGCGTTCGACGTGAAGGATGGATCCCACTTGATAATGGCTTCAATCTAGACGAGCCTTCAGCCAGACAATGGGAAGACGCTCATCAAGACAAAAGGCACATTAGCAAACAGTCTGATATGCTGTAGCTGCTGATGCGTTGGGGTGATTAGGCTTGGCGAGGTGTCAGCCTTGTGTGATGGAGATGTGGCAAGTGTGACTGACGACTGCAAACTGCCTTTTTGCTCCTGACAGATGGGCTCGTTTCGCCGGTTTATGATGCTGCGCATTACGAATGCAGATATGGAGGACGGTATTGGCATGTTTTACGGTGTTGTGTTATGTGTTCCTATCGATTATGTCATTTTGTGCACCAGCACTTTGCTGCAGTTCACACTTTGTGTGCGTGTGTGTGTGTGTGTGTGTGGGGGGGGGGGGGGGGTGGGGGGGTGGGGGGGTGGGGTGGAGAACATCATGCAGACATGCTATTGCGCAGTGGAAATCGCTATTTAGTTTTCTTGATGTCTTGCCTTTTTTTGTTTTTATTAAGTTTTACTTTAATTTTAACTTTCAGGAAGCATAGGGGCAAAGCTCCTAGCCTTTAGCCAAGTCTAATGTGGAATGACAGCTTGGATGTGGCCTGTGAGCTGTGCTTGCTGTTCAGGTCCACTTGTGGCTTCGAGGCTGCGGTTCCCAGTGAGGCCTGAAGAAGATAGGGCCTTGATGCCTGGGGTATCTGCAGCTCTTAGATTTGTCTGCGCGCACACACACACACACACACACACACACACACACACACACACACACACACACACACACACACATACACACACACACACACACACACACACACTTGACCAAGAAGCCATCCACCAGTGATAGCATTTCCTATCATGCCTTCACCTTCTGCCACCTCATCCCCCGTACCTGCCAAGTGATACCTGGATGAATTGCTCTTGGAGGGCCCAAGGCGGCCCCATGCAGCCACAATTACCAGCCCTTTAAAACAGGGATCGATAGGGCTCAGCCCAACCCTCTGGAAGAAGGACAAACATTAAATGGACTCTCGGGCAAGGATAAGGGGGAACTAATGATGTCCCTGGGGGTTAATGAGCTACTGGAGGGACACTGAGGATGAGACACTGTCTCTGAGAAGTAGTCCTTAGTCTTTATCCTGGGGATCAGGGATGACGTATCGGTTCTAACTCGGTACAAACTAGTCCTAATTGTACATTTACATTTAGTCATTCAGCTGACGGTTTTATCCAGAGCGACTTACAGCAAAGTACAAGGACGTTCCCCCCTGAGGCAAGTAGGGTGAAGTGCCTTGCCCAAGGACACAACGTCACGTTGACACAGACTGTTTTTGAACCATGGATCGTCTGATAACCAGCCCCACACCCTAACCGACTGAGCCACATGCCTCCTTGTAGTAGACTGAGCCAAACTAAATCCCTCTCAGCAGATGCCTAGGGTGCATTCAAGAAATGCATTCAATTTACTCTGATATGTTTTGTGCCTCCTGGATTAATCAATGTGTTAATAAGCTCTGGACCCCTACAGACCCTTGTGTGAGGCCCACCAAGAAAAGCACTGAAGCAGGTACCATCTGTGTGTACCCTAGCCCTGTGCTCCCCCTAGACAGCCCCCCTCACATGCACCTGTGATTGGCTGAGTGGATAATAGCAACTCGCGCTAATGCAGCAAACCTCCTGGTCTTCAAGTCAGATCAGCCTACTAGAGGGACCTGAGAGTCTGTTGTTATGGAGCGTGAGTCAGAGGCAGGCACAGGGCTTGTTTGTGTTATGTGACAAGCCTGTCCTTCTTCATCACTTGACATACATGTCATTATTTAATATACGGTACATGTATGCAACGTACAAGTACAGTACAGTTTTTCTGAAAGTCAAATAAAATGTGTTTATATAATCACTTTTATTGTTTTCTCATTTTTAACTATGTTATAACTTATGACCATAGATCTGCACCTTAAGTAATATAACACTATAAGGTTCATACCACGGAACTAGGACCAGCTAAAAGAATGAATGCTCTGCTTGTTGTGACATGACACCCGTCAAAGTACAAAATGTGCCCAGATGAGCGTTTAAACCATCCTAAGACCCTCAAGGAGATCTCCCATTTATAGGCTAACTTATAACACTTTCTGTAAGTACAACAATTCCCACAGTGCAATAGTCAGTGACTGTAGGTCTACATAACCTCCATAGTACTTATTTGTGCATCACACATTCCTGTCTCCTCGCACTACCGCTGAGGAGCTTCGAGACATGGGTTCCACAGCAGATGGCAAAGGCGGGCCTACCTGTCACACGCCTAGTCGCATCGTGTTGACAGGATGGCGGCGACCATCGCCGCTGCCACAACATCCAAGTGTAAACATGCCTGGGCAGTGTTTCGCTGATGAGACATGCTAGTGGGAATTCTCAACACGGGATATGTTTGTCCTGCCAGCCTTTTTGACAGTGTTTTGGAACGTGTTGGAGATCCGTATATTTTTTTTAATATTAATTATATATTTTTTTCTTTCCACAAGGTTTTATTCCTAGTTTTTTTTTTTTCACAAATCGACTGAATATTGAATATAAATCCCAAACTGTTTGGTTCGCATCAGCCAGTTCCTTTGTGATTCTCTGATGCCTGTAGGCTGTATTCATGACCTGTAGTTACTGTCTAGTCCTTTTCTAGCAACATATTATGTCTGGATGCCTAGTCATAAACTTAAGTTAACCTTAAGTGGCCCTTAAGTGATTGTTTTACTGATGGTCCTTGTTGTACAGTTAACTCTCATATCTCAAAGGCAAAGTTAAAGCGCACAATGTTTGCTGAATGTTTCAATTCAATGTCACTCCTCATCATCATAAAACATTTACATTTGAGTCATTTAGCTCTTATCCAGGGCGACTTACAGCAAGTACGGGGACATTTCCCTGTAAGTAGGGTGAAGTTCCTTTCCCAAGGGCAAAACGTCATGTTGACACAGCTGGGGGTGGAACTGGGTACCTTCTGATTACCAGCCCAACTCTGTACTGTGAATCCCCCCTCTGTAACGCTCCTCCAGAACCTAGCAGGAGCTCTAGGAATAATGCATGTCACACAGAGCAGGAAGAATGTTTTTTTACTGTCCAGCTGGGTTACCTGATCTGAAGTTCCGGATGGGAGGGTAGTTTTCTGTATTTTCTGTTTAGACTTAGTTCAAACTGTTGTTTTCTCCAAAGGAAAGAGGCAGGATGTGCCATGGTTGTAGTCTGTTTCAACGCCAATTCAAGTTTTCCTTCTAATCTTTTCAGTATTATACTTGGACTTGAATTAACTTGGTTAATAATGAATTGCGCTTATTGTGTTATATTCCAGGTAGCAAGGAGCTTCTCATACCTGGGCTCATATTCACTTGGTTCGATTAGAATGACATTCCATCACTGCCTCAGACGAGCCTGATGAATGAAATCCATTGATTCTGGTCAGGCCAGGGTCCAGACAAAGCAATTCCATGGACCCTGGCAATGAGATATTCTATTCTATATTTTATGACTCGCTAAGCTCAGTCACAAAGCAACTGCCAAAGCCTCTTAGTTAGAGGTGCTGTTTGTTTTTTCCACTGTGATACCTGCTACTGCAGGAGACAGTTATAGATGTGAGCTGGAAGCTAACCAAGTTGTTCTGTTGGCGCCTGAGCAAATCAGATTTGTTTAGATATTTCGAAGGGATATTTCATCAAGATGGATTAGGTTAACTTCTGACCTTTCCATATTTTCACTGCTGAAGGATCAAGTTGTCTTGGTAACATTGTCTGAAACTAGGTTATTTGAAAGCTAAAGTTATTACTTCCAAAATTATTTTATATATTAAATCGGCCTTATTGATAGGCCTATATACACACACACATACACACACACAAAAGCTGATACAGTGGCTCACAAATCCAGAGGTAATAGAATTGGGATTGCTCTGAGCCCAGGGACAGTTTGGTAGGATCCATAGGCTTTGTGTCTCTGTACCTTTACAGCACAGAGGCAGGGAGGGGCTTAGTGTTGGGGGTCCTGCTGACCCTCGTGGACAGCTGAGATGACGGATAGGAAAGAAGTCCTGGAGGGGAAGGACCATCTTCCAACAGAGATGGATGATGATGAACTGCAGTCACTAAGGACATTAAGAAACAGGCTTTAAGGGTGTGTTGCTCACCGTGTGTAAAGGAGTCAACTGGGTATGGGTGTGTGTGTGTGTTTGTGTGTGTGACTGTGTGAGAGGCATGATAAGTGATTGTACTGTCTGCACACAGGTAACACAAAGTACCCTAGTTTGTCATACCCACTACTTCCTCTCTGAGGTCTGTGCCCAACGGATGCTAAGTGTATTTATTGTAGTTTTAACGCACCTCTTACAGGATAGTGTGAACGATGAGCTATGAACTGCTCCCATCCAGACTGAAGAAGTCATCAAGAACTACATCTCCCAGTATCAACACTTGTGATCCCTCAGCCCTAAAATGATCTTAAATTGAATGGGTAATCCCAAGAGGAGTGTTAAACGTGTTAAATTGAACCCAATTGCTCGGTCCGAAGTGCTGTAAACCAAATGAGGCATCTGTTGAGCACAACCTTGATAGTCGATGCATAATTCAGTGGTATATCTCTGGTAGCCTCATGCATTGTGTATGATTGTGAACTTGGGTTCCATAACCTAGTTGTTGGTGGGCACAATGTCTATGCATGGTTTCGCTGAGAAGGCAAATGCCTTTGTACGATCGTAATGCATATTTCAAGGTCATAGCCACTACGGAACAGGTCCATAGTGGATGTTGTTATGCGGGTGAGGAATGCATTGCAATATGCAGCTTGTATTGCAGTCTATTTGTTGTTCGTTGGTTTTCCATAAGTCTTAACACATGGCTTTTTCCAAAATGAATAGATTGTCTCTAAGGATATTGTCCAAGACCTTGTGATATAAGCAGTTCATTTATCTGTCTTACACTTGATTCCTTTTCCATCCTTTGGCCAGTTCTTCACAAACTTTCAGTTCAACTTTCAGTTCAGTCATTTACCATCCAGACAGTCACCCCAAAAACATTTTATATCGCCTCTACTCATTATATCTGAACCATCTAGACCGTCTTAATCAGAGCAGACTGTCATTACAAAGTTTATGACCCTATCGCACTCTCTCCTCCCAGCTGACATTTACAGCACCGTCTTTGCAGAGGCAATCTGTTAAAACACCGCCACTGTCTCCGAACCGCCTCGCCACGGGCGCCCATTAATCATGGCTTTGTTTGTGATGCTTCTTTCCGAGGCGTTTGTAACTGAATGGACGTGACAGTGGATAAGAAGGCAGCGTCCACTTCGCTGAGGAACACACGGTTCTTCCTGAGCCGCATATGGAAATAGGGACACAAGAACCTTTCCCAAACGAATTAGGCGTGCTTAGCGCTGTCCTCTTGGAAGATCACAGCTCATAACTGTCAAGTCAGCTCCCGAGGTAGCCTTTGACCCATGCAGAAATGACCTGTGGTTTTTAAATGTTCCCCACCCCCCCGTACAAAGACCACGCTTGCTAAAACTATGCACCTACTTTGAGGTAGTGGTTCATTCACTGGTGTGAATTCAATCAAGTCTGCATCCATCAGTATCCATTGGGTTTGCGGTTGATGTCGTAGGACACTGAAGTTTCTATGGCCAAAAGCTGAACCTCTCTTCTTCAACCACAGACCAGCCATCGTGTGATGGATAATGGGAACCGGCACTGCAGTGCCCTCAAAGCACCAACCTGATGAAATCGAAACTCCTTTATCTCATTGGTGAAGTGAAACACGTAGCTGGCATGAGAAGATATCATTAGCCGCTAGCTCAGCTAGCTCAGTTACAGGGATGAGGGCCTAGCAAGCAGGTTATCTTACCTGCTAAGAGCTATCTCACAGGGAAAGGGTTTCCCTTGCCACCTGAGTAGAGGCCGCCCCCGCTAAGAATAGCAAATAGGCCTGCACGGAGATGTCTGCCACCACCGCGCTGGTATCCATGACACGGCTAGCGTTTCACCTGTCAGGATGGGTGACAACCTGTCATCAGAGCCATGCTAATGGATTTTAGATGAGATTGGGACCCTGGGGGGGCGATGTCTGGGTTTCGTTTTGGTACTGTCCCATCCTCAGGAGAAGGAGAGACGAAAGGTTTTATCCTCGCAATTGTCGGAGCCCAATTGTATTTATTTTATTGTAGGAGGACCTTTTATTCCACCTGTTTTCTCTGTCTGCTGCAGGTTTCCTGCATGTTTCCGGTTTGTTGCTGTTATTTCATTTCATTTTCTTCATTTGTATGGAATGCGCGTGTATTTATGCCAATGCAAATTGAATGGGTCAGGGTAAGGCTAAACTGTCTATTTTGGAGACAGGTATTTGTTTAGACACAGCTTTCCTGACACAGTATCAGAAGGTTCTCTGGTTCAGCAGCCCTGGTATCCCACACTGCCACCATTCAGCCTCAGCCAGGACTACATCCGTTTATAGGACGCCATTCAGCAGAAAGTGAGCTCCGTTATGTGCTCCAGAAGTGCGGCGCATGAATCACCATGACAACCTGAAATGAGCGACGGGCGCCAGCGATTTTTCTCAGCTCCAGCGGGCTTTTCACAGTTTTTTTCCGGTGGAGCTTGTGTAACGAACGCCGCTGTAATTCATTTATGCAAAGCCAACTGCCTCCTATCCAAGGTTTTAGTCTCTGGATGCAGTTTGTGTTGAGGTAAACATGCCTTGAAGCAGGGCTCGACTGCTGGGATTCAACTGAACACCTAAAGACCATGTAGATCTGCCTCCACCATGAACACCTCACTCTCTGTCATGTTTATACATTTATACAGCCATGATATTAAGGGTTCCAAATGCCAGCAGCTTTTTATATGACTTTTTATACTTTATTCCCCAAACAGCTTCATGCATCACAGCTGCGTAAGAGCCTTCTCTGTTGGAACATACAAATGTCATGCTTGTCGCGTGTTCTCCATAGTAGACCCTCTGGTTCTGTTGCAGGACGCTAGCTCTAACCGTGTTTCTGGCATGAAAGAAAGTGAGCGATATTACAGAGGGGAGTTGGGGACTGGACTCATAAGGAATGTTTAATGTTTCCATTGCAGCATTTATTTTTGACAGCGTATTTATTTGAATGATTTTAATGATTCCATTAGCAATCTTGCAGCAGAGCTCATGGTCGTTGACTCTCAAAATAAGCGTTTCGCAGTTCTTCTTCCCCCTTTCCAGTTAATTCCATCTCAGATTAATGGATATGGAGCTGTGTTTCAACAGAACAGACTGATCACCCATGGGCTATTACACTCTTTCATCACTAAGACTGCACAGGAACTGTTGGAACAATAACTGGCACCAACTCAGTCCAGACCATCAGTAGGTGTTTAAAAGCAAAACATCTGACCTTAGGAAGCATGCTGGGCGATGGAGAGCAACAAATAAGAGTCCCATGTCTCCTAACAATAATAATAAAGTAATTCCTCATTTAACCCGCTGAGCCATCTGACTCCCAAGTAGCACCTACTCTCTCAGAAAGGCTGGTTGCTGTCAGAGGTGCATGGGCAGCTTGGTGTTGACCTGTGTCTGTACAGTGACAGTAAGGTACCGTGACCAAGGCCCAGGCTCCAGGGTGTTACTGGGGAGCAGGTGGGTCGCTGCCAGTTCCAGATAGAGGGGAGCAGGTGCGTCCAGATGGCGCCCGGCCGGCCCTGTCTGTCCACGGGTCACGGTGGTCAGTGGGGCGTGATGGGAGGAGGTGGACCTGCGGATGGGCATCAGATCTGAATCTGCTTCCAGTTTAATTTTGGCCAGCACTCTCGCTTTGACACATTTGATTGTGATCTTGGGTGACAATTAACGCTGCATAAATCTGCAAAGAATTATTCCTTGATGTTGTGTGGACATTGGTTGTGTGCTCGTAACTTAGCAACCACATCAAACTGTAGTGTTTACTCCTTCAGTCCAGTTGAGAGGGCCTACTGGGCTTTCCAATAAGAAACATGTAAACAACCTAAATCATTTTAGTGTAATTTGAGCTAAATTATAGAAGTATAACTTTGACCAAAAAAACTGTGGATTAGGAAGTAGGACATGTCAACTTCCTGGCAGAGAACAATTTACCATGCAACCATTATGGGATGTCAGCGCTTCGAGAATCAGTTGCAAGACGTGCATCGCTCCCTCACGACCGAACATGGCCCTTTGAGAGTGAAAAACAAACAGCGCAGACAGTCATATTTTGGCAATGACTGATGGCAGCTGTATCTCGCTGCACTTCAAGAGGGCCCCTCCGCCCACTCCCAGGTTTTGCGACGGTGCCATCTGGCAGTCCGCCCTGCGGCCCTGGGAACGTCACTGGGTGTCTGGATTAATGTGCTTGGCAGTGGGGGTCAAAGTCATCACGCCGATGGGTCGCTTCTGTGAAGGCAAAAGATGCAAACAAACTGGAAAAAAAGACATCTGTTTTTAGCACTATGCCAGCAGTGTAGACTACAGCACAGTGTGCTGCTGCTGGACAAAGGTCAGGTATTTGTAGTAGAGCATGTCGTTGCTGGACTGCTGTGAGGTAAATTACACTTTCCTTTAAGGAACACACCACTATTATGCCGCCCCCCCCCCATCCCTGTCCACACACACAAGCCCTCCTTTCTCATGCTCCTCTAACCAAACACACCCACCTTCATCTACCCCCCCCCCCCCCCCCAACAACCCCGCCCCTGCCCCTGCCGTGACAACACAGCGCCCGCTCCCTTCCGTCTTGTCTCCATGTCCTTTGCCTGTCATCTTAATTGGGCCTTAATTAGAAACAGCAGGTCACAAGCTCCTTTTGGGCAGCGGGCGTTTGCGTAACGACACCCCAGGCGCTCCTTGTGCCCTCGCCAACTGCCGCTCAAGTACCCCTTCATGTTTCCTCAGGAAACGCAGTGTCCTCTTCCTAGAACAGGCCTGGGTTTGGTGCATTCTTCCCCAAGCAGGTGTAGAATTCTGGACTTATCCTGGATTGGGTTGCCGCTGGTGTCGAGAGACATCAGAACACAGCGGATCAGGTGACAAGCATCTTGACCGGTTGTGATGTCATTTCCCCATGCAGAGGGCACACGGTTTGAGTCCGATAGAGAGACGCCCATGCTAGAGCGCAGTCTCTCTGTCTGGATGATGGAAGAGCGGTGCAGGGTTATTTTGCTGATCCACAATAGACTCTGCCAGCTCTGCTTGTTGCTTTGCTGCTCCCAGCTTCTTCATGTATAGATTTCCCCATGGTGGTTCATGTCCAGCGGTCTGCATCCTGGTCCTGGACCCTCAACACTGGGATCCACATCATATCTAATACTGGGAAGGCTTGATGAGGATCATTAGACAATCACACTTCTCCCTCATTTCCTGGCTGCGATTCTGGCTCCCATATTGCAGTTCTAACTTAATATCTTTACGAAATGACTCCGCGGATGCTCATATCTGATTTAAACCCATTGTGGTATAATTATGTTTTAGTTATGTGACGAGGTATTGATTCCCATCAGTCATTAACACAGACGAGGCTTTCTCGGTTTCATCATCAAATCTGTAAATGAGTGAAGGTCTCTGTATGCACAAATACGGTATCTTTTTTTAGAAATGTTGGATATAGTTGTTGCTTTTTGTCAGAGAACACGCTGTTGTATGTCGGTGTCAGTGCAGTTCAAACTGTCAGACTCAGCTCAGCATCGCCCTCTGCTGTCTAAACAGGAATAACACTGGTCCGAAGTGAGGGCAACACACACTGGACAACATCCAATGATGGATTTCTCAACATAGTGACCACTTAGACTCACTGTATAAATATTTTGGGGTATTTTCCCCAGTTATTAGTTTCTCCACTGATTTTCTTTCAGGTTCCTTTACTGAGGATGAAGGGTTATCCCTTCTGCAAAGACTTTCCCTTCTGCAAAGACTCTTCTTTCGTAGGACGACCCTGTACATTCCAACACGGAAACCGAGAAAAAAATCACAGTCAAGACATGAACTAACATCCCTGTACTGTACTTTCAGAAAGAAGTTAATAGTAAATCAAAATCTGAATCAGAATTTGTTTTTATTCGCAAGTTACGCAAACACTGAATTTACTATGGCAGGATGGAGCAAACATATATGGAACTTAAATAAGATAAAGATAATCAGATAAAATAACAATTCAAAGTGGGCACTAGCTGTACAGAGGGGGCCATATAACTATACCAAGTACAAGTATAAAATAAAGGGTACAGTATATGGAGGAGAATGGATATACAGTATATCGTACGGGGGGAGGGAGGGTGTTATGTACACAGTAGTGCAAAATCACAGTGATAGGTGTAAAAGTGTCTTGTGCGGAAGTGGCTTGTGTAAAGGGATTACTGGATGGGGGTGTGGGGTGTTGATTGTTAGTGACAACAATTTTTTATTGTATTTTGTTTTGTTCTGTTATTATCTGTTTTTGTTTTCGTTTTGCCTTCACTACTACCACTACTGAATTCCCCCCTTGTGGGATTAATAAAGTATATCTAATCTAATCTAACAGTCCTTGTTGAAGAGGACAATAGCAGATATCTTAAAATCAGAGAAACATTGAGGATTGAACATGCTGGTTTTGGTTGTGTATAAGGTTGTGTGTGTAGGGCGGAGGTAATTTTTGTTTAAAGCAATGCAATAAGTGACATTATAACAAAAGCAGTCTTTGACTATACTATATTACAGTACATATGTTCTGGTTGTGACACATTGTCCTGCAGTATGTGCTGACACACAAGGGGGCGCTGGTGTTCCACTGGTGACCCCTGTTCAGTGTTCGAGCTGAACTTTGATGCCAAACTGCCGTTAGACAGACTTAGAGAGTTTCGCTGTGCAGCATTTCAGAGCAGCCATCCACATGAGTTAGTCACACCGTACTGTCGGAAGATAAACAAAATGGCAAGTGACTTAAATGAATCAAAATCCTGTCTAGCTGTGCCCTCGGGTGTCTAACAGTTCATTTGTTAGTCAATATCCTCTCACTCCCCTCCAGAGGAACATGCTGCGGCAGCGGAGGTATTGATTAGGTGTCTTCCTGGTTCCTGCAGCTGTCACTGACAGGAAGTAGATAGGTGTTGTAATGAGCAGGTCCCGGTCACCGAGGCTGTATGCTAGGTTAGAATAGAAGAGATCTTTATTGTCATTGTCACAGGTACAACGATATTTTAAGTGCTAGGTTAGCGCTCTGGAGAAGAGATGGCAGAGGGAAGGATGATCTCACTGAGGTTGTCTAGATCTTCTGTAACGTTCTGTTTAGTGTGCATCCTTCCTTCCCCTCCCTCCTTCGCACACTATATCTCTCTCACATTTCCTGTCCCTCTTTCTCTCTCTGTCTCTCACAAGCCCCCTCTCCCTCACATTCATCCTTATTGTGTCACATCTCTTTCTTTCTCTCACCCTCTTGCACTCTCATTCTCCTGTTCCTCATCTCGCTCTCTCATCCTCTCTTGTTCTCATTCCTCTTTTGGGGGCTTTCTCTCTCTCCCTCCTTCACTTCCCCCATTATCGCTCTCCTTCTCTCATTCTCTCTCCCATCATCTCTCTCCCATTCTCTCTCTCGCCTTCTCTCCCACTGTTCTTTCTCATCATTTAAGTTTCTCTCACCCTCAGTAATACCCTCTCGTCTTGCATGTCATTATTCTTTACGAAAGGTTCAGGATCTTCTCCATCCTCCTCCTTCCTCTGGTCGTCTAAACAACAGCTGAGAAGAAAGAACAAGGTGATTCATTCAGCCTGTTCCAAATGGAACAGTGAGCTACATTTACATTTACATTTACTGACTCATTCAGCAGACGCTCTTATCCAGAGTGACTTACAGCAAGTACAGGGACATTCCCCCCTGAGGCAAGTAGGGTGAAGTGCCTTGCCGAAGGACATGTTGGCACAGCCAGTTGTTCGAACCAGGTACCTACATGTGCGTTAGTGGGATGTTGCTCAGAAGTATCAGGCTCTGTCATATATCAGTAGGACTATGAGGCTGGTCACAGGTATTTGTAGCTCACTTGTCATTCTGCTATTCAAGGGGTTTGGGAAGTGGTATTGTTTCTACTATATGATAGCAAACGCTGTCAAACCTACAGGCCTGGATCTGTAATTAATCTCACAGCACTTCCCATGATAACATAAATGACTGTCCAGAATGTACTCAAAGGTTAAATACTCATTTTTTTATCCCACAACTTAACGAATATTTGGAACCCAAATCGCAAGAGCTCTCCTAATGAAACCCTTGTATAGTAACTGTGGGCTTCATGTTAGTGACCCTATAGTTCAGTCTTGATGTGTGTTGGGTTCTGCTTTAGTGTTTCATGTTATTTTGAGACGCTGCATTTCAACTTCAGGACTGGACAGCCACACAGGACTCTGACCCTGGCCCTCCCTGTACTCACTCCTGTACTCACTCCTCTCTCCACATTTCTCATTTCAAGTCTCTGTTTTCTCTCCATCTGTCTCCTCTCACTCACTTTCTCTCTCTTCTCTCTCTCTTCCCTCTTTCTATCTCTCCACCATTCTCTTTTCTCTCTTTCCTTTCCTATTACTTTTCTCTCTCACTCCCTTTCTCACTCTTTCTTTCTCTCTACACAGGTTTTTTTTCCTCTTCTCTCCCTCACACTGTCGCACATCTATCACTCTTCTTTTTTTTCCCAAAGCCTCTTTCGCAATACTAGAGATGTACTCATTATAAGTAAACACCTATGTGTTTTTTTCCCTCCCTTCCTACCTCAACCCTCTCTGACACACATCCGTGGGAGGCAGCCGGAGCGGCAAAGTGCCTACCAGCGACAGGAAGTGGGATAATAGAGTAGGGGAAAATTGGTACTTTATTATTGCGGTTTAGTGGTCTTGGAGTGAATTGGACTGCCGTCATGCGGTTCCTGAAAATGTGAATTTCTGAGGGGGCGATGATTAGAGAGACGAGAGAACGAGAACAGAACAGAAAGGGCCCTTTTTCTGATTTGTATTCCTTCATTTTCTTTTATCTGTCATCTTTTGTACGAATAGGAATAATATAGATCTTCTGCATTGTGTTTCTTCTTTTGTTCGTTTCTGGGTTTGGTTCTGACATGGGTGGAATGAAAGTTAAAACTTCTCTGGGTGCTTCTGACCCTCCCCACATCATGTCTCACCCTGCCCCACTGCTACAGCCCTGGACCTCTTTCTTAACGGACACAAGGCAGGCAGGGTCACAGCATTCTGCATAACTCACTGATTTGATGTCTGGCTTGTCTTGGTAGCTTTTCGATTTTTATGCTGTTTTTTCTTCAGATTACAAGAGAAAATTAGTGTTCAGTGTTCCTTCTGAAATTAGTGTTCAGTGTTCCTTCTGAAATTAGTGTTCAATGTTCCTTCTGAAATTAGTGTTCAGTGTTCCTTCTGAAATTAGTGTTCAGTGTTCCTTCTGAAATTAGTGTTCAGTGTTCCTTCTGAAATTAGTGTTCAATGTTCCTTCTGAAATTAGTGTTCAGTGTTCCTTCTGAAATTAGTGTTCAATGTTCCTTCTGAAATTAGTGTTCAATGTTCCTTCTGAAATTAGTGTTCAGTGTTCCTTCTGAAATTAGTGTTCAGTGTTCCTTCTGAAATTAGTGTTCAATGTTCCTTCTGAAATTAGTGTTCAGTGTTCCTTCTGAAAGCTCTTTCTGCCGTGCATCAAACCTCTAATGCCTGAGCACTCAGCATGTCAGTGTATTCCTGTAGAAATACCAGTATATCGGAGCGATAAATGCAATGTTTATGATTGCCTGACTCCCTGTGCAGTTCATTGACGTTACTCTACAAGTGTTTTGATTGCAGGATTGCAATTACAGTTTGGACCGTGATTGAACGGAACATCGTTGACTGAGGGGGTATTGCGGAAGACAACAAAACACTGATTAACATATTCAATCCCTTGTGTACGCCTACCCATCTCCAGCTCTTGCAGTTTTGACTCCAAGAAGCAGGGTGGTATGTTTATGAGCAGTGCAGTCACTCAGTGGGACAGACGTACATTAGCACAAACACACAGTGATGGTGTTGTTGCACTGGGTACTTGGTCTTGCAGCACATAATGTTCCTTGGCTTTGATCACGGCAATACTGTTAGATCTGGGTTCTTATATAATTCCACTTGCCACTTAGTGGAAGTGTGCAAATGAACCCTCCAACAGGATTGGATAGTTCTACAGCCTAGAAACTATAGCCCATGCATGAAATTGATCATATTATCTTTCTCTTATCTTTAATTCTGTTGCTGGGGTTCCAAGACAATTTATTTTCCAGCAAGGAGACTTTTGCTTGGCCACCATACTCCTGATGTACCTACCATATTCTGTTGAAAGCATCTGCTAGACAAATACATGTAAAAAAAACAGCATATATATGTGTATATGTGTTGTCAGAAAGAGGATTCATCCCTCTCACCCAGAGCATGAACTTCCGATGGTTTCTGCTGGGTTGTTTCTTCCCTGGAAATGGGAAGAACCCCCCCTCCCCATGGGAAGCTTCCAGCCCGGCTCTCGCTCCCTGCTGTGCCAACAGCAGCTCCTCTCCTCTCACAGCATGAAGTGCAGTCAAATCTATAGTAACTCAGAGCTAACAACAGCATGTGCTCCATCCATGTTCCCTTCCATCTCTTTTCTCTGGTCTCTCCCTCCATCCCTGTGAGGAGGGGGGGGGATGTTGAAAGAGTGCTGCTGTTATAACCCCCACAGCATGCATGGCTCTCTCTCCGAAAACAGCTCAATTAATCTAGGTTCTCAACTGGTTCAAAGTAGCCAGCCAGCGCAGAGCTGCACACGCAGGCTCCCACTTCAGCCTGCAAGGATAGGGAGCGAGAGGAGGAGGGGGGAGTGGGGGGGGGGGGGCGGGAGCGGGGCTTATGGGAGGAGGGACATAATGTAGGAAGAGAGCGCGTCAAAATTCAAAACTCCACGGAAAAAGGCGCAGGCGTTTGGAGTCCCACCTCCACATCCTGCTGTCGCACTCCCTGCCCACTGAGCCAGGGGAGCATATAAAGAGGAAGCCTGCTGGAGCTTGCTGTTCTGGTGGTGCTGGTGGCAGCGAGCGAAAGAAACAGAACCGCTGGAGAAACAGAACTGCAACTGGGTTCAGACATGGGGGCTCTGATGGTCATCTTCTCTGTCCAGTCCAAACAGAACCACAAGAGGACAGGTAGGCCTGGGGGGGTGGAGGGAGGGAGGGAAGGGGGAGGTGTGGGGGGAGGGGTCGGTGGGTCGTGGGATGGGGGCAGTGCGTGTTTGTGTCTGCGTCTGTGAGAGATAAGTCTCTCTGTGTTGGAGAGGAAAGAGAGATTTCTCAGGATCAGATAGACAGATTTCTCAGGATCAGATTGACAGATTTCTCAGGATCAGATAGATTTCTCAAACATTAAACATGTTATGCTTGTTTTATTTCTACTTTTAATGCATGTTGCCAGGTTTCTGTTGCAGGGTTTTCAAAGTAGCTCCGTCTCTGCCACACTGTTGGTCGGACTTCCCTCCTTCAGTGCTCCACCACACACATGCCTGCTGGTATTTTAGGTTAATCCCTATTAAATGAGATTGCCAGACCAGCAGTCCATGAAATTGGTATTCCAGTAGTGCCAAACCATGGTGAGCATTTACTTTTTGCGTTTATGAATTATATAGAGAGTTTGATCAAATCCATACGTAACCAAATATGTCACTACGTCTTAGCAAGATCAAATATTAAGCACATCATGAGTGAGAGACTATAGCTGTCTGAGGTTATATTTAGTTGTTTGCTGGCCAGACGGGTAGAATGGAACATCTCAGACACTAGGTCATATTTCACCAGTGTGTTGTGTGAGGGAGGTTGAAAGCAGAATGAATGGCGAGGTCTCCTTAAGTTTTAGAAGCTATAGATCACAGTGTGGGACTCTGCAGTGTAAGCAGGTTGGGCAGGAACCTAGTTTTACTACGAGGCCTTGGTAGACATACTGAGTAGCTCACGATTTCCCTTGATCTCTTTTCCATATCAATAGACCAGTACTTATTAGTATTTGTTATTGATACATTGTGTTATGCAGCTATTGTATTTGTGTGTTTATAAGGAGGACTTTAATATAATTGGTGTAATTAATGAATGAATACATTATTAATACTCTATAGTGAACAAGACCGTTCTAGGACAGTTAATAAACCATCGGACTGTAGATGTACATTCACAGTACCCCAGTAACTAGTATTTCTCACCACAGCACACAAGTTTTTTTTTCTTCTTGTTTAATTTATTATTATTTATTTTTATTTTGTATTTAATTTTCTCATTTGGTGTCTAGTGAGACCTACCAGGTTTGGAAGGAACCGGCGAATCTCTGGTAAACACGCAGCCCCTCCACAGTCTAAGTGCTACTCCAGCAGCCAGTATAATGGCTGCCATTCATGATCAGAACCCCTTGTTTCCTCATGAATAGCCAGTGGCCTCACAAGCCGAGCCATCCAGCCTCCTCTCCAGCCTGCTGTGCGTCCCTGGAGGTGCTCTGAACCGCAAGGACACAGGCTGAAAAGACTGCCATGGTCTCTATGTAGAGCAGCGCTCTTTCCCCCCCACGTCACACAGGCCCTTCCTCTCCCAGAGCAAAAACATCAGCTGTGTCTTGGTACTGGAGGTAAATGGATGGTTTCCTGTTTTCGTGATGTTCTAAGTGCGGGTAAAAGATGCCACAGCTCCAATTATGCGGCTCTTCCTATTTTGACGATCATTAGTAGTAATGCCGAATACAAACTGTCCTACAATTTCGCTGTCTCTTATTTTAGTAAAGAAAAACTGCTGAGAAAGGCTTGGAAACAGCAGAGCTTTCACCACCTCCTGCATGCTGCTTAGAAAGTCCTGTGACTGCAGGGTCCGGGTGGGGTTTGGAGAGAGGGAAAGAGGGAAGTTCTGGATGGTGCTAGCTGCTGGCCCGGTGTCGTTCCTGACCTTCTGGTGCTTACGCAAGCAAACGAGACTGGAGGCCGACCGCGGTGAGAGCAGCTGCCGCAGAACCCAGGGCACCCTCACCCCCTGCGGGTGCCCTCCAACCCAGGGAGACGCCCAGCCTTCGCACTGAACTGATCTCCCTTGCCTTCATTCTCAGTGTTGATTCTTTACCCTGGGGGGAAGGTGCTATCTCACAGCAGCCTTGATACGGCCAGGCATCATTCAAAATGTATAAGGGAGCAGAATATATTTCTTTATAAATGTGTACGTATGTAGATTATTGCGTATTCAGTGCGTGGTTCTTTATGAAGACCCGTGGAGAGAGCAGAAACGCAGGTGTTTTTAATCCTTACAGCACATTCAGGCTCTGTATTCATAGCTGTGCTCAGAGAACAGTCTTTTATGACCTCACTGTAATCTTACAGTGATTAGTGTGCCTCCTGGACACAGGGGGGGCAGCCCTGACTAATGTAAGTGCCATAAAGACCTGCTGCTGCATGGGTGAGAACTGACTACAGGCCGTACACAGAGCACAGACCCATATAGGGTCTATTAAGTGTTAGACCTAAACCATTAGTCAAGCTGACGTGAAGAATATTGCAATCCTATTAAATTTTACTAACACTAGACTAGTTGGTTCTGGAAAGAGCTGAAATTCTTAGTTCTACCTGTCTTCTGCATGGATCTGCAGTTTGAAATAACTGATTCTGTACCTATATTTTGTTTCTATATATGTGATGGCTAACAATCCTATCTGTTGTTTTGTAAATGTTTGTTCCCCAATGAACACACTCCTATTACCGGGGTCGGGCACTTTCTGTGACACAGCTCTGACAGCTACAGTGGAGTCATTGACTTTGCAAAAGGTGCCACATCTATTGAAGAGTGGTTGAACCGATCTATTTTCCGAAATATCCACAATCTGGAAATTCATACTGCTACATGTTGACTGCTCTCATAACCCATCTCCAAACCTAATCTCTTATTTTCTGTAACGGGATGAACTCCGGACACTTTCTTTCCCAAAGTCACTTCAGATCTCGCTGGCATGTTGACACGTTCTCGGAATTTGCATTTAAATTGAAACAGCGCTGTCGCTGAACTCCTTTTTAGTGGGAGGGACGAGAACAAGCTTAAGCTTGCTTTGGTTCCCAGCACTGGGTGCTTCTCGACCAGCACTTAGCTCTCAGCAGCTAATCACTGGTTTTCCTTGGGGTACAGAGGCCAGTGTTGAGAGAACAGAGGTCAGGAGGATTGTCTACACTCCCTCTCATGGCGCTCTGGCAGGTCGGCCAGGAGGCAGACTAAGTTATGCACAGACGTGGCCGAGGGATTCCTTCTGAACAACTGGAGGGCTTCAACCAATCAGGGGAGCAGCTTTAGGACTACAGAGAGCCTCTACCAATCAGGGTAGCAGCTTTAGGACTACAGAGACCCTGATGCATGACACTGCATATCAGGAAGGCTTCCTGATGCCAGTGTTCCTTGGTAGCTCACTGGCAGTCTTAATGAGTCTTCAATTCTCTGTGGATGTTACAACAGTGTTGTGCATTGTGTTCATGCAATCTCCATGTAATTCACTTTGTTATGTGGGATTTTCATATAATTGGAATTTGTAATGACAATTAATATGACATTCAGATGAGCTGGAATAGACTGTGCGTTAGTGTGTGTGTGTGTGTGTGTGTGTGTGCGGAACAACTCCTTGGCACTGTGTGTAATTCAAGCTTTTTCAAAGATGAATCAGATGGTTCCCAGTGTCCTCACTGATCTGCTGTTTCCATAACCCTCCTGATCCAGTGTTTCCTACAGTGTCCAGAAGATGGCAGCACAATCTGTGAAACAGGCTCGAACTACTGGCGTAAGCCCGGTTTGAAGCTGTACTGTGATCGACCTGTAGGATCTCATAAGCACTTGATCTGGCCTGTTCTCTGATGACAGACTAGGTTGTAGCATCCAGCTTGCGAGCTAGAAGTGTCTCTCAAACAGTGTTAGTATATCTCATCCAAGCTGTACAAATGGGTGTCCGTTTGGCATGTTCATTAACTGGCAGCAAAGAGCAGTTTTTTTTCTCCACTGACTATGAGCGCCCAGCTGTCCAGCACAGCCCTTTCCGTTGGCAAAAGATGGAGTCTTTTTATGTAACGTGTCTTTCGGTAGATACTATCATATGAAACAGTGGTTTAGGGGCATTTCTGAATTTCTCAGAATGTTGATGCCTGACAAGTGAATGTAATTGCTTTATGCAAAATTGCTTTATGTTGTTTAATTTAGCATTTTTTTTTGCCACTTAAATTTCCCTCAAGGATCCTCTCTTTCTTTGGACCCACCCCTGTGAAAATGACTCATAAGTCAAGTCCATGTGTGCAACCTGTTTGATAATGCAGTAATTGCATTGTGTTTGAATTGCCTGTCAGCATGTTTACAAGAGCTGAGTCCTTTGTACAGGCAAACACCTCACAGAACAAATTTGTCCGGTAAGACGTTGTTCCTTAATCCATTACTCGCAAGTTATCGTGAACCAAATGAAATTAATTTGCAATTAACCGTATTGTTACAAAGGCTACAGGCCAGTGGGTCCTTCTTGTGTTATTCCATCAACAAATGGAAGACGTTAATTTGTCCTAATGCCTCGTGGCAGCTCTATCCTCTCAGTAACATTTTGTCACAAGTGTAAAATCCAATATTAACTCAATTTCACTAGTTGCAGAAAAGCATTTTGCTTGTTTCCTGTCTGTGCAGTTCAGTGTTTCTGTGGAAAAACATGTCAAGAGGTCAGGTTAAGTTGAGTCAAGTCTGGTGAGAGAGAGAACAAACGTGGAAAATAAAACACTGATGTGATAAAGCAACGGTGTGGATACCTTCTCTACTGTATGTTTCTATCTATCTTAGGCCAGCTAGAGTTTTTGGTTTGACATTCACTTCAGGAACTATGAAGGACAAGTCCGTTCCGCAGGGTTTGCTTCTCTGAAGCGAACTTTGATCAGATGAAAGTGGTACCGTTGTTGGACTAGGGCAGGAGTAGGCAACCCTGGTCCTAGGGAGCCACTGTCCTGAAGATTTTACATGTTTCCCTGCTTTACCACACCTGATTCTAATGGAGGATAATTATGAGGCTTCCACAGAGCTGGATAGTGACACTTCATTTGAGCTGGTGAGCTGGAGCAGGGAAACAGCTAAAATCTTCAGGACAGCAGCTCCCTAGGACCAGGGTTGCCAACCCCTGGACTAGGGTCAGACATGCCAGCATCAAGGGAAAGTGGTCTAAGTGCTTCCCTCCACTGGGTGGAGGACAATAGAGAAGCCTCCACACAACTCTCCATGATGGGGAAAGTTATCTTCACTGTTGGAGTGCAGAGGTCTAATAAAGGCGATGTCTGATGAGGTTGAATATTAAAGACATAACCAAGTAGTTGCCATAGAATAATGTTCGATCTGTATCAGACGGTATTGCAGGAGGAGAGTTTCCTTCCTTGTGTTCTTCAGGGCTGGACACTGGAAGCCTTAAGAGTGCTTGAACTGCAGGTTCCCTCGCTGCTCTAATGAAACCCCCTGGATTCTGTCTAATTACCATCAATCACACACGGCTGGAAGGAGCAAGGAGCAGAGCGACAGCATACGGCATCAGGTTCAAAAGGTCTTGATTATGTTCATTAAGATTGCCGAGGGATCATAATTACGCTTTTGCGAGAGACGTCTGAGAGGCATTTGTGGGTTGATGAAAATGTATTTGTAGGTGTTCTCAGAGACACAGACTGATGTTTAATTCTATTTATAATGCGTTTCATGTCTAACTGGTGTTTTCAGCCACGTCGAGCAGGATGTTGACGTCTGAGCCACAAGTAGCTTTTATTTAAGGATATTGTGATATATGCCTTTTTCGGTTTAAAAAAACCTCATAAACCTGATGATGAATACATTTATGAATTTAATTCAGAACCCCACCTCTCTGACTGGCTTTGTTGTGACTTATTCAGACATCCCGCCAGCCAACATAGACACACACACACACACACACACACACACACACACACAAGGCACTGCCACTAGTGCCCGGACACTATATATAGAGCCAGCCTCAGCTGCTACAAGTATAGAAAGGTAACCGATAGCACCCTAAATGAGCTGGTCAAAAGCTTTCACGACACAGGGGTCGTTGCCATGGTGAATTGCAATCTCTGCTACTCCTGTAAACCCCTCATTGAGCGTGTGATGGGTGGATGTGCAGAAAGGGTCCTTGAATGGAAGCATCTGTGGGTGTTCTTATCTTCCCCTTGTAGGAAAGGCAGATACCGGCTCCTTTTGTCTCGAGAAATAATGTTTGCACTTTCACAATATTATGTTTTGGTCTTTGACAGTGTTGTCCTTTGATAGTGGTTGAATGTATCGCTTTTCAAAGGGATTTTATTTGTTAAAAGACAATCTGTTAGGTCCCAAAAACCCTGTTTTGTTGCCGTCTATTATAACTTATTATATAACTTTCCACAAAGTCTGGTAATTTCACCTGACTTTCCTCCCTGATCTACATTGGATGTGGAACTAGCAATCTGATTGGGTTTCAAGTCATGTCTGTTCTCAAGAAGCCTGCCAGTCCACGCACTGCCAACCAAGGGCACCTCGTATGGAAACTATTTCAGTGTTAGATGGAATCATATTTTTCAATAACTTCACGCAAATTATATGTCAGGTATTCTGCATGATGGCACTTGGAAATGATTCCACTGTGCTAGAGAGTCTTTTAACTGTCTCATCAGAGGGGATGCATTGCTGGGCGCGCTCCAATCAAGCCACATGTTTAATAGAATGATGAGGGCATTCAAGGGGAAGGCTAATTAAAGTGCTCACTTGCACCCACTGCAAGGAGCCAGCCCAGACAGGCTACACTCCTAAATGAGAGACAGGCAAGGGATTGTTAAAACACGTTATTGTTTTAATTTCTAGATTGTCATGTTATTTAAAATGGTTTCTTACTGTATCATTATGGTTCTGTCACTGTATGGTTAAAGAAGGACATGACTTCTAATACACAATACATATGACTTAGTCCCAGTAGCACTGTAACTGTAGTCCTGTGAGCTCTGTAACTGTAGTCCTGTGAGCTCTGTAACTGTAGTCCTGTGAGCTCTGTAACTGTAGTCCTGTGAGCTCTGTAACTGTAGTCCTGTGAGCTCTGTAACTGTAGTCCTGTGAGCTCTGTAACTGTAGTCCTGTGAGCTCTGTAACTGTAGTCCTGTGAGCTCTGTAACTGTAGTCCTGTGAGCTCTGTAACTGTAGTCCTGTGAGCTCTGTAACTGCAGTTCTGTGAGCTCTGTAACTGTAGTCCTGTGAGCTCTGTAACTGTAGTCCTGTGAGCTCTGTAACTGTAGTCCTGTGAGCTCTGTAACTGTAGTCCTGTGAGCTCTGTAACTGTAGTCCTGTGAGCTCTGTAACTGTAGTCCTGTGAGCTCTGCAACTGTAGTCCTGTGAGCTCTGCAACTGTAGTCCTGTGAGCTCTGTAACTGTAGTCCTGTGAGCTCTGTAACTGTAGTCCTGTGAGCTCTGTAACTGTAGTGCTGTGAGCTCTGTAACTGTAGTGCTGTGAGCCCTGTAACTGTAGTCCTGTGAGCTCTGTAACTGTAGTGCTGTGAGCCCTGTAACTGTAGTCCTGTGAGCTCTGTAACTGTAGTCCTGTGAGCTCTGTAACTGTAGTCCTGTGAGTTCTGTAACTGTAGTCCTGTGAGCTCTGTAACTGTAGTCCTGTGAGCTCTGTAACTGTAGTCCTGTGAGTTCTGTAACTGTAGTCCTGTGAGCTCTGTAACTGTAGTCCTGTGAGCTCTGTAACTGTAGTGCTGTGAGCTCTGTAACTGTAGTCCTGTGAGCTCTGTAACTGTAGTGCTGTGAGCTCTGTAACTGTAGTCCTGTGAGCTCTGTAACTGTAGTCCTGTGAGCTCTGTAACTGTAGTCCTGTGAGCTCTGTAACTGTAGTCCTGTGAGCTCTGTAACTGTAGTCCTGTGAGCTCTGTAACTGTAGTCCTGTGAGCTCTGCAACTGTAGTCCTGTGAGCTCTGTAACTGTAGTCCTGTGAGCTCTGTAACTGTAGTCCTGTGAGCTCTGTAACTGTAGTGCTGTGAGCTCTGTAACTGTAGTGCTGTGAGCCCTGTAACTGTAGTCCTGTGAGCTCTGTAACTGTAGTGCTGTGAGCCCTGTAACTGTAGTCCTGTGAGCTCTGTAACTGTAGTCCTGTGAGCTCTGTAACTGTAGTCCTGTGAGTTCTGTAACTGTAGTCCTGTGAGCTCTGTAACTGTAGTCCTGTGAGCTCTGTAACTGTAGTGCTGTGAGCCCTGTAACTGTAGTCCTGTGAGCTCTGTAACTGTAGTGCTGTGAGCCCTGTAACTGTAGTCCTGTGAGCTCTGTAACTGTAGTCCTGTGAGCTCTGTAACTGTAGTCCTGTGAGTTCTGTAACTGTAGTCCTGTGAGCTCTGTAACTGTAGTCCTGTGAGCTCTGTAACTGTAGTGCTGTGAGCCCTGTAACTGTAGTCCTGTGAGCTCTGTAACTGTAGTCCTAGCAACAGTAACTGTAACAGTCTCTACTGTCTCTTCTGTGGAAGGTTTATTGAAGGGACGCTCAGTGAGCCAGGGGAACTCAGGATGATTAGTGGGTTGTTGTTGTGTCATTAGTTTGAGCATTACTGTGGCTCATGATAGAGGCCTCTGCTTCAGAACCTCTGGCAACTGGTGGGGATTCATCCAAAAAATTAAATCCGGTCTCTATTTTCAAACTCCTTTTTACTTTCACTCTGTTCTCCCTCTCTCCGCTCGTTCTTTGTCCTCCAGCCTCTCCTCCTATACTCACTCTTCATCCCCTGTCTACCCCCTTACCCACCCCCGCGCTCCCTCTCTCCCTCCTCCCTCCCGCTCTCTCTCTCTCTCTCTCTCTCTCTCTCTCTCTCTCTCTCTCCCTCCCTCTACTACTCGTCTCCCGGCAGCCAGAGGAAGCCTGTCTCTCTAAGTGAAGGTAAATTACCTGCAGATGTGCAGAGAACCCTGTGCTGTCTGCGGCCATGGGCGCCCCGTGACCTTCCTGGCTGCTGCACCATGAACCTGGAAGGTCTGGAGATGATCGCTGTGCTGGTGGTGGTGGTTCTGTTTGTCAAAGTCCTCGAGCAGTTTGGGCTTTTGGAGACCGGTTACGATGGTAAGGAGAGGGGGAAGGTGTGGGGGCTCTGGGGGTGTTCTCTGACTACGATAGGGGAGCGATAGGGGACAAGCCATTGGCTTGTTCGGTTTGTAATGTCTTAATGTTTTGATGAGATTGTGTGATAATGATGTTTTGGATTGTTGTTTAATTAGTCGGCATTGATAATGTTTCAGTTAACAGCATGTTATTTGCTGTTGCAGGGGAGAGGGACGCAATCAAATACGTACGTGAAAGTTTTAAAATAGTTCTCATTTGGGGACAATTTAAATGTCATGAGATTGTCAGTCAACAGGTTGGTATTATTTGAAGCGTAGACTTGAGTTGTTTTGAACCTGTTGACTTTCGCTACTCTATCACCATGTTTTATTCACCATGCAAGTTAAACAGTTGCAGGGTGGAGCAAACAAAGAACATATACGGGCAATAGCTATACAGAAAGGGGGATACAAAGGCTCTATCAGCTTTCCCCCCCTGACTTTTCACTTTAGAGATCTTCAGTGTCTTATTAGATTCATTTTGACAGTGTTTGCCATTTGAAAGGTAAACTTATGGTCGAGATTCCTATGAAGCATTAACGTTTAAGAATGACTTTTAGGACATACGCAACAGGGAGTTAAGAGGAAGATCAAGATTTTTATTTACTTTTGTTCTTTTGATGTTGTTTCTGAGGACTCATGCAAAGGTTTGAACATGTTGTGACATACTCCTGTAATGGAACAGAATGATAGTGAATTTTTTCTTCAATTTAATCTAGTTTGCTTCTAATGAAGTAATGCAAATTTGATTTGCTTCATTAGGAAAGCGCCACTCATAGCTTGCAGCTGATTGGTTGACCAATTATTCAGAATAATGCCGTACTATTCAGGGGACGTTGAAGCAAGCCTTGAATATTCAGTTTGAATGTTCATCCAAAAGGCAACTTGATTATCTAGTCGAGAGGCAAGCCTTTCTGGACTAAGATTAATGTTGTTGTGGCTGAAAGTCAACTTGACTCATACAGCAGCATATGCAGCACTGCTGTTATCATAGCAGGGACATATTACTGTATAATGTATGCTGGGTTGCATGCTGGTGACTCACTGAGCACCACAGGGTCCCAGTCATGGGTTCAAATCCAGCCTGAAGCCTCTGCATGTCTTGCTCTTTCTCTCCCCTGCCTCTCAAATCAAAATGCTAGAATTCTCCGGAACGTGTGCCTTGCCACTGTTGATAGACGGCAGGGGGAATGGTCTTGCTAAGGTAGGAATCTTTGTACATCTGTAAATATGCTTCAAAACCAACCCGTGGTCTACAGAAGTACAGAGAAGACCCTCTACTTTGGTCCCATGACTCAGGGGAGGTTTTGTTGGTCTGTGTGCTCAAACTACAGCACATTGATCTAAGAGGAAACCTCATGTACAGCAACAGTACTGATCGAGCATTGGATTCTTTCGGCCCACTTGTCAAGGACAAGTACACAAACGCCAGGGAGAGAATGTCAAAGAGCCTGGAGACTCTGGCATACCATCCCAATGTGAGTCGTGCATTTGATGCATTATCTGACTCATATTTATCTACACCAGTGATCGGGTTAGAGTTATGTTAAGCAGTTATCCAGTTTGAACACAGTTAGTACTTCTCACCTTTTTTTCCGCTCTTCAGTTATTTGTATATTTTTGTTTAAACACACAAACCTAACAGGAAGGAGTCAAGTTTTCTTCCTCTGCTGCTTTGATCGTCTGCTCGTCACTAGCTGATATCTAAATATAGGCGAGTGACACAGCTTAACGCTGCGGACTCCATCCAGCAGACACGCCTCCCCTTTCAGAGGGTCGATGGTGAGAGTGTCACCGGAGGGCAGCGGGAGCCCCCCCTGCCTCGACCCACCCCCACCCCCCACCCCCGGCCCCCACACCAGCACTGGTGTAGCTTTCATCAAACACAGGGGTACTTTGTGGCTGATGATGCCCCTACCCACTGTCTGAACCCCACCTGATGCCGATGTTAACCCGTCGAGGTACGCTATCACCTTCATACATCGAGGCTTGCACTGTACCCTGGTGGAAGCAGGGCCTAAAGTGATCTGGAGCTATGTATGATTAGATACAGTCAAGTGGTTCTGTTGAGGGTTTTTTCATTCTTTAAATCGTTAACTTGTGACCGTAATGTTATCTCAAAGAAGTCTCAAAGAGACTTCACAGTCTCAGGCGATGTCTTAGCAATGTTTATTAAATATTGTCACTCTGCCGTTGCTGAAAGCTGAACTTGCTGAAATACTTTATTTTTGGAACTGTCACCTTGGCAGCACTGCCGGCTGTGCTGTATGTGAGGTGGCTTCACTGACTGTCCAGACACGTGGAAAGTGCAGCTCTTGGTTGAGGTGTTGCTCTTCTCCACCTCCTTGTTGTGGAACACGCTGCTCTCTCGATGCCACCAGTCTGGGCTTGCGTCTGGGCCTGCAGTCTTTCATTCCAGACGCCTGTTCTCCAGATGGAGCTGTGTTATTGTCCTTGGAGCTTTGTGCCTGTTTACTCACAGGTGTCACTTTGCAGATGTCTGAACTTTGGTACTAATTTGCGGTGTTATGAGATTAAACTGTTCATCCTTCAGATCTTTTTGCATCCCTAGAATGACCTCCAAAGCTTCACTATGAATTTTAGTCATGATTTTCTGCAATCAGCTATGAAGTTTCTGTGGGTCTTTCTGCTGTTCGCCACCAGGGGGCACTGAAGTCTGTTGATCAATCCAGATTATTCAGCTGGCAGCTCAGAGGAGCAGCTAACACTATAACCATGTGCTACTGTATTTGTTCCCTATGCACATCATTGCCGAAAGCAAAGAAGAAATTAATAACTTAAAGTGGGTGAAGCAGTGTATGAATAAATAACCTTCTGAACACAATGCCAGCCAGAGGCCTTTGTTGCTTTGTTAATACGTTTTAAAGGCTCACTTTCATTGCATTAAAAATCAACGTTCTTTTGGAGGATCACCAAACCGTTTCCTTTCAACTCCTTTGAAAAGGGCTGCATGTTGATTTATAGCCCGCGCTTGGAATGGATACAGCCACTTGAAACACTTTATTAGAAGATTCTGCATGGAAAAAATTAAGATGCCGTTGTGTTGCTTTGTTATCCACCTTCGACGTAAAGTATTGTCAGTCAGATTAGAGTTCTCCGCCAAAGGATCTATTAGATCCTGAAAAATGAAGTTGGGTATTACTTAGCAGGGAGCCTTAAAAGGATGCTTGATAAACCATACAACATATTCTAATCTGTGTAATTCCTTGAAGCCCTTGGTAGGTAGATGACAGGTCTATTGTCGTGCTACACAGCTCTCTACTGAATTCTGCCCTGGTACGCAATTTCTCCATGGGCGTTCATGTTACGTTATGATCATCCATCATTTACAGGAGACACTTTCATTCACGGTTATTTGTTCATTGGCAAAGACTTTGCAGTGATACATAAATAATAATTGCTTATTCACACCGTTTTAATAGTGAGGAACTTTTTAGAAACAGGACTTTTTGGTAAGTGGGGATGAACCAGAAGCTCAGCTTCATCAAAAACCAGAGGCTTTGAGTTTGAACTAGGGTTGCCTTGATCCTGTCAAATGAACCACACAGGGACATTGGTGGAGATGGAGGTCGAAGGGAAGTTCTTTCCCTGTCAACTTTGAAAAGGGCACAGGAGGTGACGTCTAAAATGAAAAGTGCCTTTCAGGTCATCTTTAAAAGGAGGTTGAGAGTGGTATTTAACATGTCTGTCTTGTGACCAATTAGCCGGAGGCGCTCATCAGCTCATGAGCAGAGGTTTTTGCAGGCGCCGCTTTGAGAGGGTCAAGAGTCAAAGGAGGTTGTTCTCCAGTGAAGAACACTCCCATCATCGAATGTGTCCTTCATCAAAGCATCTCCTAGTTTTTAATCCTGTTTACTTGGTTAGGTGTTAGGAGTGTCAATTAGCTCAATGAAATCACTGCTTAGCCTGGATTTTGGTCAACACAGATTTAGTTCAAGATTCAGTATTCAAATGGTTCTTTAAGAAAAAGTATTTCAACATTTCAAGTCAGTGAATACTGGAACAATGCATGTTGAAGGAGGTTTGATTGAAGAGTTAAAGGAGATAGAGGAGAAAGGTGGAGAAGGAGCGATGCAGATTAGGAAAGGACACTAACATTTTCTGATTTCTGATAACCACAGGCACAGCTAATTTGACTTGATGTATCCAGGCAACAGTTTAATTATGCTGTTCATTAATGAGCTATTACCCAATGTACTGGCTATCAAGTCTGTGATTTAGCTTTTCCATTATGAATATCCCATTATGAACTTTCCTTTGAACTGAACAATTTGCCAAGACACTGTTTTTCTCATGCAAAAAATGTGTTAATTATTAGAAAAGCACAGTAGCAATCATACCAATGTCAGAGATGGTTCATGCTGTGATTAACAATGATGGTGCTGATGACAACATCAGCATGACCGTGAATGCATCCGACGTTTCCATGGTGAATAATGATGGGAAGCGGTCGAATTATCGAGTTATTACGCAGAATAACCGTGTGCATGTTTGTCTCTAAAGACTTCAACCCTTGATGCGATATACGGCTGGTTTTCATGTTCTTCTTTCCTATTCGCCCACAAACACATCTCCAATCTGTCCTAGTAATACAAGCGCTAATGTTAATGCGACATTATGGTTAATGATCAGAGCTTCACCAATATCCACTCTTCTTTAATGCGGTCCCAGACGCTGCTTTCAGCCTGACAGCAGTATCTGGTGTGTGTGACTTAGTTTGCACATTAGCACAGATGGACCTTGATAGATAAGCTGTGCTATAACACAGTGTTTAGTCATTCATTGTGACTAAAGGGAAATGTCTGAAATGCACAACTATTAAAACTCAAACAGATTATTCCCTTTAGGGATTCCCGCATTTTCCTTGTTCCAGGAGACTTGATTTCATCAAAGTCCCTGTATTGTGCTCCCGTGCTCACTGTGTTCTGTCCTCTCAGCTGAATGCAAATGCAGCCACGACACGCTATCAGTACAAACGTGAAGCTTCAACAGCCTTCCTTGACTCAATCCCATATCGTCTTGTTTTCCCTTCGTCTCTCCGTCACACATGCAGCCTCAGCCACCATGCGATTTCCTCCGGAGATAAGCACCTCTATTGATTTCCTCTCTGCAGCAGCCTTTGCTGTGGATCAGGGTGGGCTGTGTTTGGGCCCACCCTGAGGGCTCCCGTTCATCTCACCTGCCAGATCCCATTCTGTTTCCCACCCAAGTCCCATTTGTCCGACCAACCTATTCAACGCCGAGCCTTGTCCATGTGCCACGGCGGCTGAAGAATGGCGTGGATCTTTTCAGAAGCACAATGCTTAAGCCCTTCAAACGGCCTTCCCTGCTCATCTGCCTTAAAGCATGGAGGTGGAAAAGCCATGTTAGCACTAATGAGGCCTAAGACAGATAGAGGTGCAGGTCAATGATATCAGCCTTGGGCTGCTGCCCTGAGATGAATGGCCCCAGCTATTCGTTCTGGTTTAGGTTGGTTGAGGGGCAGTTCTATGGGCATATGTGAAGGCCTTTGTGACGTAGATACAGATAGATAATGGCCTGGACCTTCTGTGTTCGATAACCTGCCCTCAGATCTGCCTGTGGTGTTTTGCTAACATTATAAAAGGACTATCATCAAGTATAGGTAACATGAGTGGTGATTTGATTGACGATTAGACTTCAGTAAAGAGGCATTTCTGGGTACTCGGTGGAAAGTTCCAGAGTAGAGATGAACAGTTCACTAGAATACCAGCAGAAGAGAATGAGAATATGTGGAAGAGTATTTTGTAAATGTACTTGAGTCCTACTGGGCATACAAGAGATTTATCATCATTATAATCGGATGCTTGATTGTCACTCTGGGACTGTACGATGTGTACATGTTTATGCAACGCATGCAGGCAAAGGGCGTTAGACCGGAATCTGTGTAATTCATCCTATAATGGTTCATAGCGTATGCATGCTGCTCCCCTGAAGGGTGCTATGGTTCATAGCTTCTAATTGGCTTCATCTTCACAAACCCTGCGCTTTGGAGAAAAATAATAAAACCAAAAAATAATAAAACATCTCCCAGCATCCCTGTTCTGCATGGCTGATCGTGTGTCTCCTAGTGTCGCATGATGACATCACAGCTCTGCAGGAAGCGGCAGACATGTCGTCTTCCTGGCCCTCGCCTGCCTGGCCGTCACCATTGTTTTGATTGATGATGTCTAATGTTGAAAACACACACATTACACACACACACTCAGACCTTTAGCTTCTCATTTAACGCTTGCTCAATTTTTATCCTGCACCCCCAGGGAATGATAACAGCTGTCCAAAACTCTGCATAATTGAAATTCGTAATTTTATTTTTTTGCGGGGCGGGATTGTTTTCTCGAAGCCTACTGTAACTAGCAGATACGCAATAATTAAAATGTGGTTACACTCTCAAGTACACAGACTTTAATGAACTTTTGCCTGAAGTGTTTGTTGCTGAGCTATTTTATAGTCTTTGTAGTAATATTTTGTCAAAATGATAATAAAATGTTTTTACAAAAACAATAATGTAATTTCACTACCCTACCCTATTTAAGTAATAGAATGTGATCGAATAAATCCATTCTCAACTAGTGTATTTTGATGGACATTCTCTATTTTTCGTAATAGTTTAGTTATATTTAAGATCAAACCCCTCTGATGTCATCTTTTTGACGCGTTCCTTCACTCCCTCAGTGGAAGAACTTTAGTCAGTGTGACATGGCATGAGGGTGACCTCCACTGTCTCGCCTCCGCTGGCAGACAGGGATGGAGGGGAGGGGAGGGGAGATACGATCTCTCCTCCTATCTCTGTCTCAGCACAGGAGCACACGCTGGGTTGGGGTGGCTGTCTGCCACGCTCTCGGAAGAGGGAGAAATAATAAAAACATGTACTCGGCCCTAGAAATCAATCATTTCCATCTGCCAGGGGGACTGGAACAAAACACCTGTGGGTGCGAAAGCAGTCTCGTTGGCCAGACTGATAAGGAATCTGGGGGGGTGGTGAGGGGGGTGGTGACTGGGTTTGCCGTCTTTGGACGCGGTAGTAGACAAGTTCCGGTGCCCGAGTGCTCATTGTGATGACATGTGCAGAGATAGTCGAGAAGGGCAGGTTAGGATTATCTCCCTGTCCACAGTCCAGATAATCCATAGAGGGAAACCAGGAGGGTCTTATCTGCAGGCGGTTGTAGACCTACAGAATAATGAAGAACACAGTCGTCTCTCTTCCATATCTCACTCTCTTGTCCAACAGCTTTCATTATTCATCGGTTCCAGACACAGCGTCCCTACGTGCTGAAAGGTTTACAATTGGTCCGTCATCGCTGCTCTGTTATAATAACCATCAATCTGTCAGATTCCATTTGCTGCCCCATCTATTGCTGGGAAGTTGCTGGAGGAGGTTTTAATGTTTAACTTTCGGGTTTTGATTTATTTTGGTTGCTATTGTTGATTTGTTTAAAGCTAGTAAATATGTAATTTGGTGGGAAGCCTAGACTCCCAATAAAGCCAACTCTGTCGACACATGGTCATGAGCTTTGCTCCGCTCGCCTCCATTCCTCGTCTATTTTATACAGTCCATAGATTATCCTTGGCATGTCCTCACTTTCTTCCTGTGCAATAACATAAGGAAGGTGGTGAAAAGGATTGTGGTATATTCCCAGGGGCCCCCAGGGTCCTATAGTCTCCTTCCTCTATAGCTCTCTCCTAGATGTGTTACGCATAGCAACGAGCCAACTCAAAGACTGGAGGCCATTTTTGTTCATGATAATATGTTTGTTTTGTATTTGTATTTTATTTTAAATTTTTTAAAGCTGCACCATGCTAAATTATTCAAGTTAAGGTGAAAAGTAGAGTATTCATGTTTCCTTGCTTGGTGTCTGTCTTGCTTCTTAGAATGAGTGAATGTAGGTAGAGATTTGCTGGACTGTAGATAAGTTTGAGTTACCTGCTGGCTCTTATTCCAATATTTATAAGGGTTTGTTTAACTCATGAACATCGCTGGGGTTCAGCTTGATCTCTGCTCGGTATAGTCAATAGTTTTTGTGACATGTGACGCTCAATAATGTAAGCTCTGTCTCGGATTTCATTTCCAGAGCCTCAGTACTTCGATGGGTGCAAAGGTCAATGTCACAATGCATCCGCTCTGGTCATCTGATGTCTCAGATGTCCAGCAGAGGGCAGTATGTCCACTTGACACTGATCACAAGAGGCTTTGAACACACAGTTCAGAACCCCCCACCCCCCCCCCCCCTTGCACCTTTTAATTTTCATTGAATGAGAGGTATCCTTAAGACAACCAATTAACTTTAAGAGCTTCTCTGATTAATGTGAGAAGTAGGGGTTTTGGCACAGTCTCCCTACTCAGAATAAGTACTTATCCACACCACATCTAAAAGGGAAAACACTATAAACCACTCCGAGGTATTGAGTCCTAAATCACTCATGAGTAAAATCTACACAGCCCTGATAACTGTTCTGGAATACATGTGTTTTTCACTATTCTCAACTGTGAAAGAAGATTTGACAGTCAAAATCAGCAGCAGGTCTTATAAGAAGAAAATATTGTATTCGCAAGAAATCAAGTAATGGCCGACTCCTTGAGTCTGAAGTGTTGTCAACTGCATTCTGCCCTTTGTTGGCTTTTGATTGTTGTATCTGTAGACTGTTGGATCTGCTTCCTGAGAGCTCTCTAGGAGTTTTCTGTGTGTCTTATGAACGAGCTAAGTGTGTTGATGGAGCCACATTAATGCCATTAATGGAAACACATGAACACGGTCTTCCTCTCTCCCTCACTTTCCATCACTGCCCATCTCTTTCTCTCCCTCAACTCTTTCACTTCCAAGCTCCCTCTCGCAATCTTTGTCTCTTTTTCTCTTACTTGAACACTTAATCCATTTTCACTCCCTTTATCCATCTTTCCATCTCTGTCCATCTCTTTCTCTCCCTCTCCCTCTCTCTTGCTCTTGCGCTCTGCCTTGCTCTCTCTCTCTCTCTCTCTCCCTTTGCTCTTGTTCTCTCCCTTGCACTCTCTCCCTCCCTCCCTCTCTCCTGACTGCCACCCTCCTTTCCCCCCTCCCTCCTGTGACTCTGAGCCATGGAGGGAGGGAGCTCCACAAACTAACAAAGGGACGAGTAGAGAGCAGTCTCCTCCTATTTAGTTCACTCACTCACTCCTCATCGCCTCATACAGAGAACCGAAGCCTGTAGAAAGTGTTGGAGAGGGGGAGAGATCTCAGGGCAGGAATAGCAGAAACACACCAGCAGATACATCTCTGGCTCCTAGAGACTTGATCGTGTCGCCTCTGATGACTTGAGGAGAACCTCTCACCCTATCAGACTGTCCCACCACAGCCACCCTGCCCAGCCTGGATTTGGGGAGCGAGCGGGAGGCGGGCGGGTGCCCAGGGGCCCCCGGGGGCCTGTGCGCATTGCCGAGCGTGGAGGTGGAGGTGGAGTGGGCGCTGGGGAACTGGAGTGCGGGTGGGGAGGAGGGGGGGGGTGGCGGCGGCGGCGGGGAGGCGGGCTCTGGCTATGGGTCGGGGCATGGTGGCGGGGAGCGGGAGGGTGGCGGAGGCATGCTGAGCGCCGTGTGGGATACAGAGGGGCTGCAGACCGTGGCCATCGTGGTGCTGGTGTGTGCCTCCCTCAAACTGCTGCACCTGCTGGGAGTCATCAACTTCTCAGAGGGTAAGAGAGAGATGGGGGGGGAAGAAAGAGGGACAAGAGATGGGGAGATGGGGATGGAGAGAGGAATTGAGAGACACATGGGGAAGAGAGAAAAATGGGGAAAGAGAGAGGGGGATGGGATAGAGACAGGAGAGAGAAATGGAAAAAGAGAGGGAGAGAGAAAGATCAGAAAAACATTAAATGCAACAACAACAAAAAGATTGAGTTGGAGGTTGAAAAGCAGACAGACATAAAATGACAAGGAAAGAGAGACAGACAGATTTGGGGATGTGAAATAATTTGTGAAGGGTTTTCATTGAGAGAGATGTTATTAACCCCAGTGCATAGTCAAACTGTGAAAAGTCTCTCGTCAATGTCCATTTGTTGTAGTACTCTGTGTGAATGGCTTTAACTACTCTTGCCTTGTGTTCTGGAGCGCTGTCCTCAAAACACTGGCTGAGAAATTAGCCAGTTGAAAGAAAGTATGCTTCCTGTATGCCAGAACCTGTTAGTGAGGATTTGTAGATTGGAGTTCTAAAACAAATTTTCCAATTTAAAAGAAAGAGCGAAAAGAGGGGAGGGTGAGAGTGAAAGGAGAGGGAGAATATGACAGTCGGGGTAAACTGTGCCTTGCTTTTTGAAGGTTTAAATGTTTTCAAGTGTATGGGATCTGAGAGTCTCTGATTTTAGAGTCTCCTCAAGATCCCCCCCCCCACCACAAACCTTTGATCTTTTAGTGTTTTGTATTTCCTTTAATCTGTGTGAGGTTGCATTTGTGTGTGTGTGTGTGTGTGTGTGTGTGTTTTGAGAAAAGTTGTGTATTAGATGGTGTCTAAGTGATGCTTCTTGGTGTGTGAGTTTCAGTGTGTTTGGTGTGCCTGCAGCAGAGCCACAATTATGCGTGCATCCTCTGAATAGCTTGCCACATTCTAATAGACACCGTGGATCACTATCACAGTGTGAAACACACACTGATTTTCTGCACCACATTCCCAGTCACATGTGACTAAGTAAGGACTCTACAAGCCTGGCTCCCACTGTGTCTGGAACAAATCAACTACGAACCACAGTAGTCCAATTAAGCAAGGCAGAGACACAGTAAGCACTTATGGCTTAGATAAAGGCCATCAATCAGATTGTTGTTTAATAAACTTGCTTGCTGTCCTTATGTAGATGATTAGTCAAAGGTTGGCAAACTCTGCTGTAGAGCTGTAACTCAATGATGCCACTAAGGAACAATAGAAGCGTGATATGAGCAGAAGCCTTCTGCACAGTAAGGAACGTTAACGCCTGGTTTAGACCACATTAACTGAACTGGTTGTTGAAAGATTGATTCTTTATAATGGTGCTCCTACATTCCTTTTTATTCATTCATTTATGTTGCTTTAATTCAGTTTGGTTTTTAAATGTATGTAGCAACAAATCTGACAATCCAGCAATGCAAATCAAGGCATTTATGTTTGAGAATCAGAAACACCCTGACTCAGTGCCTCATCCCTGGTCAGCCAGACAGAAACACCCTGACTCAGTGTCTCATCCCTGGTCAGCCAGACAGAAACACCCTGGATCAGTGTCTCATCCCTGGTCAGCCAGACAGAAACGCCCTGGATCAGTGTCTCATCCCTGGTCAGCCAGACAGAAACACCCTGGATCAGTGTCTCATCCCTGGTCAGCCAGACAGAAACACCCTGGATCAGTGTCTCATCCCTGGTCAGCCAGACAGAAACACCCTGACTCAGTGTCTCATCCCTGGTCAGCCAGACAGAAACACCCTGCATCAGTGTCTCATCCCTGGTCAGCCAGACAGAAACACCCTGGATCAGTGTCTCATCCCTGGTCAGCCAGACAGAAACACCCTGGATCAGTGTCTCATCCCTGGTCAGCCAGACAGAAACACCCTGGATCAGTGTCTCATCCCTGGTCAGCCAGACAGAAACACCCTGCATCAGTGTCTCATCCCTGGTCAGCCAGACAGAAACACCCTGGATCAGTGTCTCATCCCTGGTCAGCCAGACAGAAACACCCTAGGTCAGTATCTCAGCCGCCAGACAAAAACACCCTGAGGCAGTGTCTGGACACGTCTGTTTCACACCTGGTCAATAACACGGACGACACCAGACATGTTCTGGGTAGTGTGTGTGTGTGTGTACTTGTGTGTGTGTGTGTATGTTTTTAATATTGACTCGACACGCAGTATAGTCTTGGCGGTCCCTTGCAGGCTCTGTGCTCCTACAGGTAGAGTTCTGCTGCTGTTCCGTCTCAGAACAATGTAGCTGCCAGTGTTTCAGCTCACCAAACCAGCGTACCTCTGCTCCGTAAGGCTGCCCATCTGCATTAGCTCAGGCTAGGTTAAACACAGACCAATTCACCCACTGCTATTGGATTCGGTCATTGCTACTCAGGAGACTGTGGTTAGTAAGGACAATTTACTGCCAGTCAGGGGTCAGGCTGGAAATATACAATCTCTTTCTGTTTTCCAGTTTCTGACATCAGCATGCACTCGTGCCCTAGAATCATTACGCCAGGATTACATCATGCCCCAGTAACACACACCACGTATACTAGGAAAGTGTATTATACAGAGGAATTCATTTCCACATCCGGAGACACAACGCACCGCACCACAGCCATTCAGTCCCACAAAAGGACGCAGACACACAAAATACAAACACACATACGCGCGCACGTGTGCTCCCCCATCTCACAGAGCCATTAGAACATAGAGCTGAGCAAGGCCTCAAAGGGAACAGACTAATAAGCGTGTCAGGGGAAAATAAATATTTCTCTGGCTCGGCCACACACACACACACATCCACAATGTTATTATATTAGCGCTGTTTGAGAAAGGAACTCAAGTCAATTTAATCGTGGAGTTGGCTATTACTGCTTGAGAACATTGAGACCTGCCTGTAAAATCAGAGGTCCCCACGGAAACACGCTCTGGCAGTCTGGAAGGTTCCGGATTTAGTTTCAATAACAGCCACTCTCACACACTTAACCTAAGACACTTAGACACTAAACTACATACTAGGAGGATTTGTTTGGTATATTTCATATAGAAAAGTGTATTAGTCTAGTTTCTACATTCAATTGGTTATATTTCCATCAGCCAAGTCTCAGTGTTTTAAATGGACTGCATGGTGTGAGCCAGCATCGTTTCCAGGGCCCAGAAGAACATAAGACCTGCAGACTGAGTGACGGACAGCCACTCAGCCAGAGGCATCGACTCTACGGCCTTCTCACCAAGTCTGGGCCTGAGCGAGGCCGACCATTCACTGAGTCCATGCCTCCGGACATGGCTGTCCGCCTTTTTAAACGGCCCTGCTGGAACATTATTTGTATGCCATGAATGCTTGTTCTGGCGTCCTGCTTTTGACCTGCTGGCAGGGGGGGAGGTGGCGGGGTTCTGTAGGAGAGGATAGATGCTGTGCTCTCAGGCGCTGCTTGAACTGATCTCCTTTCTACATTTACATTTAGTTATTTAGTGCCTTGCCCAAGGACACAACGTCATGTTGCCACAGCCAGGAATCTACAGTTGAAACAGTTCAACAGTTGAAAGCTGTTCCATCCTGGCAGGCTCTGTGTTTCCTGTTCAGCCACCTGTGGGATGACACTGAATGTTGCCTTTCAATCAAAGTTCTGGACTCTCCTCCAGCCCTGAAGACAGCAATTGACTTCTCCGATTAACTACTTTTAACCCAATAGTTTGAGAGACGCCTGTGGTCGAGAGGAGATGTGATTGACGTGACCTTTTTCGGTCCTCAGGGAGCCCTCCCCTCAATCCACTTAGGTGCAATCAGTGAAGTGAAGGGCTTGGGGGGGAGGAAGGGAGGGGGGCGGGGGGCGGTATTTCTAGGTCCGTCCTCATTAGGCAGTATTAGCCATGTTGAGGACCAGGGGGCTAGGAGGAGATACACCATGTGGATTCCTTCCAATCAGCGCTGTTAAATGTTTCCCAGATAATCAATACTGCTGGGAGGGACGGGAGACAGCCAGCTGAATTAGAGGCAGACTAATTTGAACCTGAGGCCAGTTTCTGTTGTATTTATCTTTTGTTCTTGTCATTTTGTGTTCTTTGTTTATGTGCGGTTGGATAACCTCTACAATTTGTCAGAAACACAGCAATAATGCTTCCAACATGACATTACTGTCACATGCGGATGCTAGCGGGGAAGGTGAGCGCAGTTGTGCTGCTTGTTAAAGGTCTCATTAACTCAAAAATGTGTTTTATTATTCAGAATACAATTTCTTTTCTTATGCAAAGTACGGCAACCTTCCAGAATGTAATATAAAATGCAGTTTTAATATTTGTTTTCCCTCCTCAGCCTATTTCATCTTTGTTTGGAGAGCTTTGAAGCTCAAGGCTTAATCCAACTCATCTGCTATTTAACATTCAATCAAAACAATGAGGACTATATGCCCAATCAGCATTAATTATCTTTCTAAATGAAAACTCCTGCCCTGAAGTTCCAGCTCCAGTCTGTCCCGTCATTATACTGTGGGCGTATGTGTTTCCATGCATAATGCAGAGCTTCAGCGTGTGAAAACTATCGTTGCTCTAGATGGATCCTCCTGAATAATATTGAAGTTGTGCAACTGAATCACTACATGACTGATGAAAGTTCAATATAACTTTGTTCCGTACTATATAGTATTTGTTAAATATATGTGTTTCAAATATTTTTTCAGGTTCTAGTTATTAAAATGTCCTAGTTAGTTACATAACACATGTTGAGAAGAATGCAGGTTGGGTTTACAGAATGTCCACTACTGTAGTCTTTGATGACGCTTCAAATGGAATCCCCAAAGCATGTGGACATGTTTCCAGAACACTGATTTTTACCACCAGTGACAGATCCATCCAGCTTCTATATTGGAGAGCGGTGATTTGCTTTCATCCGAAAATAGCATGGCTTACTGGGTTAATGAATTTCTTCAATCCTTTCCAACTAACAATCTGCTAGTGGTTTTGAAGTGTTTGCGGGACATGAATCACGTTGTCAGCTTAAAGCACCCCAGAGTGTTGTGAGATGTAGAGCTTTAGCATACCTGCAAGGCTGCTCTCTCAGCCAACATGGATCCTGAGGGCTTGATTAGAATGGACGGCCACCTTGGATCCTCCTGGAGTTAGGGGACTGTGTTCATTTCCTTGTGGCCGTTCCCTTGCCGGAGTCTGAAGGTTGACTACACCTTGACTCTGTGTGTGTATCCATTATGAACCCTGACTCTCCATTCTGGCTGAAATTCAGCTTTTCTTCTTTTCGTATTTCTTGTCAGAGCTTTCACCAGCCAACCTTTCTTTATTACCGTGACAATGACAGCTGACTGCAGTTCTGATCCTATATTACTACGCTCTCTCTGCAGCGCGGAGCCTTGGCCCTCTGGTCTGCCATCATGGTGGGCTAGGAAATAGCCACGTCTGACATAAAGAACCGTGGCAGGTCGGCCCCAAGTCCCTTGCTTTTAAGTCCAGTCACTCACTGCTCGTAATTGCAAAGAACAGCCCTTTTTCTGTCTCGGTCTCTGGGAGAAAATAAATGCATACGATGTCAAAGCACTTCAGAAGTAGAAGGAATACTTTGACAGGAACTTTGGGGAAACAAGTTGCATAAAGTAGATGTTAACATGGAACACTTGTTTAAATGTGTGTTTTTTTACCTCACACATGCACATGTATTGCACAACGCATAACATCAGCCTGTCTCTTTTACCATAGCTGTAATGCATTTTCAGTTTTCCAGAACACGGTCTGAATGCTAACAGAAGCAGCCCTTGATAGTTGAGCTTTACCATCTGTCATGGACAGACCAAACCATCACCAAGACTTCATCCCAGATGCTATGGCTGCAGTCTGAAATGCAGTCGTTAGGCTGTTAGCCAACACCCACTCCCAAACTATGTTTCTGCCTTAACAAAAGCAGCATCATATGGATACAGAATGACCTTCCTAGATGATTCCAGACCATCTGGAACCAGGGCTTATTAGATAACAACATTGACATATTGTTCCCCCAGACACCAATCTTAGACCTATTTGTTTTGGATTGAACAAATGGGAGAAATGGCAGATCGTATTTGTTTCCACGTTGTCTTCAAGGCGTGAGATAAATCTCCCCTCTTCCATTATGTTGTTGAAAGTCTGGTTGAAATGTCGTATTGATCTAGCGCACCAACGCAGAAAAGTAATCTGTGAAAATGTCTGGAGTTGACAGCCAGTTGTGTTTTGGTGTCAGTTACCATTTGTGCTGGATCATTTACAGATATCCGCTGCTCCAACGGGCCAATTGGAATCCATGTCGGCTCCTACGGGCCAATAGGAATCAATGTCAGTTCCTATGGGCCAATAGGAATTTGTGTCAGCTCGTGGGGAGGCTAACTCTGGCCAGCGGGGCAGTTGGAACCCTGACCTGGGGCAGAAGCCTTTTGTTCTGCTTGACATCTACCTCCTTTATGGAGTTTCCCACCAGTTTTGAGACGTTCCTTTTCAATGTTGGGAGAAGAAGGGGTTAATCAGATCTCAGGCCAGCCTGGTCGGCCAGTTCTGACTACAGAGACGTGCCAAAATCACTGAGGTCCACAGACAAGCAGCCTGCCTGGATCTGCTCCCCCCGTCTGCTCTCCCGGCTGTGTAATATGACTTAATTCTCTTCTGCTGCGCTGCGTTCCAATGCTGCTCTGAGATCAGGGCTTACTACAGACAGCATGTCAGATCAAGTCCCTAATGTGTGTGTGTGTGTGTGTAAGAACATTGTAAATGAGTGTATATCTATTCTCTCACCGCTGAAACGGAACAGTTAAGGGGATGGTTGGGTTTGCACTGTGGGTGGGTAGAATCTGCTTCCCTCCCTGACTGAGACACCTGCAGTATTTATTCTATCGATCTCATGCAAGGTTAATACAAACATGCCACATATCCAACCCAACACCAGGGATCAATGCAGTGACTTTTCATAATGATCTGACCTTCAGTCAGTCAAAGGGTTTCGCAGTCCAAATCGGAAAAGGGCTGGGAAATCGACCGTTCCGGCAATGTGTACTGTAGCCGTCGGCCGCCCGCACTGAGCTTGCGTGACTTCGGTGGGAGGAACGCAGAATGGCAACTCTGTCTTTGGAATGTCTGCGATTTAGATCTTTCCAGATCATTCATACGATTATGAGAGTGCGAGTCTGACACCGGAAAACAGCATTCATCACACAGCTCATCAAAAGTCACAGTGACCTTTTGCATTTCAACATATATTCAAAAACCTTCCAGTCGGACAGGAATGAATTACTTCTGCTTTGCCTGGCTACCATAGGAAGGACCAATGTTGAATGAGCTAATATTATAATTCTGTGAGATAACTGTTGTGACGGTGGTGTCCTCTGGGCATGTCTGGTGTTCGTTCATGTAACATGCTTCATGAAATATCACATCCAGTTACGGGGACTAAGGTGTGCTGCAACTAGTGGGGAAGCAACTCTGGTAATGGGTTTTTACGGCCAGTGACATTTGGATTTTATTGCGTTGCTGCTTTCCTCGGCCTCTTACATGTGGAGGGGGGGGAGGGGAGGAGCCAGCCAGGAATGACCCCCTTTAGATCCTCAGCAAATGGTTAGTGACGCAAACTGGATGACTGAACTGGACCCACTATGGACCAATTCACAGGGTGTGGTTAGCAATAAACTGTATGAAGCAGGCAGGTGCTTCTTGTGAGATTGTCCTCTAAGTTCGAAAACAACGATGAGACCAAGAGATTTTCATTATGAGCACAATCGGTCAGCCTGGGTCTCTGGTGTGTCGGGGCTCCTGGGAGTCTTTATAAGGAGTGTTCAGGGAGAGATTACATCGCTTTAGCTAGAGGTTAAGAGCACCATGGGAAGGATTTTGTCATCTGTCCTCGAGCAGACAGAGAAGACAAACAGGATCTCCATTTGAGTTTTTAGGAGCCTGGAGACATGGGATTCTTTTTTAAATTACAGGTTGTAAATGTCTATTTTCAATTTGCAGCAATGCTGGGAAACCAGAGCGAGGTTGGGGCGACTTCTGCCGAAATGATGATGTGACCAACAAATAGCGTTACTCCATTAATCAAAGTGGGTGGTTCTGGCTGCCTGACTGGAGATGAGAGTTTCTTTTTCCTCCGGCCAGCAACCATGAGCATATCAGGGTCTGGACACCCGCCAAGCAGATTACCGTGACACCCTATACCCCGGACTTTCTTAGACTTTAAAGGACTGCTGCCAAAGCGTGACTCGATGTCAGGACTTCCACTGGAAGCTTTGAGTGTCATCAGCTGGAACACTGTAATGTGTAGCTGTGCGTGGCATTGCTAGCCTTGGGTCTGAGGTCTGGGGCTAAGTTACATCAGGGACACTAGAACTACACTCAGTCTTCTTGCTTCAAATCATTTCCATTATATTTGCTCAGTATCTGAGAATCAGAGGTGCTAAAGTCAGTGAATGATGTCGTTTTTGATATAATTTTTTATCTGCTGTGAAATGAATTTTTGATTGATGACCATAGGTCGAACTGCTAATGTAAACATGTTGCAGCCGATGGAAAAAAAAATATAATGGAAAAATAAAAGGTGAAGTCGGCCTAAAACAGGAGTCCATGTTATCCCAGTGGACCCAGTGGCCTCGACCCACCAACAGAGCAATACATCCAGCACACCTGTGACACCAGAAGCCTAGTTCATTACATTATCATTTTTTCGTGTCGCCACATTTGATAATGTGTTGATTCAGAGCAGTGATCCATGTCTGAGCCGTCTAACTTGATGCTAGATATGGATTAATCCGATAATTAAACAGTGTTTTCTCGTCAATCAATACCTGCCCTTCCTTTAGAACAAAGACCCGACCCTTAGGTAGCTCTACCTAACCTGGAGAAATGATTTTGACCTAGATCAAAGCAGTTTTGTGTTTGTGATTGATTATCCCTCTCAACCTGTGGGAGAATATTCCCCAGTATTCATGTCTTTGAGCCTTTCTGTATGCATTGTGTGGTGCTGTCGATTCTCTCACCAGGAGGATACACGTTTCATGGCTGTTCAAGGGTAGTTATAGTGCGTCCCTGGGTAATTATGTTTGGCCCAGACTTTTATTGGCTTGCCTGGGAGCACTGAGGGCTCTCAAACCTCATCTCCTTCTTCTACCAGGGGGCTGAAGTACTGGAGGCCAGAGGGCCACTTGGTTGATGAGAGGCGAGCTTACCACGCACCAGGGAGAGACTTGACAGCTCTGAAGAGCTCTCTAGAGAAATCCCACCGACATCCATCCTAATATAATCAATGTTGCAGAAAACGGGCTTCGAAGGTGGTTTTTCTGTTGTTTTCTTCCTCCAGTGAAGGCAAAAGTACAATGACACATTTCCGTTGGTTGCACGTCCAGATTGGTCAGCTGCATGTTATTGATGTGGTGTGTCCCCTGCCTCATTGTGTCACCCCAAAGCTTCCATCAGAACAACATCAAACAGCATTTGATGATCACATGATGGATCATTGCCTTCTCAGCTCAGGAACAGGGCTAGTCTGACACTGTCAACACACACACAAACACACACACACACACACACTGTAAGCACTGTGATCTATTTGAGTTGTGTTAAGCAGGGGCAGATGCGCCTGATAGCTCATGGACAAGCTGTCTTCCGCTTTATGAAATATCACATCCATTTACTCAATAACAACAAAGGGCGAGCATTAGCCCAGACGGTCTGGTTGCCTGCTCTTTTCCCGCTTGATTAAGGGCGGTGTCACTCAGGTCCAGCGTTGTTCCTTTGCTATTTAAACTCAGCGCTAACCTCCTCTCTCGCTGACACTGGGGAACATCACAGCGCTGGTCCCAGAGTGAACTGTGGATCTGTCTCATCGCTAGTACGAGTGATTATTGCCAGACAAGGAGAGCTGGAAGTGTTAAGGCCATTACTTAGATAAATGAGTCTGCTGTGGTGTAACTGTTAACAGGTTAGGATGGCTACCAAGTTTCCCTGTCTCCCTCACTGTCGCCTGTGAGGGAGATTAGTTAGGCTAGACAAAAAAGGTAGCTGTACCACTCTCCTTGACTATGCACCCAAGGTCCTCAACCAGACATCTGGTTCGAGTTATCAAATCCCTTAATGACGTGTTTTCTTTCCAAAGGCTCACACCTGTGTGCCTTCCGTGACTTTGGCTTTCTCCTCCTATCGACACGCCGTCCTCTCCTGGCCAATCAGCAGAGAGGTGCCTGTCAGGTGGGAAATGAGAATAGATGAGGAGAGAACTTATGTCTTTGAGTCCCAGGTGGCCGCTAACACCGTCCATTTTTTTTAGATTACATGTTCTGAACATGTCTGTGACGACGACTATGAGAGCAGCGTTAGTTTGAGTCCCAACACAACCTTTGAAATTCTTATATGTTTTGAATCCATAATAAGGTACAGTGAAGTCTCTCTTACCTCGGGCTGTTGGGCTGAGGACTAAATAACGCACGGCACTCTCTCCCTGGAATCATGCTTCCCAGCTGACATCAAAGCTGCCTTGTACAATAATCACCTGTGTTAGAGGCAGTGATGAACAGCTCACAGCAGAGACAGTCGTCCTCCCACTCCTGTCTGGAAGCCCTGAGTGCCTGAACACCGTCAAGGGCATCGCGGGAGATGGATCCATTCACAACCAGTAGCAGTCGCAGAACACAAGGCCTTAAGCTTTTTGTTCAGATAACTCAATGTACCGGAGCAGGGATATTAAAGCACCGGTAGGATGTAATGTCCTGTGCCGCCTTCAGACACTAACAGTCTTCTTTAAGAATGGATGTGCTTTTAGTGTATATCTGCATGTTCGCTGCTGTGCCACAAATTGCAGGCGCAAAGCTCCATGCCAGCTTCTCTGAAGGCTTTGGGTCAGACGACCCCATGTTCAGCCTAACAGGGAAGGGTGGCTCGGGTCATCATGTTCCCACAATAGTACTCTGTCTACAAGAGCATCTGAGGGGGGTTTTGTAAAGCGACCTCCTCAGCTGGATGGGAACTGAGCGGAGGCGTGGTGGGGTGTTAGATCCCACCCTGATGAAGTCCTGGTTCCATATCCTATCCGCCCTGATTTTACATGGTGTCCCAGTTACAGGGCGACCCTGCATGAATTAGTCATGAGGCCCAGTCATTACACTGCTGGTGTTAGCTGCAGCTGGGACCAGGCTAACTTGTATGCTTTACAGCAGAGTTTTCCCTCAACGCAGAGGTTTATTAGTTTTTTTAACAATCTGTTAATGTTTGTACGTTGGACAGGGAAATGATGAAGTTAGACATACCAAAATGTGCCATCTGCTAGTCCCATAGGCCGCCTTAAACAACATAATGATTCTGTCATTCATTTCAGCATCATTGTTGTTTATCAACATTGTTTTTTTGTCCATGTACGTCTGGCTATAGTGAACTACGCTGTGGCTCCCAGCATGCACTGCAGCCACCTGCTCGTTGACAGGGTAATGCTGTGACCCTCCTGCTGTATCTCCTAGGTTACGCGCTCCCTCAGAACGGCCAGCAGCGCGGGGTCAGGGCTTGGCTCATGAACCTCTTTCCCTGCTCCGCCGCCAAAAAGCCAGAGGACTGTCACCAAAGCAAGTGGATTTCTCTCTCTCTCTCTCTCTCTTTCTCTCTCTCTCTTTCTCCCTCTCTCTTTCTCTCTCTCCTTCTCCCTCTCTCTTTCTCTCTCTCTCTCTCTCTCTCTCTCTCTTTTTCAAAGCCTTTCTTTGAAAAAATCCCAGCTGCTAATCTTGCAATTTCCTTTCTCCCCATCCTCTTTTTCTGTAAGACTGTTTTATTTTCTTTATCTCCTCTCTGTAGCGAGTAGCTTTGAAGAAAGCAAAGGATCCCATGTGTAACACCTGAAATATGGATGAAATGTATTTCAAGGAAATTGAAAATGAATTAAATAGCCTTCTACAAGTATGGGTACTGATACAAGCTACCACTGTCAGCAAAACACGCTTGTTTTTAAAAAGCCTTATCTGTTTAAAACCTTAAGAAAAAAAATTGGTTTACTTTTGTGAAACGTCTAAACTTGAAGCAAGTCTTTGTGAAGCGCGTTGGATGATATCTCTAAATATTTGCATTAGTGGATGTTTTCAATACTAGGTGAGTTATCTGTCTTGTAAGTGTGCTAAACTCAGGAAGAACCACAGTCTGTTTTTCCCATCGCCCTGCCATCCATCCTGACCCACAGCCCTGGGGCTCCCAGGATGGATGGCAGTGCTGCTGGCTCAGTGGACTTCCTGGTGGTGTGATGGAGGGCTCAGGTTAGAGGCTCTGACTCTGGTCTGTGAGTGGCCCTGCCTGAGAACCTGGGATCACATCTGAAGCTGAGTCACCCTTTTAAAGTTCATATTTCCAAAGTGCCCCACATGCATTCTCGATCCCTTCTCTTTTTCTGTCTTTCTCTCCTCCTCACACACTCACTCCCCCCCCCCTCTTTCTTTCTCTCACTCACACACACAGCCCCATCTTCTTATCAGCTGGTTAATCTGAGGATGAGAGAATTGCCCTTTATCTGAGGGCCACATGAAGGCTCCTCGCCAGACTAATGAGGCACGTCGAGACACTGTCATACTTCAGGTGTTACGAGTAAGTGTGTGTGTGTGTCCACTTTCAGTTCGGAAGACACCGCCAGAAGTGACGGGGCCGAAACGGCGGCTGTCGTTGTTAAGGGCCCATTAAAGGGGTTCTCAGGGTTCAGTGCCGCCCCCCCCTTCCCCTGCAGACCTCCTGCCGGGGGCTCTGAAACATGCTAATTACCTCTCCTCCCCTCCGCCCCTCCCACCGGGGGAACCTGTTTCCACACTGTCATCTTTTCAGTTGAGGGTTGTAGCATTTTCTAATGAGGGGTTGCTGTAGAGGTGACTGTTTCAAAAAGCTTGGTTCAAAACTCCTGCTTGATCGGTTCGCTTGTAAAAAGGAGTTTCATAGTTCCAAAGTGGGCATGACTAAAGGATTATCGCTTAGAGTCCTGAGAGATGTAATCTAATGCCAGCTACTTTAAGGTTCAAGTGACAAGAATATGATGTCATGCTGAATCCACTCAATGTTCTCCCTACCTGTTCCCCTCCCCCAGACAGCGTAGAGGATGAGCTGGAGTTGTCGGCTGTCCGTCACCGCCCCGAGGGCTTGGAGCAGATGGAGGCCCAGACCCGCTTCTCCCGTAAGGAGCTGCAGATCCTCTATCGAGGCTTCAAGAACGTAGGTGACCCTGACATAACATACATGCTTACACATCAGCATCCAAAGGGAAAGAAGTATTCCATAGACTTTTTTTGTACTTGGCTTGATTACAGTAGAAAAGTACCCATCAGTACTCTCCCAACTTTAAATCGCAGTTGGTCTTGTTGGTGATCTATGATCATTTAAATTTTTGCCGTAAAGTGTCCACTCTAGAGTTTTACCGCTGTCAATTTGGTTGAATTTACTGGCTTGTAGCTGTATGTAGCTTGCTAAGAGTACTCTAGTTTGGGATCATCACAATCAGGTCAGGGTTGTAATCGTGTCCTAGATGAGAACTGATGAGCAAACCAGGTCAGTAGGAGATCTCCTGCACGGCCCATATGACAGGAAAACACTCTCTCATCACCTCTGCTGCAAGCTATAATGAGGTGACCCAGAAATTACTCAACCCAAATTATCTTGGAAAAGCAAGGTGAGGCACGTGGGGGGGAAGGCGTGGCCTATGGCCCCCTAAGGACATCCCCCCCCCTCCCCTCAGCCTCTAACCAAAGAGCCAGTAGAGGCCTGCCCATTGGCCCTAAACCCCTGTAGGCTGGTGTTGAAAGCTAGGACTGAAGCTCTGATGATCAAGGAAGATTTTTTAATTCAAACAGTGCTAATTTATGCGTTTCTTCCAGTCAAACTTGTTTGTCGCTGGAGAAGGTAATACTGTCATTTATAGACCTCCAGTACAGCAGAAACTCTAGTCGGCACCTTTCCAAGTTGAACTATCACACGTTAATTTACAGCCTTTCAAGAGCATTTGTCTATCGACCTTTTCTACCCAGCCTCCTGGGTCAAACACCTGATCTACGTCTCACCCTGACCAGATGACAGGGCTAGAATAAAGGCCAGTCTGTAAAGACCTGCCAGACCCATATAGTCTGGCACCCTCCCCATTATGAGAAATCTGCCCACACGTCCTTGACGGGGCATGAGCTTGGCAGCAAATCAAGCAAGCCCCCAAGGTGAGCTGTCTGGGCCACGGCGGTTTTAACATCGACTTAACAAGGCGTTCTTTTATGACCACGGAGAAGACAGGGCTGTGTGTCTGGGATCAGTGGCGCCCAGGATGGCCTCTCCATCTCTGCATGTTTATGTTTCACCAGACTACTGTTCACTGCTGCAGAGGTGACCTGCACCTGTTGCTGATGTGGAGTCCAGCACAGCCTGCATGTGTGACTCGGTCCTCGCTCCAGAGGAGGAGGACATAGCGTCTGCATATCCTGCTCTCTGATTGGTTCTGCTTGGTCTCTGGCATTGGCAGCTCCTTCAGTATGACATATTGACTGCTTTCTGGGTTATCAGCTTTGTATTACCGGCACACAGATGCTGGCATTGAATCCCAGCCAGAACGCAATTGTTACCTTCTTAAAAGGAAATGACACGCTGGGCTGATTTTTACATCTCACAAATTAAAAACTGTGATTCTGTTTTCATGGTTGAAGGGATTTCACAAGCTTATCAAATGAATCCAAAGTCAACTCGTGCTTCTTTTAGTGACACCGGCATTACGATCAATAAAAGGAAATATGACTTTCACTCAAAATAATTTTCACATGATTACACTCTATTTGAGGACAGGAGCACTGTGATTACAACCCAATTCCATCTATCGTAGTTTATCTTTTAGTTCTTACCACTTGAGTGTCCTTTCCTTTCCCAAACTCTGAGTAGTTGTTATTCAGAGCGATAACGAAACCAAAGTTTCCCCCTACAGTGGAATGAATCTCAACGGATGCAACGTGCTTGGGAACTTGATTATTTCTAATTTGTCATTTCAAACTGGCTGTCCCTGTAGATATCTGAAACACCGCATGATTGGCAAAGAATACCTCAGACATGGCCAGACAGGTTTTTTTTGTTTGTTGCTGTGGATACAGCAGGATCGATTTAGTGCTGACTTCACTGAATGTGACATTTGACAGCTTTATGGGCTGAACTGTGGTCCACTTGGAAAGCAATGTTGTTTTTGCTGGATACTTGACAACTAGCTCTTGTTGAGATGTTTTGCCTTTGGCTTCATGCAAGAACCATCTAGGGCTCATTGTGTGGCAGTAACAGCATCCCCGTTGAAGACCGCAGCCTTTTGACCGTCTAGCCTTACCGAAAAAGGGTAAAACTTGTAGTGGACGACGTTCTCAGTGGTTAGGGGTGTCGGTTATCAGGATGTTAGGATGTCTGGCTTTGGAATTGTTCCAGTCGTCATTACTCTTCCGATTAGAGTGTCCAATTAGTGTTGACAGCTGTAATCTCCCAACAGTCCCTTGAGCTTTACATGGTGAGGAAACCCTCCAATGGCTCCTGCAGGCGCACAAACAACACACAATCGAACACTCATTCCATACAATAGAGGTGAGAGACAGAAGCATTTGAAGCGTCCTCGCATCTCCTCCTAAAAGCGTAATTATGTAAAGGCTGCTTTGTGAGGTGAGGGGGTATGTTGACAAGAAGACAAAACATCATTTTAATTAACAGTAGCTGTGCGCCACAACAAAGCTTATAAAGTAATGTAGTCTGTGTCAAACGAAAACCAAAAATAACTTGAAAGTTTTCTTTCAACTCAATGATGTGTTCTTAGTCAACAAATCCTACTGAGCACATGTAAGCATCTTTAACATGATTGTAGTTTTGTCCACAGTTCTCAAAAAATACAAAGGATACACAATAGGTTGTTAATGCCCATGTTTATTGGCATAGTAACTGTGCAAGAACACCATTATTTAAATCAATATTATGGCCAAACACAGTCTTTGAGGTCCAAGGTCACCCAGCCCTCTTCACACTACTCTTCCTCTTCCTCCTTCACTGTCTGTTTACAGAGGAATAGATTTAGTGGGGGTTTTTTACCGCCACAAAGAAAACCTTGAAGACCCAGACCCTCGAACACAGACCCAGCACAGGAACCCTGCTTCACAGCCTCAGTTTGAACAATGAGAAGGACATTTACATTTTTTTGTCATTTAGCAGACGCTCTCATTCAGAGCGACTTACAGCAAGTACAGGGACATTCCCCCCTGAGGCAAGTAGGGTGAAGTGCCTTGCCAAAGGAAACAACGTCATGTTGACACAGCCAGGGATCAAACCAGGCACCTTCTGATTACTTGCCTGACTCCCTAATCGACTGTGCCACATGACTCCCTTTATTAGTGGTTTGTCTATATGTTTATATATGCCAGAAGATGCAATGTGTAGACAATAACAGAATGGATATGGAATGGATATGGAATATGTATTAACAGCAGTAGACTCTGTAGAGATGCTGTTTGATTGATTAGATACATTATAACCCACCCATAATATTCTACAATATTTTTCTAGCACACAGGTTGTGCACAAATCCCCAACCTTATACTAAAGAGACCTATTTTTCTCTTGAAAAAAAATGTCATGCTAAAAGCCCTCTCTGGTCCTGTTCCCTTTGATAGATAATGGGTGATGCTTTCTCCCTTTCTCTCTCTCGTCAGTCTTTGTAATGGCCTGCATAATGTGCCCGCAATGCACGCAATAACTCATGCTAGTTATGTTCCTGTGTGCTAAAATCCTGCTCCCTGATGATGGCCGTATCATTATCACAAATACATTTCTGAAAGGTTTCACGATGCATAGAATTGTTGTCCCTGGTTTCATTATGTTCTGAGTTATCACATTTACATTCATTCATTTAGCAGACCAAGGCCACTTCCAAGAGAGAGCTTTACAAAAGTGCAGAAAAGCTATCAGTCACAAGAAACTCTGGTACTCTTTACCAGCTGTGTTGCTCAACTATGCTCTCCGAGGTTCTTAAGAGCCTGGAGAATGTTGTTCCAGACTTTCGCTAGAACATTCGCTGAATGAGGAGTCCCACTAGCATGATGTAAACCCCCTCAGTGCAAGGTGAGGGAGCAGCCACGAGGACCTGTCTCAGCACAAACTGGGATGTCAGTGTCTTCAGCTCCATCCTGTAGACTCGAGTTTAGGAAACACTTGATGCTGTGTTCTTTCACATCCTGGGTCCTGGTCAAACAAGCAAACTAGGGGTTAGATTTATTTAGGTGTATGTTATATTGATTTTGTCAAAGACACTCATTTGTACTCTTTACTTTTTGTAACTGTCAGTGTCAACAGAATGTTTTCAGCAGCACTTCCCATGTCTCTGAAAGTACCCAGCCTTGGCACAAGGTCAACTCCTCATATTGGAGTTTCTCTCGGTTCAGAGACTTTCTGGCGTGGGAGAACCATCTTAGCCTGTAGTGAAAAATGCACTCCCTGAATTGAATAGACTGCCAGGGTGAATGCTGGCTGGCAGCAGGCAGATATTGAATTAAGTCTTCAGCAGGGTTGTCTGTTATGCGTGTCAAAATACAAGATCTCTTTGCTGTGCTTATTTCAAAATAATTCAGCTTGCATTTATTTGTATAAGAGTAGAAGATATATTTTGCAGTGAATGTGGTTAGACAACCAAGCAGATTATTGGGTTAGCCTTCATTTCACTGTTCCTTTGTAAGATTGCAGTGTCATTGGTCCCTTGTAACCAGGAAAACAATTTAACAAGGCATATTTCTGTCTGTACTGTCTAATTGAAATAGAAGTCTTCTGTTTGTAGCTGAATAAGCTGTGAAAATAAACATGAATCTTTGTTATGGGTAATACCAGGATTTCTCCTCTGCTTTCTGGTAGTGCGATATGACTCAAATGGACTCTCGGGAAATGAAACCTACATATGGTTAGACCTCTTTTAATGATGCAGACATCTCTAAATATCTGTCTCCTTCTGCAGGAATGTCCCAGCGGTGTGGTCAATGAAGACACCTTTAAGGACATCTATTCACAGTTCTTTCCACAGGGAGGTACGTGAATATTGATCTATTTGCTGTGCAGACTTGAGTGGTCAGTTAGTTCTACCCTATGATCTTTCGTTCCTCACAGCTCTATTCATAACGGATATTGTACTGCAGCAGAGGCCTTTATGGCCTTGACAGTGCTCACAATAGAGCTTTTATGGTGGCTGAATTTAATTAATATTTTTTCTTTTATGAAATGATTCCATTGGAAAAGAGGAGGTTAAAGATTCAGGAAAAATTCGTCTGAACCTGCTATGGCACATGGTCAGGTTACTATGAGTTCATGTCCTGGGTTCATGTCCTACAGAGCTCTGCTTCTTTGCTCTGAATAGATGTTAGGCTGCAGTGGGCTTCATAAGTAGACCCCCACACCCCCCCCCCCCCCAACCCCCCCAGCTGCAGAAGGTGAATTATGTTTCCCAAGATTTTTCCAGCTCTCTACTATAGTGCCTGGAGAATGTCTTCCTCCATTCAGCTTTAGAAAATGTCTGTTTTGTTTGGACTAGTTTAAGACAACACACTCCTGACCTCTCTGTAAATGTCATGGTACTGTAACACGAGAGTTGAGAAGGTAGATATATAAGACCTGTGATGTCTAAATGTTGAGGACTAAACAGGTTTGTGGAAATAATTTCGCCATTCTGCTCATTCTCTTTAACATAATGCATTGAGTTATAAACCAAGAAATAAATATTAAATAATATAACGTTGATTACGAGAGAGCACATTTCCAGGGAACTTTTCTTGAAGTAAGCATATAAATGTTGACATCTGGAGAAAAAAAATGGTATGAAAAAGCTAGTAGTCTGAGCTCTGTTCAAAAATTTACGAAAAATTACTGGAGAGATAATTTGGGATATGTTGCCTGGAAATATAAGTCTATGGCTGTTCTCCATACTTGTCCTTGCAAACTCGTTTAGCAAGTACAATCTTCAAAATTTGTAATTGGGTTCTTAGAGTCATTTTTATTGATAAACAGCGTTAATGGAATAAAAACCGACCGGAAAAGCCGTCTGTCTAAACGAAAATTGCAATACCACCTAAATCCACTGGGGGCGCTGCTTCAATTCGAGGGAGGAGGGGTGGGTTTCAGAGGTCACAGGTCACCAGTCAGAGTACAGACAGGTAATAAAAACACGTGTTTTCACTTGGCTCTGGTTAGACTGTATTAACTAGACTAGAGACACATCGCTCAGACGTTCTGCGGCCAATAAAACTAGCCCTGCCGATTACATGTTTTTGAAAGAGACTTGGATGGTTAGCTAGCTATGGTAGATGAAAAAACAGTGTCAAATTAAGTAAACTTTGATATACGGTCATCATTTTACATCCATTTGCTGCACATCCAACTCGCTACAGGTGACAGGTAACTACAGGTGTTATAGCTCAAGACCACTTTGTTCGTGAAAATCTTGATATTTATTTGGGGACAAGCTAGCTTGATAGTCTTCTTTTTAAAGATATTGTAAAATGACGTTTACTGTGTGTCAATCGCAGACGATGTTACTACCTTTGAATCTTGCAAGCATAGGCTAACATGGCCAGATAATGGACTCTGTTCATGCCTCGGTATGGTCCATTAATAATGACATTATCAGGTGATATTGGACGCCTTGTCGGGGATTATTACTCCTTACTTGTTTAACACAGCAGATCATTAAATAAATAAATAAACGCTGATTTGAATATATTTCATAATATCCTACATGAAATAATAGAATATATATAATAATAATAATAATAAATAACCCCCTTTTATTATCCGTTAACTCTCAGCTTCCAGGCCATTTCATCATGTCTAAGTCTATGATATCATTGTGATTGAAGAGCAGGAGGTGGTTGTGTTGTCTGTGTAAATTGAGGTTGTGACACCTGAGAGGAATGCCTGTGTCTGTCTGAATTCCTCATTTATTTGATTTCCCCTCCCCAGATGCTTCGACATACGCACATTTCCTCTTCAACGCCTTCGACACGGACCACAATGGATCTGTGAGTTTCGAGGTAAGCGACACTTGTCAGGACAAATCGTCTTGGACATGCACTTTTTCCCTGAACATACATTAGCATTTTACATTTCTGGAAAGAGGTTCTGTTCAAGCAACTGTCCTCGAAAGACTGAAACCATTGCGGTGCTGACGCACCTTCTGTATCAGCCACCTCCAGTGGCAGACCAGCACACACACACACACACACACACACACACACACACACACAATCAGCTTTGAGCCGGGAACCTTCTGATTACTAGCCGACTCCCTTACAGCTCAGCCACCTGACTCCCTATTAGAAAACTCTTCAATACCCTAGGACACTGTCAAATCAAGATTAAGATTAATCGTTAATGATATTACTTGAAAGCATGATCCTTGGGGTAATGAGTATTGGGGGAACGTTAGGTCACATTGCTGAAGGCGCGTCATATTGACTGGAAGCAGATGCCTTGTCTAAATCTGGTTATCACTGCAGGACTTTGTGATGGGCCTCTCTATCCTGCTCCGAGGCACTGTCCAGGAAAAACTCAACTGGGCGTTTAATCTTTATGACATCAATAAGGATGGATACATCACCAAAGAGGTAAAGGAATTAAATCATACCATGTCCGTTTTAGTATTTATTTTTAGGTGCAATATGATGTTGTAGTCTGATCATGTTAAATGTTCAAAGGAGCTAGTTTGTTTGAATAAAGATGATAATCCATCTTTTCCATGTATCCTAACTTCTGCACCCTGTATTTCTCCTACAGGAGATGTTGGACATCATGAAGGCCATCTATGATATGATGGGCAAGTGCACATACCCCATCTTGAAGGAGGAGGCGCCACGGCAACATGTGGAGATATTCTTCCAGGTCAGCTGTCTTTAGTCAGCCCTGGAGATCACTTCATCTAGTGCCTTAGGAAGCTCATTTACATAAACAGTATCACGTTTTAACTGTGTTTTTTTGCCGTTTCTTTACCCCTTTTCTCCAATAACAGAAGATGGATAAGAACAAGGATGGGGTCGTTACCATAGACGAGTTTATAGACTGCTGCCAAAATGTAAGTTTGCCCCCAAACAGTTTCCTCATGAAAAAAATGATTGATGTTAACACTTACATCACATAAGTGACTCATTGTGGTGTCTCTTCTGCTAAGAGTTGTGGTGTTTTCTATGCTCTAAGAAGTGCTTTATCTGCTTATCCAAAGGATGAGAACATCATGAGATCCATGCAGCTCTTTGAGAACGTAATTTAACTCACAGACAACCTGGAGAGCTTTGGATAAGACCTAGAACATCAGACACTGTGGGATGGATGCACATGCAGACTACAAACCTTGACCATATGAGGCTGGACTGTACACTACTATTGTTCACATGTATGGAACATCCTGGAATCCCTGTCACCTGTAGTGGAAGATAAACAAACCAAACAAAATGGATCCATGGACATTTGTAAATAGTACAGTTATGATGGATTCGATCTGTAATTGTTCAATTAGACACAGTCTTAATCCAATCCATTTGGTAAAGAAGCAACCCCATGGCTGTAGTTTGATTTTAGTTTACAGTGAAAGGTCATCAAGCCTTTCTTAGCATCCACTTCAGCCTCCAAACAAACGCTAAGCTCTGCTCTGAAGATAAGTGCTATGGGTGGGATCTGGCACTAGCCAGTCGCATGTTTGGTGGTGAAGGTTTTAACTGGGTTCACATTGCACATTACCTGACTGAACACAGCTATCCCTCTATCCCCTGCGCTGTTACCATGACCCAGCTATCTTCCTCTTAGTGGAAAGAGAGAGACACTGGATCTGTGAGCGCTCACTTCAGGTCTGTCAACATGGACATAGTGTTAAGGTTAGTCTGGGTTCATCTTTCTTTTAGACGCTCCGCACTACATACTGTTAAGTGTTCCAGAATGTTCCTACAAACACAAGGTCTGTCCGTTGCTCTCTGAGGGAAAACTTATACAACATAGATTTGCATTGTAACCTTTTTAAACATGTATATACTATAGATAAGAGATCTATAAGGACATTTTCAACTCTGTTTATGTTACCTTGCCAACTAGAGTAAGACGATGCATTCTGGGATTTTGATGTCTGGTTGGGTGTTGAGAAATGTCAGAAGCACACTGTATCTGTACTACTAATAAGGTGTCTTTGTCACAACATAAAGCTGCTTTTAATGTATTTCATTCAAATTGTACTGTGTGTATGTTCCCTGTAAAAAGATCATGTATTCTATCTGTGGATATGTTTCCGTTCAAGTTTTGAAGCACTAATAGTGCCCTTTACACTGGTATGAAAGTAAACGTTTGATAGATTTATATGATATGTGGCAGGCATTGTACAAAGATAGTCGAGTGTACAGTAAAGTGGCTATTATCTCTCCAGGGTGAACTAATGGTCTGGTTGATCACTGTCCTTGAAGAGGGTCACAAGGTGTACTTCTTAGCTAAAAGTAAACTGCTCTGTCACTGGGTTTTCAGTTCACACGTGTTCTCCTGGTTTTTGGGCTTGTGTCCAATTTCCTGATTGGCTCCTGCTGTCTAATTCCCAGTCTGATTGGCTCTCAATGTGAGCAGGCACGCAGAGTCCCTCCCTCCCAATCTAACCATGGATGAGTGTGTGGGAGGGACGCCTTGGTTCCAAGCGCAGCAGCACCATCCTCTCCCCACCTGACTCGACTGGGCTGGTAAGAGCTGAGGCAGAAGGTAGTTTGGCTTGGGCCCTCATTGGCTTACAATGGCGCAGTTTAATTATCTGCGGAAATGTGTATCCCTTGATGCAATTAGACCAATTATTTCACCTTGTGTGAGTGGAGGGTGGGGGGATAGAACATTCAGTTAAGGCCTTGTGTCTTTGCTTTCGATCATCCAAACATCTTCTCATTGTCTACATCTAGAACTTTGATAGCATGATGTGCATGACGCTATTTAGAACCGATTTTCTGATCTTGCACTCCAACCGCATCCAGCATTTCTTAAACAAAGCTTGAACCTGCAATGTTCTGTTTGTGTTGTTTTCCTGCTGTACCCATCAATACCTTTACTATTGGCACTGTGACTTGCATATGCACAGGACATGCAACATTATTTATTTTGTGGATTCTTATTATAAGGTCCAGGAAAAACTTGAAAACTGCAGAACCAATGTGTGACTTTGTCAAAATGAAAGATGTGACAATGGCTCCACCTAGTGAATTCAAATGATTTTATTTGATTATGTTCTTAGGATACGGCCCCTAATAATGTTTAACACCATGTAGAACATCTAAGCGAAACGTACATAGGTTGATATGCAAGAAATGTGTACATGTGAATTTAAAACATAAACTATGTGATTGTGAAATTTAATTCCATTATGATCCCCTTACTTTTGATGGATTTTAGACACCACTTAAATGATAATAGAATTGTTGATGAGATTCTATCTGCCGCTTCTCAGCACATTGGACTCTACTGTGGAGTCATATTCAGAGAGTGATGATGGTCACATGCAGTGTAAGATCTAGGTGGTGCAGCTACAGACTACAGTCAACCAGGCCCCTCCAGTAAGCACCAGATTAGAGAGCGCACAGGCCGTTTGAACTGTATAGTCATGATGTATTTGTGTAATTTAGGTGAGTGCATTTTATAAACAGGGACACAATAAACCGCTCAGAATGTTATCATCTGTGTGTTGAATGGTTTGTGTTTGTCTGTACAGATGATAAACCTTCTTCTCCTCAGGTGTTTCACTTCTTCTAGCCCTGTAGGCCGCCCCCACCTCCTCCAGGTTCTTAGGGAGGTCAATCAGATGAAATCTATGGAGGTAACCAATACCAACACTTGCTGATGTCACTACTGGTGCAGAGCCATAGGGCAAGGGTGTCCAATCCTGGTCGTCGAGGGCCACTGTCCTGACAGTTTTAGATGTTTCCCTGCTCCAGCACACCTGATTCAAATGAATGATCTTTATGAGGCGTCCACAGAGCTTGATAACGACCCATTCATTAGAAACAGGTGTGATAGAGCAAACAAACACCTAAAACCGTCAGGACAGTGACCCTCGAGGACCAGGATTGGACACCCCTACCATAGGGCTTTGAGATTGATCTGTTACATACATCACAGGGTGTTGGAAGTAAAGAGAGAAAGCACTTGGGTATAGTCAGGAATTTTAATCAAAAACAAGAGATTCATATAGGCTTTCAGATTCAAATGTACATGGCACACTGCTCCAACTTTTAAAACCACTTCCAGTTGCTCAGACCTTCGCTCTAGTCGCCCTCGCACCACTGTGTCACCAGAGGGCAGCACTGTCGGTAGGTACACTAATTACCTGAGATATGTTTGCATACAAACCATAGAAATTGGTGTCTGTATCACATCCTACTAGAATAATGGCCTTTAGCAACAACAATGACAACTTAAGGCAGGTTGTAATCAGTTAACCAAATAAATTTCCCCCTTACACTTGTATACAAACAGACAACTGGTTGGCAGAGCACTAATGTATAACAAGAGACAATATGTGACATTTGGTCTATAAGCACTTTAGAGAAGGCAAAAGTAAATGCCTAGAATTAATGACTAACAAATGGAATGTTTAATTTCATCTATATGGATAAATAACATTGCATTTTTACTGAATTTGTCCACTTTATGAACTTTGGCAGTTGATAACAAGACATCGACATGATATAACATTAACTGTACTTAAATAGCAAGTGTGAATTTATTTTTTCAAGGAAGTATCATTGTAAAGTGTGACTGCCATCAACAGTTGCAGGTGAGTTACACTTTGGTCCCAAAGGGCTGAAATGACCTGAACCCTATACGTTTTAAATGATTGAGCTGAAATTTAACTTACTGAAGTCTAAACACTGCTAACACAATGTAGATGTTTACCTGCAGCTCAACTGTTGGGAGTGAAGCGCTTCCAGAGGTAAGTGAATATTTGTTTTTGTCCAACATCTGGAAATTCCATCCCCAACGATGCTTTTAGGCTAATTTATAATATCACATCATAGTATCACATCATAGTTTCAAATTGACTTTTTTTAATAAAGTCTTATGTAGTTACATTGTTTACATTTAATGTAAAATGTTACCAAATGTATTGTTACGATTGTAGAGCAGCATCTCGTATAGACCGTTAACATACAACACATGCAGATCTATAAAGAATTTGAAATGTTTTAGAAACTCCCATCCCACCTTAATAAACCATTGCCAAGCTGCCTCTGAGTGTTTTACTTAATTCTTACAGATCACTTTTTACAGGCCTGTGTAGAAAGAGAGAGGGAAGGTGGTGTTGGAAAGGCAGCTGTGTTTGTCAGTAAAGACTGTTCTCTGGTCTGCTGCTGGATTTAGGTGAGCAGCAGTCTGATCTCACGGTGTACGTAGCACAGGAAGTCCATGTAGGATGCGCCCCCATGCAAACCCTTGTCCTCCACCAGGTGCTGGCGGAACGGCAACTCCGACTGGTCCTTCTGCCTCACGATCTGGAGCTGGGGGGCAAACAGGGATACTGTTGGTGCCATGCTCACATCCAATTGATACATTGTATCAAAGAGGAGTACTGAGTTCATGAGGTAACGTAGCTTGCAGATCACAGACTAGTTCCGTGTTAATTGATTGTTAATTTAGCTGTGGAACTATGATGTTACCCACATGCATGCATTATTATACACAGCTCTAGATGGCATCACATTCTTGTGTTTAAAATCTTGGCAATACAAAAACTGTTTAGTATAGTGTTTAACATTTGCACTGTTGTAATTTAATCTGTTAATTTTGCCATGGAAATCCTTCAAATCATCCTCCAGTGATTTGTGGGCACTATGTACTTCTAACATCAATCAGACACATTAAAAGTTACTTTGAAGATTATTGAATTGCCTAGTGAAGTCTTACATTTCAACAATCCTCCAAGTAACCTTTTATGCGTCTAACAGATGTTAGAATAGAGCCCACAAGTTATAGGGGGGGGGGGGTGATTTAAATGATTTCCACAGCTAAATTAACAGATTCAATTAATACAGTGCAAAATGTTACACTCAAGCATTATACTTAACAGTTAAGCATTATACTTAACAGTTTTTCTTTGCTGAGTTTTTAAATACTACACTGATGACATCTTTGCTAGTTTCACATCTAATTTAACAAAGGATTGGGCTAACATGGAATTATTATGTGAGCTGCAAGCTACATTACCTCATGAACTCATGCCTTTTGAAAGATTTATAGTCCATTCAATGTCTATGCAATGTATAAAAAGATCTGTTAGGTGGAAGATATACCTTCATGGAAGTGGGTCTCTGATGGAGCAGTGAGCTGATCATTGCACGAAGCTTTTGAGAATGTGGGTTATCCAGCTCTGGAATTTTATTCTATCAAACATGGACATACAAAGAAAACTATTATATAGAGGGATTCATTAATTATTCATAATCAGTCATATTTACAGTCAGGCATATTCAGGTTTATCCAAAATAAATAAAAAATCACAAATTTCCAAGAACTTGTCAAATTTTCATCAACTTGTCAATTTCCTAGATAATTGTCGATTCTTTGCTGAAATTTCCGGAAATTTCGTAGTTAAACTACGAAAAAAACTACGAAAAACTACGAAAAAACTACGAAAAAACTACGAGAATTTCCAAATTTCCCCGATAATTGTCGATTCTTTGCTGAAATTTCCGGAAATTCCGTAGTTAAACTACGAAAAAACTACGAAAAACTACGAAAAAACTACTAAAAAACTACGAGAATTTCCAAATTTCCCCGATAATTGTCGATTCTTTGCTGAAATTTCCGGAAATTCCGTAGTTAAACTACGAAAAAACTACGAAAAACTACGAGAATTTCGAAATTTCCGGAAATTTCGTAGTTAAACTACAAAAAAAACTACGGAAATTTCGTAGTTAAACTACGAAAAAACAACGGAAAAACTGAAAATTTCGTAGTTTTTCGTAGTTTTTTCGTAGTTTTTCGTAGTTTAACTACGAAATTTCAGGAAATTTGGAAATTCTCGTAGTTTTTTCGTAGTTTTTCGTAGTTTTTTCGTAGTTTAACTACGAAATTTCCGGAAATTTCAGCAAAGAATCGACAATTATCGGGGAAATTTGGAAACTCGTAGTTTTTTCGTAGTTTTTTCGTAGTTTTTTCGTAGTTTAACTACGAAATTTTCGGAAATTTCAGCAAAGAATCGACAATTATCGGGGAAATTTGGAAATTCTCGTAGTTTTTTTCGTAGTTTTTCGTAGTTTTTTCGTAGTTTAACTACGAAATTTTCGGAAATTTCAGCAAAGAATCGACAATTATCGGGGAAATTTGGAAATTCTCGTAGTTTTTTCGTAGTTTTTCGTAGTTTTTTCGTAGTTTAACTACGAAATTTCCGGAAATTTCAGCAAAGAATCGACAATTATCGGGGAAATTTGGAAACTCGTAGTTTTTTCGTAGTTTTTTCGTAGTTTTTTCGTAGTTTAACTACGAAATTTTCGGAAATTTCAGCAAAGAATCGACAATTATCGGGGAAATTTGGAAATTCTCGTAGTTTTTTTCGTAGTTTTTCGTAGTTTTTTCGTAGTTTAACTACGAAATTTTCGGAAATTTCAGCAAAGAATCGACAATTATCGGGGAAATTTGGAAATTCTCGTAGTTTTTTCGTAGTTTTTCGTAGTTTTTTCGTAGTTTAACTACGAAATTTCCGGAAATTTCAGCAAAGAATCGACATATATCGGGGAAATTTGGAAATTCTCGTAGTTTTTTCGTAGTTTAACTACGAAATTTCCGGAAAGAATTGACAATTATCGGGGAAATTTCAAAAATCTCGTAGTTTAACCAAATTTCAGAAATGACCATTTTTTATCGCTTATTCATGAATGCAGTTAGACACTTATGCCTAGACTCATTTTAATATCTTTATTATGATTCATTTCAATATCTTTATTGTCACTGTACAACATAATTGCATTAAATAAAAGGAAGACTATGAATGAAGACATTTGTAAAGATCTCTCTTGTAAGTCGCTTTCGATAAAGCCGTCTGCTAAATTAATAAATGTAACACATACACTGATCACAGCATCCTAAATTGCACTCATGCACAACACAGGGTCTCAGTCAGTATCTGTCTGCTCACCAAGTCAGCAGGCAAGTGTGCCAGCGAAGGCACGTTGAAGATGTTCTGCATTAGGTCAGGTGGGCAGGCCTGGCCGAGCCACATGAAGAGAACCTGGCCGTTCTCCAGAAGGAACATGCCAGACTCTGTCAGACGCTCTTCAGAGCAGCGCAGTGGGGCAGGAAAACTGTCACTGGACACATCCATGGTGTGCTGAGGAGGTAGACAGTTCCAGTCAATCACTCTACATGGTGTACGTGTATGGAAAGACGCTTGTTAAACATTTGTCTACATGCTTACTAATTGCACATGTGCTTGTATCTCACCAGAGGGATGAGTCGAGGGTAGAGCAGCAGTTGCAGATCCTCCACCCCCATGGACATGATGGAAAACCTCTGGTGGGCACGGTCATCTGTAGAGAGCTCAGCGCTGCCTACCAGGACTGCAGTCTTCATCAGGCTGTTCATGTACACCGGGAAGACTTTCATGGCATCCGGCAGGATGAGCTACGAAAACACACAGATTTGGGATTATTGGTTGTCTTGTTCTTATGCAAACAATAAATAAAACATATTTTTTTTTAAGGACAGAGATAACTCTGCCACACCATAAAAAAAATCAGGACAGGCTACTGCTGAGAACCAGGATTTCACACCCATCTTCTAGTGTATGACTATATTACATATTATAATATCATAGTATGCTTCAATTTGTCAAAACTACACGTCAACCCTTAGCATACTTAAAACACCCACCCTCCCACGAGAGCCCATCCTGTGGTACAGACCTGGCTGGCAGCAGAGGGGCTGGCACAGTTCTTCCTGTAGCCGGCCAGCATGTGGGCCGTCTGGTGGACTAGGAGCTCCCTGACTGACTTCAGAGGCTGAGCCAACATGGCACGGTACCCTTGGGCGGAGGAAGAAGAGGGAGGGAGAGAGAAAGTCAAGTTAGGGTCACCTGTAATTGAAGGCGTAATAAAGATGTCGTCGTGTGCTTCTCATGTTATTGATAAGGCTACGTGACAAGCACTTTATAGCAGACACATGGAGCTGATTTTCTACAAGATCCCTCTCCATCTGTTGACATGCATACCCCAGTTACTGGCTGATCTAAGAAAATGCACCCTGGCGTCAAACAGTAGGTTTAAATCAGTAGGTTTAAATCAGAAGGTTTAAATCAGAAGGTTTAAATCAGAAGCCAAGGATGAATTTCCTCTCACAGGAACCATAAACCCTCCATCACAGTCTACAATGTAAAGTATAGTATATACCACCAGCCTTCAAAACTTATCTTGAAATAATAATAATAATAATTGAAATGCTATCCAATTTTCTCTGTAATATTATCAGTATCGTTTTTTTATTCACCAATGTAAGTTGTGCATACATATGTGGCAACAATAAAACATATACAGAATCATACTATTAACAGACACTAACATCATACCCATCATATGAAATAATAGAACCCCCGCCACCCTATATTTGCACTAACATTTCTGTTGTTATCTTGCATCTGTTTATTTTGCACATCTGCACACTGCATCATTTGCACTAACTGTACATACATGCAACTCTGCAAATTCTGTTAAATACTGTAGCATATTGTACATTACAGCTGTACATTTGTCTTAAATCACTTTAATCTGTACATACCCTGTATATTCTGAGTATATAATTACAATTATAATCTGTTGTAATAACTGGTTTGCACTTCTGGTTGGATGCTGACTGTATTTCATTACCCTGTACTTGTACCTGTGTAATGACAATAAAGTTGAATCTAATCTAATAATCAACCTTAACCATGTTTTTAATAAATACAAGTCAGTGCTTTTCCTCTTACCTGACTTGGCAAAGTAGTTGATGAGAGCGTCGGTCTCACAGCTTTTGTACAAGTCGGACAGCTGGGCGGAACAGTTCAGACTCAGGTTGTGTATCCTCAGACGCCTCTGGCCCCGGACAGTAGTGTACAGCAGGGCACACTGGGAAATAGAGTACACATCCTGGTTATGACTACAGGCCCCGCAATAGGATGTTTTAGGTTGGTTGAGGGGCAATTCTATGGGCATATTGTGAAGCCCTTTGTGACATTGCTTGTAAAAAGGGCCGTACAAATAAATGTTGATTTGATTTTAACTACATACTTGGTCCCCTGTACCAGGTTGAAATGAAACATGACTGGACATTGGACAGTGTGGGGGGGGGGGGGGGGGGGAAGGGTGTTCTCTACCTGCATGAGGGCTCCAGTCTCCTCGCTGAGGGTGTCGTCATGCTTGAACTCGACGGTAACAGCCTTGTCACAGTCCACAGCTGCCATCTCTACGTCAGTGGTGTTGTTCATGTGGATGGCACCAAAGAAGTCTGTCGCTCGGAAACCTGAATGACCATGAATGCATCATTAGCCTCTGGAAATCATATCAGTAGGGTTTTACATATGTACTAGCACACTATTAGGTAAATCATGTCAGTACGGTCTTACATATGTACTAGCACACTATTAGGTGAAATATATCAGTGGGGTCTTAAATAAGTACTAGCAAACTATTAGGTGAATCGTATCAGTAGGGTTTTAGTAGGGTGTACTAGCACACTATTAGGTGAATCGTATCAATGTTGTCTTACATAAGTACTAGCACACAATTAGGTGAATTACATTGAGAAACTCCCCAAACTACATGCTGTAGTAGTTGATAAGGTCACAGATGCAGATGGGTTCAGTACCTGTGCTGGTTCGCACTCGCATGATGGCGTCGAAGCCTATGGGTTTCTCCACGTCTTTCCTCAGGTCGCTCAAGAAGTGTTCTCCGTCCGTCTCCACCTGACACACAGACAGGGGGTTCTGTTTTAAACCACCGGGGGGCAGTGAGGCTCCAGGAAGGAGCAGAGCCAGCGAGGGAATGGCATCTGGACAGTATTTAACTTACTGCAAGTCATTTCATCTGCGCATTGAGTGCCAGTAGGCTTGATCTAGTCTAATGGTGGTCAGGATAAAGGTAAATGATCTTGGTGCTATTTGGATAGCACTGAAGTGGATAAATTGGATGGTTATGGCAGGCCTGACTGAAGACATTGTTTTAAAAGTTTTTCTAGAAAGAAAAAACATCCCGCTGTGAAGCTCAGTAGAGAAAGTAAGATCATTCTGGGTCTTTACGTCATAAGCAGTGTTCCTGGTGGCAGCTGGATACATACAACATGCAGAATGTGGCTATACTAATACTATATTGTTGACCAGTGATATATATTTTTCTGAGTATATATTGTTTATCATACCCAAAAGGACACAGTGCTGAAGTCGTGTGTCAGCACCCTAGATAGTGATGTTGAAGGCTACTATATATATTAGATATATATACACCAACTATTTACTGAGTTCAGATACTGTATAAATATGAAATAAATATGACCACTATCTAAACATAATGAAGATAAGTACTTTAAGAATACTAGCGCTATGGTGTACGTGTGTACGTGTGTTTCTACACACCCTGAAGTTGTGGTACTTGTAGACAGAGCCTCCAGTGTGTGAAGGCACATTTCCCATGGTGGCTACATCCACGTACTGGCTGGGGAACAGGAACAGGTCCACACTGCAGCCGCTGGCCACGCAGTCCTTGGACAGCTGCTCAAACACACCTCTCTGGGGCTGGAACAGAGTCTGGACACCACACACACTTCATACGTCACCTGAGGACTGCACACACTCCCTAATGTGGCACACACAGTATTTTGCGCTTTGATCTCATTTCAAATCGAATTTGTATAGCGCTTTATACGAGCATTGTCATTGAGGGTTTCAGATAATATAACAGTTCCTAAAAAGGGTTAAACCACAGAGATGGCAATAAAAGATGAGTCCAATAACAGATGCTGTGCTTGTTGATACGTGAACCAGACCCCCCCCTGTCCCTCCCCGAGAGCGCTTCGCAAGGCTTCACCTTCTCCTTGTCTGTCCCCACCAGCTTCTTGTCGTCCCTGTTCTTCAGTTTCCCAGGAGCCTCGGCGGTAGGGATGGAGGAGTGGAAGATGAAGAGCTTACCGCTGCACTCTGCTGCCTAGGAGCAAGAAGAGGAGCATGAGGAAGAGAGAGAAGTCCTTTCCCTCTCCAGCTATGTCAATCCTTACCGATTACTGAAATCAAGTATTCCCCAACAATAAACCTCTTTTTTATGTGGAAAATTGGAGTGGATTTAGTTTGGTCTTCTGAGTGCAGCAATTGCATTTCACGTTTAACGTTTCAAAGCACAATCAGGAGGTTACTTCAGCTCCTATCCTGCACCCTATGCTTTAGTAGCACTGCTCAATCGCTTGATAAAGTGCGCAAACGCTGACCCAGATTCACTCACTCGCTGACTTCACATTGTTGGGACAGATTCCGTTGGAGCTGATTAAGTAAACAGTGTCATTAGAAACAGCAGGGATAAAGAAAAAAAACTTGCTGAGTCACTGAGCTGATGAAGTGACTGCTATGGGACCCTGTCGACCAAGGAAAACAATGCCTTTTTTGGGGATGTAAGGGCCGTACGTTCATGGATGAAAAACAACTATTAATCCCCCGCTAAAGATCTCCTTGCAGCTAGCAGTGTTTGTTTGGGCTGGTTTACTTCCTGTTTCTGGCAGGGTCTTTCAAAAGACTTCAGCAGAACCAGACAGTGCACCTTATCAGGGGGGATCAATCCTCCTGGACTCTCCCTCTGTGGTTGTCTCACTGTGGGAGTGTGTTTGAGGACTGAGGTTGGTCATGTTGGAGCGGAACCTCTCACCTTCAGGGCCTCAACTCCAGCCTGGATGACGGGGGCGAACACCGTCTCGCTCTCGTTGGTGTCGGCGAACATGTCAGGGATCTGCTCCAGGAGGCTAGGAGAGGAGGAGGAGGAGGAGGAGAGGAACATGATTACTCCTCTGAGAAACCTGGAGGGGTGTCTGAGCCAGGTCCTCTCTGTAATGTCGACTCAGTATGGCTTCTCAGTCAGCTCACTGAGATCACAGCGAGGCCACGATGCTAAATCATCTCCCAAGTTGTTCCAGATCATACGCCAGTTGCGTTGATGCAGTGTAGTTGTTTAGATATGTTTTAGGGCCGGTCAAACTCTACGACTGTGCTGAACAAGTCGATAAACATTACACTGAGTTCACGAGTGAAAACAAACCCACAGTTGAAGTTTTGGCCCAGGCTGCATGTTTGACATGGGCTTGTGCCATGAGCTTCACATACGCCAATATATTTTACAATTCAAACGAAAGAAAAGATTCAGGATTGACGTCTACTGAGGTGATGTTTTCTGGATTGTACTGAACAGTTAAAAGTCAAGTCTAGCTCTATGCTCTTTTAGACCACTTCTTTGATAGCATGGCAGGGAGAGGTAGAGGAAAGGGAGAGGGGTGGAACGAAACAGGAGTGACATTGGTGGCCAACGAACGAAACAGGAGTGACATTGGTGGCCAACAAGTCATGTGCTACTTGCTCGTCTATGAGCAATCATCTTGCATTTACATTTAGTCATTTAGCAGACGCTCTTATCCAGAGCGACTTACAGCAAATACAGGGACATTCCCCCTGAGGCCAGTAGGGTGAAATGCCTTGCCCAAGGACACACAATGTCATGCACAGCCGGGAATCGAACTCACAACCTTCCGATCATGAGCACAACACTGAGCCACCTGACTCCAATCTTGATAAAGCCATGCTGTACATTAATCATACACGGTCTTTTTAAGAATAAAAATAACTTCAATTTCAAATATACCCACTAGAGTAAATATTACTACAGCTGAGAACATTTCCATTGAATTCCAGTCGTAATTTCACGTGAAGTACATCCTAATCATGATGTATGCTGTTAAATTGATGTTAAAAACAACGATAAATTCCCAGAGACCTTAAAGACCTTCATAAGATGGTCGACACACTAACTCTACTGTAGGACAAATCAGGGCAGGTAGAACTCCTCTCAGGTGGGTTGAACGATGTTAAATGAGCTCACTTGCAGATGACGGCTCTGGACTCGTGGAAGTTGACCAGGAAGCCATCGAGCAGCGGCAGGAAGACCTCGGCCGTGTCGGACACCACCATCATCTGGGGCTGAGCCAGGGCGCTCTTCACATTGTAGAAGTGCAGGATCTTGTTGTAGGTGACAAAGCCCACCTTCACCAGTGAGTTCTCACCTTCTTCTCTGGGGTAGGGAGAGGGGGTGGGGGGGGGAGATAGATTAGATTAGATTAGATTCAACTTTATTGTCATTACACAGGTAAAAGTCCAGGGCAACGAAATACAGTAGCGTGAGACAACAACACTTCAACCAACTGGGAAGAAGAACTTGGGCTTCATATTACTTTAGATTCATCCTTTATCATTTAATATGTTTAAGAATAAGAGGGTTGACACTTGGTTCCTTTATATTGGTCACGGGTTAGGTGGGAAGAATTTCTAACTGGATGTAGCAACGTCCAATCAGAGCCCATCTCATGCCCACTCTACATGGGCCGTTTTGTATATTTGCACACGCAAGACAACTTCCCACAACCATAAATCAACGTGAAGTGTAGAGCAAGCATCCATAGCTCTGAAAACATTCCATGAGGCAAAAAGGCTGTTTTGTAGGGAGGGGAGGGGGGAGGGGAGGGGGGGTCTACTGCTGAGATGGGAACTTCTTCCACACCCCTTCTGGGCCAATTTAAAAGGGGCTGACGAGTACACATCTCCACAGGAGCATGGAATAACAAGGGATTGTCTTGGGGAGGTACAGCAAGGCATGATGCATAAAATTCAGAGGGTCATGACCTGTCTTTGGAGTGAACTTTAGAAGGAGAGAGATTTAGGAAGGTTGGAGGTTAAGGAGTTCACTTGCAGCAACAGAACGGGGAGGGGGGCGGAGTAATGTATCAAGGAAGCCCATGTGCTTTTGATTAAATCAATCTCCAATATCTTGTGATTCTCTTCCGCACACACCTTCACCTTCAGTTTCAGCTTCAGCAGGTCATTGCCTTGGGCATTGAATAATCTCAGCTTTTTTACAGGATGGGCAGGGAAAGTTTCTCCAGTAGCAGCAAGTCTACTGAACGATTGGGAGACCCACCCTGAAATGCTCCAGAGCTAGCTAGCTTCCAGCAGGGCCTCCTGCTAAAGGCGCTCACTGTTCCGACTGGAGGACCAATGTAAAAGCATTCCCTACTGACACCAGCACCTGGGCTTTGTCACCAACGGCTGCTCAGCTTTGATTCCTTAAAGTAAACCTGTTATATATACTGCCTTCTCAGAGAGCTGCCTTGACCAGCAAAGCCGATATGAGGAGACAAGCTAAGCTAGCGGCTGTTTTATGGCATGACAAGCAGCCAACGCTGAAAACTGGTACAAGCGTACACACAGTGGACAAAGCCTACACCTGTTTTTGCTTCTCCAATACCTTAGCTTTCCATAAAAGTTTATATATTAAAAAAATGTAAAGCTACAGAGAAAGTATTCTTCATGGCATTGCTTGACCCACAGTGTCAAACATGTTTTTCATTAGTTAACCTACACCAAAAGGCCCACAGAAGATGAAAAGTGATTTAGAATGCAGGGGGTTTATTCAGAGGGCGCTAGCTAACTGTTTGGAGGATGAAGTCATGCTTCGGACAAATATGGACATTTAGCGCCGCAGGCTGGGAGAAAGGGGGGGGGGGGGTGGGTGGAGAAAAAGTTTCCAAATAAGTTATTTTAGGAGCATCCAGGTGAAATATATCATCCACTCCTCTGTGGTAAATCAAACTGCCGGCCCCTGGGAAAGGGTCCGCTGAATAAAACAGCAAAATTCAAGCCAGCTGTGCTGTTGACTTCTAGTTTTGAACTCCACTCATAGTAGGACCGAAACATTCTCCACTTTCACCAACCCACCCACCCTCAGCAACCTCTAGGAAAGACCGATGTGACACTTGAATACCTCGTTTTATTTGATTTTCTGCTTGTCACACCGCCATATTTGGCAAGGTATTGGTGCTTTTCAGATGTTACATAGCTAGTCAGGAGAACATGTGGTCAAGCTGAAAGGCTGCTGACAGCTGGACAGGGAGTGTGGAGTGATGGTGAGCTGTTAAACCCAGCCAGCAGTCTGATTCCAGAGAGGGGGGGCACTCTACACTGCATGAGGACCTGCTTGTAGACAAACAGCTCGTACATAAATCCATGGTTCACTTCAGAAGCTCAGTCCACATCTTCACTAGGTAATCACACTGTATACCTCATCCCTGTTCATAGTGTTAGATCAGGGGTGTCTAATCCTGGTCCTCGAGGGCCACTGTCCTGAAGGTTTTAGATGTTTCCCTGCTCCAGCCCTCCTTGATTCTAATGAAGGGTCGTTTGAAAGCTCTGTGGAGGTGTGCTGGAGCAGGGAAACATCTAAAACCTTCAGGACAGTGGCCCTCGAGGACCAGGATTAGACACCCCTGTGTTAGATACTGGATGAAGGATTTGGCTATTGGATTTATGAAATTTCACTACAGATTCCAAGGAGGTACCCGTGTTTCAGAGTGTGTGCATACACATACTTGGGGAGTCTGTCCAGGAGTGTCTTGAGCTCTTCGCACACCAGTCTAACCAGTCCGCTCTTGATGTTGGCGTACGACACATCAATCATGAAGATGTAGGCAGGAGGGCTTGTAGGCTTGTTATTCTGAGAGAGAGAGAGAGAGAGAGAGAGAGAGAGAGAATGGACACACTTTTAGATTCACATTCACCTTATTTGACACTGGATAAAAAAAAGGTCTGAACACAATTAGGAATGAAACCTAAAGCAGAACTGACGTATCGTATCAGGGAATGGGTCAAGCCAGCAGATGAAATGCTAAGACTTCCTGTTTGAAGTAACTGCACCCATGTCCTTTGAAACTGTAACCCTGTAATATAAATACAAATCGGCCAACGGGCCCGATCCTGAGGTCAAATCAATTTTCCTCTCCCTCTGGAGTTAAGCTCTCTCTTGTTCTCAGGTCCTCGCTGTTTTTCCTTCTCCTAACTCGCCTGGACCTCTGCGCAGTTAGGAGGGAAGACTTTTAGTGACAGCCATACATTCCTGACCAATGGAGGGCAACAGGGAGAGACAGTCGGAGCGGGAGCCATGTTTTGTTTCCACGGTTACGGGCGGGGGGAAGGAGTCACCTGGAGGGATGGGGGGGAGGTAGGGAGGGTGGGGGGAGGTGCTTTTGTTTAAAGTCTGGACGGCGACCCGGGTTATTAAAATATGAATAAACAGACAAGAGTCACAAGTTGGAGAGAGCAGCAGCACTGACTAGCAGGCCTTGAAACGGTGCTTTAGCAGGCCTCATCCCACACAAGGGGAGAAGCCAAAGAGAACATGCCCAGGATAGGGGCTCTCCTGTCGGAGGGCTGGGCTGGGCTGGGCTGAGGCCCAACATGGTTCTACTCATGCTCTGTCTGTACTAAGATCTAATCTGGTCCTGGACAGAATGCAGGTTGTCTGCCAGCAAGTTAACCCCCCCAGACGCACACATCAAGCTTGATAGGACTATCTCACACCCCCAGCTAAAGAGGTACTGGTACTGTGTGCTAAGCACTTATACTCCCCCCTCCTGTAAATCCATGGAATGCTTGATTTTTGAGTGTGGCTGGAATTATGCCTGCATGTTTCAAATTTCCATCGCTCTGTTTGAAAAAGCCCATCTTGGATGTAAGGGAAAGCAGAATTCCTACTGAAGGCAAATCAAACCCTAGTGCGAGAGAAGCATCGAACTTCCTGTTCCAAAATATCACTGCTGACATCTTTTCTATTTACTTAACTTTTCTACACAAGTAGGATTTTTCCAAAACCCCTTGTATGTTCCCAAGTTGTGCTGTTATCCTTTGCTAACAGGGAACTCACATGCTTACAGTGAGATGTGAGGTGTGAGTCAGCATGCTTGGTTGAGGTGTATGTGTGTGCGTGCTGGTGAAGTGGGAGGAGCCTGTGCGATACCTTGCAGTAGTCCATGGTGGCGGTGAACTCGTAGGAGCCCAGCGACAGCTCAGGCTTCTCGTAGAAGTCCACCCTGCGCCCCATGTGGTCCAGGTGCTGGAAGTAGAACGCTGGCACTGGAACACAACACAGAGCCAGTCAGACAAGGCTGCGTCACCCTGCCTCTCTGCTAACAGTCAACCCTCACATGTGAATCCTCAAAGTCACTCTAAGGGGTTTGGCTGGTTGTAGCTTACATTTACATTTATTCATTTAGCAGACGCTTTTATTCAAAGCGACTTACACTAAGTACAGGGACATTCTCCCTGAGGCAAGGAGGGTGAAGTGCCTTGCCCAAGGACACAACGTTATATAGCCACACCCGGGGATCGATCTCACAACCTTCCGATCATGAGGCCAACGCCTTAACCGTTGAGCCATCTGACGCCCCAGCTTAGCTGTACTGGACTTTTAACTTACACCAGCATGACTAATGAAGAATTTTGGAATATTGTATTTCATTGTAAATTGCAGACAACTATTTCAGTGGATATCCCACAGATCAGTGCGTCTCGGTCTGGCCTCAGGACTGGTGGAGGACCAAAAGACGTCCAGCCAGCCCTCCTCCTCCCCGTGTGACTGGGCATGGATAAATACCTTCGTTGACGCAGTTACAGAAGCCGCACTGGAAGCGGCGGCCCCCGTCGATGAACTGCATGTAGGGACACATGTAGGCCTTGCAGCGGTTGCAGCGGATGGGGCCGGTCTCTCCGTGATTCACCACGAACAGAGGAGCCTGGGGAAGCAGAGCAGAGCGCACGGGCCGGTCAGGATAGTTTCAGTTAACGTAGCGCTGCGTGTTTATTGGCTGAAGATATGCAGGTTGTGCCAATAAGACATTGCAAAGCGTCCACTATACGGCCTAATGTAAACCCGCTCCACCATGGACTTTAAACCGTTCTATAGCTTTACTTCTATATTTAGTTTCCATGTTGTGTGAGTAACCAATTACCATTCATTCTGCCGAAGAGAATGTTATTTGAACGCAGTTGAGCAGGTGTTCTCTCACTGTGTATCAATAAGTCCATAGCCTGTGTAAATACATAGACTGGTTGCTCGTATACAGATCATATGCCTGTGGCAGGGTGTTTGTGCGTTGCTACGCTCTTTGTTTAATGTAGACATGAACTATTTTGTCTGTGGAGTGAGGCTGCAGGAACACAGATGGTGAAGAATACATGCAGGCTAGTTACATACACACTTGAATATGGTCATCATTTCTGGTCATTATTCTTGCCGTGCCTTATAAGACATGGTGCTGTGCTTAATCACACTGTGTGCTGTATATTTTATAGAAGAGGATTCTTTAACAGCAACTCAAAACAACACTAAAACATCTCTATATTTAGAGTGAAATACATTATTTGATCATCTTAATTAGACAGGTACACAAACTGTTCTAGTTTTGCCTCTCTGGTGCCTACCTACTGTTCAATACACTTTTACACACAGTATAATTTGAACGATGTGTGTTTCATTTGGCCAGTAAGACCATAAACTTCTGCATAAAGAATGCAGCCAACAGTTTATTATTAGAACAGGTCATCCAAAATGGGACCTGAAGTTTACCTGTAAAAGTGTTTATAATAAACAGAGAGCTATTGGGATTTGAGATTCTTGGTACTGAGATTGTCCATTCCAAACAATGATGGCTTGCTATGCTAACAGAAGCTAACAGGTCGCATGCAAGCCATGTCGGCCATAGCATCTACTCGGTCAAAGCATTTACTGTGACTTGGTTTGGCCAGAGAAAACAACGTTTTCCACTTTGACTGCTTGCTATATAAACGCCTCCATTTTCATTTGTCTTATATCAATCGGCCATTTTGCTAATTAGCCCTCAAGTGAGACAGAGTGAGCTTGCATTGCCTTAAAAGGCTGTTGGCGCCCGTCTTGAGTCAAGGGAGAGAACATCTAAGGCTAAAGACTCGTGGACCACACAGGATCCAGATAAAGGTCTTCTCTGGGACCATTTGGAACATATTATTGCGAGCCTGCAGCAGGACACACTTTATGAGGGGGAAAGTGAAGCAGCAGCTGAGTTATAGGCTAACCCATGAGAATTGATATGGGCAGTATTTTAATATCCTATTCCTATGCTCATGCATATTTCTGGAATTGAACTGTATAGTCCAGCGGGACGTAAAAAGACTGTCTCACTCTGTTTAACAGCCTGGGGTCCACAACAATGATGAGGGAAAGACTATTTGGAAGATGGCAACCTCTGGGTGTTGAGAATGGCAAAGGGAAATGTGTGTTCACATACCTCATTGTCTGGCACTGTGGCAAAGGGTTTGATGATGGTGGCCAGGGGCACTTGGCACTGCTTGGCCAGGTCTGCGGTGGTGGGGAAGGTGTAGGTGGTGCAGCGCATGAACCTGGGACTGGCGTTGCCTGAGGAAGGGAAAGAGAGTGGGCTCAAATGGAGCGTGTGTCCATAACCAAGGTAATGCTTGAGGCCTCCCAGACTAGACATTGTAAAAACTCTACATGTTTACGCTTATTGTAGCAGGGAGTGATGGAATCGAGAGATTGTTGTCATGCATTTCTGAGATGTAATGAGCATTCATGTCCTCTGAAAGATAGATTGCTTAGGTTGGGACAGCCAAGCCACTTGACAAATCTAAAATAAGAACTTCTTCTTGTTTAAATGGCAATGAGGGATATTAAGTGAAGGAAAAGTAAATCAACTAATACATGCATGACATTTGAAAACGCATCGCGTGTATTTATATAAGTAACGCTATATGGAGCGTGTGTGTGTGTGTGGCTTACCTTGGTCCTGCACGGTGAAGTTGGTGGTGACCAGAGGAGGTACCTGGCCCCTGACGTTGGTGAGGTACACCTGGCCTCCTCGCTTGGCCTGGTCATCTTCTATGACCTGGGTCTGCACCAGACATGGAGAGCGCATATTAAACTCTATGTTCTACAGTCTTACCCTTACTCTCTATTCTTCCAAGTCCAAAGGGAGAAGATGTTAGTTACCTGTCACACAATAAAACCTACCTGAAATCGCCTTATGTTGACCTTAACTCTTAATTTCAAGAAACTGTTTCAATAATGTGAGTACGATTCAATTGGAAATCCCTGAACTGCCCTAAGTGGAGGAGTGTGGATAATATAATTCCTGTCAGGGGGAAAGTACCTTACAGGACCTGTGTTGGTGTGTGATTCCACGGGGATTAGATCTGTACTCACTGTGCTGGGGATTGAGTCTGGGTCCAGCTTCTTCTGAGGGGGTGCGGCCATGGGAGCCGGCCCTGAGGGGAAGGCCCCTGGGAAGCCAGGCTGGGGCCCTGGCATCTGGCCCCCAAACTGACCTGCAAGATAGAAGGGAGACAGAGGCTCAGTCTAGAGGGTTGGTAATGACATACTCCACACCCACACACAGACCATCTAAAGTGTGTAGCAAAAATGTTCCATTTGATGAAATAAAACAAGGGAGGGTACAATTTCCAGGGAAATTGTGGGGTGTGCTTGGCTCACTTGCAGATGGATGCGTTTTTTTTAAAATGTACATTGTACAACTGTTTTTTCTGTGTATTTAATACAAATACCCTAATGACAACAAAAATGTCTGTTACATACTATCGCACTCTAACAGGCACTCAATTATTTTAACTGTACCTGAATGTATAGTGATCTCAAACTTACTGAACAACCCAAAGGCTTTATTGTTTATTTGTTTCATATGCATACCTTGTTGAGGGTACCCTGGTTGTCCAGGCGGCCCAGCCCCAGGTTGCTGGAACCCACCAGGTCCAGGAGGAGGGCCAGGGAAGGGCCTGCCCATAGGAGGCCCTCCCATGGCCATGGCTCCAGGGGGCAGCTGGGTGGGGGACATCTGGGGAGACTGGGGCCCCGGGGGGAGGGGTGGCTGGCCCATGGCTGGGGGAGCAGAGTTGGGGTAGGGCTGCTGGACCAGCGAGTTAGGGGGAGGCTGTGGGGTCTGCATGGGTCCTGGGCCTACACACCATGAGGGAGAACAGAAAATACATCATGATTTGTGATCCTTAAAGGGTGTTAGATTGTATGTGTTTTTTCCAGAATCCAGGATCAACTCTTGTAAACCATGGTATCAATGCAAACATTGCATGGCATAAAAGGACTATCAGGTTATTAAAACAAATCCTTTGGCAATATACTTAGACATCAGCTCTCACACACCAACATTTGTCAGTCTAATGTTTTGTTTGGCATAATGATGTTTACTTTTGACAGGTTCACTGTTCAGCAGGCACAAGTGCACTGGTTCAGAATCAGAATCGGTTTACTTGCCATGGAAATTTGCACATACACCGACTGTTGTGGCAGGATAATGCAAACAATAAACATATACAGATCTTTAAAAAACTAAAAAACTAAAGTATAAAATGAATAAAATAAAAGAATATACAAATACTAATGCATGTGTATGAGTATGTACACAGTAGTGCAGATGAGATCAAGGTGGCTAGTGCAGACTGCAAGTAGGATTGAATGGTCGGTAAGTAGAAGTCACTCATTATGAGTCCTTGGCCTTGTTCAAGAGGACAGTAGCAGATGTAAAGAAGCTGTTCTTATGGCGAAAGGTTTTTGGTCCTGGTGGACCTCAACCTTCTGCCAGGAGGGAACAGCTGAAACAGAGAGTGTCCAGAGGGGGAAGAGTCGGCCACATCTTCCTCACTCTTGCAAGATATATCGACCATGCAGTTTGTCAGCGATTAAGTAAACAGTGCTTGCTCGGCCATGGAGATGGTTGTGGCCTTCGGGAAGGATCCAGCCCCACTCCCCCCATCACTCTGTGCGACTCCCAGGTCAACACTGTGGAGTCCTTCCACTTCCTGGGCACCACCCTCTACCAGGACCTCAAGTGGGAGCTGAAGTTCAGCTCACTTATCAAGAAAGCCCAGCAGAGGATGTACTTTCTGCGGCAGCTGAAGAAATTCAACCTGCCAAAGACAATGATGGTGCAATTCTACACTGCCATCATTGAGTCCATCCTCATCTCCTCCATCATCATCTGATATGCTGCTGCCACTGCCGGGGACAAAAGCAGCCTGCAGCGTATCATCCATGCTGCCGAGAAGGTGGCAGGCTGCAACCTGCTGTCCCTTGAGGACCTTTACACCTTGAGGTTAGAGGTGTAAAGCTACATTGAGGCGAGTGAGGAAGATTATAGCCGACTCCTCCCACCCTGGACACTCTCTGTTCCAGCTGCGGTCCATCAGGACCAAAACCTCCAGTCACAAGAACAGCTTCTATCCATCTGCTATTGCCCTCTTCAACATTGCCAAGGACTCTGAGTGACATTGTCATTAACAATCAACACCCCACACCCCCATCCAGTAACCCCACTTTTGCACAAGCCACTGTTACACTAATTCCCCTACTGCAAGTGGAAACTTTCACTGGTCGTTTCATGCAGCCAATGTCAAACGCACCTATTGAATAGAGCTGCTGGTCGCACTTAAAACGGTCGTCACAACTTGCTACAGGACCAGACAGTCAAAACAGCAACAAAAGCCATAATGGGTTCTTACCATAACCACCGAGGTTCATGCCACTCATCTGATTGGCCAGCTGTGCTGGTGGCGGGGCTTGAGAGGCCATGCTGTGGTAGGGGGGCTGTGGGGGCTGATTGTAGGGAGCCTGGGCTGGGGAGGCTGATGGAGGAGCTGCGTACCTGGAGATAACAAAGTTGGTTTTTACACAACATACTTTTTTCAGTACGAATAAAAGTTTAAAGGATGTTTGACAAATTTAATTAGTATTATTATTTATTTTTTAAGTACAGGAACATTGTAATAGTTCTGCTGCTTTTGACAATCCCAAGCAGCCAATCGAAATCTATGATACAAATCTACATGTACACTAAATAACCTGCATTACTGACTATACTCATCGACAATACAGTATATAATAGAGCATTATGTTACCTTTGTGAGTGGGCGCCATTCTGCTGGGCCAAGCCGTACGGAGCTGATGCTGGGGGAGGGGCCATGCCAGTGGGAGCAGATACAGGAGACTTCATCATACCTGGAAGGCAAAATATTCACCATTTGACCTCCACCATCATGACATGCGGGTCTAATGCAGAGCCCGGTCTCTGTCATAGATCTGTCACCGCTAACCCAGAAACAGTAGAGATCGTTTCAGAGCGATGCCATTTCTTATCAGGTTGACATTAAATTAAACAACCACACACATTCCAAACAGTGATGAACTAAACCCCATCAAGCACGTAAAAAAATGGCACCCTTTGCAACTCAACATGACCAGGCATGTTAGAGGACTGGGCTGTGCAGTCCTAGTTCACAGTGAACACAAGTCCTGGTTCTGTACCTGTCGGTGGGGGGGAGAAGGCCTGAGGTTGGCCCCCATAGTGTCCATAGAGGGGCTGGCCAGGTGGGTTCCCAAAGGATGCTGGGTAGCCGGGCAGCCCTGGCTGGGCCTGAGAATAGGGGGGCGTGGCAACATAACCCTGTTGACTCATCTCTCTGGATCCAACCCAGTCAAAGACTTCTCATTGGAGGGATTTTGACGCTGTAAGGTTAAAGATGGGTAAAATGTTCATGTTATCTAATATCTTTTTTTTACTGACAGTAAATACATGTATGTTGTGCCATGTAGCACTACACTACACTGTGAGAACATACTACGGTCAATTAACTTTAATCTTATGCCATAAAGCGTCTCGTCGTTAAAGCAGATGTTTCACAGATTCGAATGAGTGTACACAGTACCTGAGAGTACCTTTGTCAGATTCACATCTCACGATATGCAAGATGATGACTTAGCCTTTTGACCCCAAACAGACCTGCCTATATGTAGTGTACAAATGAAACGTGTGTTGACGTGTAAGAAGAACCTTTGACATTGCACTACAGAGATAAGAGATCTATCACTGATAATCTCAGTGACACAACCTAGGCCTATCCTTGTTGCTTATGTAGCCTAGGCCTGTGTTAAAAACCTATATGAAGCTATAGCATTTTGGCTTCAGCATCTGAAGTTACTTACGAAATGTTGTTTGTATAGAAAGCGATATCACTGACTCAGTGAAAGAAGGTATGTTTATCATTATTACATTATTGCTATTAAAAGTTTGATGCTCGTGTTTTTTACACAAGCATGGAATGATTACAAAGTAGTTTTAAGGCCTGAATGAATCCACCATCCTATTGGTGAACAGCTGTTAGATCTTCATCAGTTAAAATCCCAAATGTGCTTCATGGCAAACGAGATCTGCTTCAACTATATAGCTGAGGCATGAAGTCAAAGCACTATTCAACAAATGATGTCTATTAATACCTCTATGTATGCATGTTAGTATGCGGTTCAGCCACTAACGCAACATTGCCACGTCAAAGCCCCTTTATAGGAGCCTTCAGCATCACATCCCATGGCCAAGCAGGCTTCCGTTATGTACTCCATAAAATAATAATAGGACATTTTATTTATATAGCGCTTTTCAAGGTACTCAAAGTCGCTTTACAGACAATAAAATCACCATAAAAGTTTCACATTCAAAACATTGTACATATGACTGTATGACATACAACATATGACTGATGCCAATATTTACTGAATCAATACTTCATTAAAGTTGACATCTATCACCATCCCATCTATGAAACTAATACAACAAGCCAGATCCTTAAATGCATCAAGATTGAATATAAAGTCAAAGGTTGCACTGATTAACTAACACAGGAAATCACCGGCGGTGAAAAATACAAAACTTTCCACCAACGACAACGCAAATACGGAGGAATAAAAGAAGCTACAAGTAACACACCTTTAACATGAGCAACAGTAGATTTTCACACAGATAATATCAGCGCACTTATGAACAAAATCATGTATTTACCTGTATTATAAGCCGTATATCTCAAAGGGCCGCTTCACTATGAAATCCAGATCTGGAAACCAGACTGCCACGTCAAACAGACACGGTGCCGCTGTACGCATGCGCAGTACGATGGGAAACCCAACACGTCAGCACAGGCCAACGTTGTACGTCAACTGCGTAGCCAAAAAATGTATCTATATTTTCTATTTATTTATTTATTAGGTTTGCGTATTAACATGTACCAGTTACAGAAAAAAATTCTATATTTTCATGTCTATATTTATTTATTTATTAGGTTTACGTATTAACATGTACCAAATACAGAAAAAATAGTCAATATTTTCATGTCTATATTTTTTTGTGATTTTGTGTACGTATTAACATATACCAGTCACGCCCACTTTATATCACTTAAACGTTAATTCAATCGTTAGATGTTGAAAGAGCCTTATACTCTCTAGTCTACAGCAACTTAAATGGTAGGCTATGGACTACTTTATTTAGATCTACAGTTATTGTAGAGATATAGACTGAGGGTGATATTATTCTGAGCACTTAAAGAGGATGGAGCTTGTCCACAGTTGGTTCAAACATAACGGTGTAGATCACTTTACCTCAAGAGAGGTAAACTAAAGGTTTTATTTCCAGTTTTACACGAATGCAATTTAATTTTTTTATGGCTTTCAACATCAGGGCTCAATGAATGGTTCACAAGTAGGCTAATGACAATATATTTTTTATTAGGTCAAAAAACGCTATGGAATTTGACAACTAGCATACTTTAATTAATAATTAACATAATTAAACGTTTGTTTTAATGCATTTACCTAGACATAGACACAATCCATAGATACATTCAAATATATAGACCCAATCCAGAACCATAACAACTGTATAACTTTTTACCAGTTGATTCATGCAGGCGGGTCCATGAGCAGTGACGTTTCAAAGCGGGCTGGACTCAAACACACTTCTGCAGATGATGGGAATCATACTGCACTGTGCTGCTTTGGGTGTTCTGGAACCCTGCTGGTCCAACTCTGGAACACTTGATGAGAGAGGTTCTGGTGAGAGCTCGCGGATGAGCTGACATGGGAACTGGGGATTACATCTGTATTACGGTGCGAGGTGGAGCTCCCTGGGGCTTCAGTCTGAGGGACGGAGATGGGGATACTTATCGATACCTGCAGGTCTATCAGGTATGTTTCCCTTTAAATCAATATTTAAATGAATAGTTACATAATTTAGAAAAAGTTCTGAAACTAAGTCTATGCAACTCAATCATCTCTGAACACATTAGCCTATTAAAAAAGTGCATTTCAATGTCTAAAATAAACTTGTTAAAATAGGCATGTGTATCAAAGGATTTTGCTGGCGTGGTCTTTGTAGTTTGAAAAAGCATGGGCTATCTAAACTAGAAATATTTCTTAGTGTAGTCATGGAGAAAAGGTGCGTTTCCCAACGGTATCGTGTTATTATTTTGTCCTGGGCATTGTTCAATAAGGTATATGCATTTCGGAACCTGAATTATAACTTGTCGTTTATATCTGTAGTACATTTGTTGGGAAGGAAGTGTTTTGGATGGACAAATTGAAAATAAGTACAGACGAACGAGAGACATTATTTGTTACTGGCAAGTGTTCCCCATTTTTCTTCTCGTCTGAGATGTTTTGTGCGGAGGATTCCAAAGACCCCTTATATGGTCATCAGGGCAAGGAGAGTTTGTTGGGGCCACAGTGTGAGGGATTCCTGATCACTTATGAAGATTTTAGCAATAATCCAAACACACAGGCCAGCTGCTGAATGGATGGAAGGTAGTCAGATGTCCAGAGGTCTAGAGTAATTAAAAACCTTAAAGAGGATGGGGGCAACCTTGTTGTATAGGAAACAACCCAAGACACATTCTCTGTAATTACATCTGACATGCATTCATCTTAGAAGGATATCATAAACGCCTATTAGACTACTGACCAACCATTTCTAGATGATAGTATACACAGTGATATTATAGGACATGTAGGCCTATTAATATTAATGACACATGAACGATCCACACACAGTAGGTCATCCTCACAACTCATATTCCCAGACATTAAAAACACACACTGTGTCTTTGTCCTACGGTCAATAATATTGAGTGATGATTGCACAGTAATCTCGGAAACCATGCCGACATACAACACATATAAAGATGTTGAGCTCTCACTATATCTCCAGGCATACTATTTTGTGTATCTCGTATTGATGACACTGCACACAAGGCACTGTTTGTTCGCTGAGGGTCTGTGCCTACAGTGTAATTCTCCCACTAAACAAATGTGCTTCATTCTAAATGAGCTTACTGTGGCTTTCCTCCAAGTCCTTATCCTCCAACATCCTGAATTTGTTTCACAAGAATAAACACAAAAATACCACTAAATTGGTTTGTAAAATATTCAACAAATTGTGCCAGTGAAGACTTTGCTTCCTTCAGCATAAACGACCATAGAAATGCTTTAGAGTAGACAGTATCCCACCCAGGAACTTGGGAGAGTGTGGTGACAGGACTGCAAGTGTTGGGTGAGCAACAAAATGGACTGAGAACAAGTCAACAGTCCTGTCATCGACTTGTCACCTGGGCAGGGTGAGAATAAACGGTTTTCAACTTCGCTGCATTCTTGTAACAAACGTCAAAGCTCATGTCGAGAGAAAACTCACAAGTCTACAAACTCAATTTTACAACAGTGCAGAGTGACATTTTGATGGGCCGGTTCCGATTAGAGTTACAAGCATCCAGCACTCGAGATAAATTATTAGTGTTGTTCCACTTGATTTCTGGTGGTCTTTGAAGAAAACTGTATTTCAGTAAATAAGCAGTAAAGTCACAAGAATCGCATAAAAGTCGGTTTAGAATTCATAACTGACATTTCATAACTGGCATGAAGCATGATCATCTTAGCTTTTCTGGGAAAACATTCAATGTTTCTACCACATTACCGTAACTAATGACTCTTTATATAACAGTGTTTTATTATTCTAACATTCAAGTTTTTTTTGTTAAAACTTTGGTCATGGTCTCCTTGAATATGCTTTCAAGTGACAAAACTTGATACAAATTCAAATACTTCATGAATGAATTGAATTACAAGTAAATTCATCGATTGTTTTGGTAATATTAACTGCATGGTTACAAAATTTACAAACAGCACTGATACTGTAGGTCACCAACAAATAAGATTACATAAATCTAAAGTGATGCCTAATATTTTCCCCTCAGATTGGTTCTTGGACTGCAACTTATAACAAAGTATAACATGGTTGTTTGTTATATATTTTGATACCAAATCACCATTGCCTATTTTAAGGCACGGCAGCTATGAACAATACTATTTTCAAAGGGAACAGGTCAAACGTAATCATCAACAAATCAAATGTCCTTCCCATGTCACTCAGAGCTTGGTGCATGTTGTCCTTACTGAACACAAAATTCGGTTGTCAGTCACTGATTCATTGAATGTATTACATTTGTTTTTGTTTTTAACAGTGTTTCATGTTCCTCTCTTGAGTTAGTCCACATTGATAGTGTGCAAGTCTCATGTAAATATAGTCTGGTTTACCTTTTAAATGTTTGCCTCTGCCAAGGTAAAGTAGACAAATGTGTTCCTGCAGTTTGGATGGTTCGAATGGTGACCCTCTACATACACTCATCTGGAAGGCATTGCCTCAACCAATCTGTATTTTGTGAGAGGTGAAGAAAGCCTAACTGTCAGTTAAAAGTTGAAAAAGCTAACATGCCGAGATTGTGAGACATTCTGGTCTGTCAGAGGTGCTCTCGCGTCTGATAATCTGTGGTTATTTGAAGCTTCTGTTGAATTATGTAGAGGTCTGGCCTTCCTTTCCACCGAGAAAGTGTCTGTGTACTGACAGGTTGCCGCTAGTACAGAGTAAGAAGGTCTCCACTCAGAAGCTACTGGCCATATATGGCAAGTTGTTTTCTTATTGGGAGTCCTGGCTTGAGAACAAAGATGGTGAAGTCATGACCCACTTCGTCTTTTTTTAAAGGTGCAGATTATTATTTTTTTTTTACTGATTCTATAATAGTGAGGTTATTTATTCCATGTTAAACCCTGGACTGACTATCCCAAGTTGGTGGTGCAATATTTTCTTTTGTGTATTAAGTAGATGTCCTTGTTAAATATGTCCAAGGAATATCTTTCTTTTGTATTACTTACTTACTGGAAGAGACCAACACACCTCGAATCAGCTTTAATGAAGTTCTCTCTCAGTTTTTATGTATGTTTGTTTCTCTGTATGTCTCACTGTGTTGGTCTCTCACACACACACACACACACACACACACACACACACACACACACACACACACACACACACACACACACACACACACACACACACACACACACACACACACACACACACACACACACACAAAAACACACACTAAAACACACCTCTGCACAGTCTGTGTCATTTATGTCCACCATCATGAGAAACAAGGTGATACTGAAAGGTTAGATCTTGGAAAGTGCTAAACTCTCACCCTGCTGGCCAAAAAGTCCAGAGACTTCTTGCTTCAGATGCTTCAGCACTAACGTGTTATCAACAAGGCCACTAGAAAAGAACTAGAAACTTCTCAAGTGTCCTGTGTCATAGAAAAGCGTAGGAATGGATGCCAAACTCATCAATGTGAAAAGACCACCTTGCCTTTTATATTACTCTAGTGCACAGTATACAGCACTGTGGTTGACAGAGTATCTTTACAGTTATTTAACTTAACTAAATCAACCTTTGCTTATGTCGGTAATAAAAAACAGCCCTGCCTAAGCCAGCATTGCCTTGTGGCAGAACTGCTTTTCCCATCAGCCAAGCGTGACAGGAGGCTTCTCTTAGACTGACGATGGCATCCAGCATCTATTATACAGACACCCCAGACAGACAAACGGTCCGCTGTGTTGAGGTAGCTGCAGTAAGCATCCATCGGACCTGAATCCTTAACTACCTGTGAGACAGCTGGAAAACGTTTCCTTGAGATCTGAAAACATAATTGCTTTAAGCTGTAAGTAGTAGGAACTGCCCCCAGTTGTGCTCAGTCCCGCATTTCCTATGGTTCGATGTTGTGCTTAAGACCATAAAAAGTTGGAAAATTGGGGAAAAGGCTGTCAAGCATGTCGTGAACATAAATGGTCTCATTTGGGTCTCACAGTTTGCAGTCTTAACAGTCTATCAGTGTGTTAATTACCACATAAATTACCGTTCTGTCCAAGGGGGCTAAAACTTGAAGCGTATTTCCTTCCTATTCAAAACTCAGTTATGCTCAAGCGCATATTAACAAGTAAGAGGTACAGTCCCAGATCTAGACACAGTACCAGTCCCAGATCTAGACACAGTACCAGTCCCAGTCCCAGTCTCACATTTAGACACAGTCCCAGTCTCAGTCTCAGGTCTAGACACAGTCCCTGCCCCAGTCTCATGTCTAGACACAGTCCCAGTCTCAGTCTCAGGTCTAGACACAGTCCCAGTCTCAGTCTCAGGTCTAGACACAGTCCCTGCCCCAGTCTCAGGTCTAGACACAGTCCCAGTCCCAGATCTAGACACAGTCCCAGTCTCAGGTCTAGACACAGTCCCAGTCTCAGTCTCAGGTCTAGACACAGTCCCTGCCCCAGTCTCAGGTCTAGACACAGTCCCAGTCCCAGATCTAGACACAGTCCCAGTCTCAGGTCTAGACACAGTCCCAGTCGCAGTCTCAGGTCTAGACACAGTCCCTGCCCCAGTATCCCCACTGTAAATGGCATGTTTTATATGAGACCTCCTCTAAAACCATCCCTTGGCCATAGACACACTTATCAGAAGGTTATCATCAGCTCATGAAGTTATCCTATAAAACAGGTATTTGTCTATAGATTAAAGAGAACTTGTTTTAATGCTCGAGACAATGTCTCAGAGGACTTATTCTAAGGCTCATTCCTGCTATGGAGCTATTACACAAGCAGTGACTTGTGTGCATAATATTTACTATAAAAAGTTACAAAGTGAAAGTATCAGATGGCTGTTTATGATCAAGGCTGAAATCAATAACATATAATAAGAAAATTACTTCGGCCTCCCTTGCAACATAGTGCTGTTGGATAAACATTGCTGTGTGTTGCCACCATAGACTTAGCTTATTAGTTACCATAGTACACTGACTCAACACTGACTCCACACTGACACTTAGTGGACAAAGAAAAGAAGTACTGGGACTAAAGGGAATATCGATTGGCGTTGATCAAGTTTATTGAAGATTCTGTTGTTTTGTTGACACTGTCATTAATGTCATCACTGACATTAAAGACACTAATTTGGTTTATTCTGTTTACTCATGTATAATATGTTTAAGAGATCACAGTTGAGTAATTCAGTGAGACAATATCAACATCAGGAATCGATCCTGTGATTCTAGTTTGTAGAAGTAAGCCTGTAGCAATCTAAATAAATACATAATAATAAATACTCATTCAGTAGACGCTTTTATCCAAAGCAACTTACGGAGACAAGTAGGGTGAAGTGCCTTGCCCAAGGACACAACATCACATAGCCACAGCCAGGGTTCTAACTCATAACCTTCCGATTATGAGGCCAACACCTTAACCTGTTGAGTCATCTGACTCCCTCATCTATCACTAATTATCACTAACTATCACTCTAACTATCACTTGTGGAGCTAATATCCAGACATGTGTCTGCTCTCTCTATTGTTTCTATGTAGAGGTTCAGAAAATACTGAATTAATCTAATCAAACACTTGTAATTGGTGTTATTGCATTTAGAATCCGTTTCAATCAGTTGTAAGAAGAGGATCTGTTTTGAGAGGTGTGGGAAAGTGTTATTTACAGATCCCAAATGGCTGTGTTCTGTTGGTCCCTAAACAGCTATAGAGCACTCGTGGGATTGGTGATTGCCATGTATATTTTTACTGAAATGTTTTTCCTTGAATGTGAAATGGTCTGCTCGTTATGTCTGAGGCTTGCTCTCTCTGGGGGGGGGCGGGGGGGGGCAGTCACAGTAGACATATTAACAATGCAACAAGCTAGCATGACGGTTTTATTTGATAACAGTGTAGTAGTTATAATCAGCCCTCCTGGAGTACTATTGCTACAACTAGTGGCCCCTTACAAATCCGGCCTGCTGGGACACAAGCTGCCCATGGTAATACTTTGCAAGAACTTCCTCAGACTGAAATCGAGTGAGATTCAAACCAAGAAATGAATGGTGACGTACCAGGGATTGATGGAAATGATCGTATTTGTACACAGACACACGATACTTTTACAAGTCTCAGACATGTCTGTACACACACCAACATACATTTACTAACAAAGATGACTGTCAGCTGTACATGGGTCACACAGACCACCCAAGTAGAGCTCACCATATTGTAGATGACTAACCAGAACCAGAGGGAGTTTGTCTCTGAATCGAAATATGTTAGAGATCTTAGCATGATGCTTTCTATTTCAGAGAACTGTTTATCCGTTTTGCCATTCATAACAACAGGATCCCACTTTGGCTGCTGTATTGGTTTCGGAAGATGTCAATCCCCTCTTCACCATGTTGGTCTGCTTGTGGGTCAAGTGCCTGACCGCATTACGCTGACTTGTTTTAGCAGCTGCCCAACATTCAGTGCTGACTTATATTGCGTGTTATTTCCTGCCAGCAAACATCCTGGATTACTCCTGCACTTTGATATCTATCCCAGCAGGCCAAAATATGGAGAGAAATGGACAGGAAATGTACATGAAGTGCTTTTAGGGTTAGGGTTAGGATTATATCGCATAATTTGGGATTGTCCTGATGTTTAGTGAGTAAACTAACAACAAAGCTCATTGTACAGTACATGCACACTGTGTTTGACTTATGGCTTAACAGCCCTTTGCTGTGCAGGTGTGACACTGTCTGTGCTCTGAGTTTTTTATACCACCTGCCTGCTCTGACCTCCTCTGTGAAGATCACAGGAGACACTGCTGTGAACACTCAGAGACAGCGTGTAAATCCGGCTGTTTGTATTGTATGACATGTAGAAAATGTCATATTATGTCATCTAAACACGTCCTCTTTTGGGCTCTCAGGTCAACACAGTCAGTTCACTACCAACATGTACAGTACGGAGGGGGAGGTTGGCCAAGTTATGCCATCTTGATGGATATCTTCTTATCTAAAACATGCTGTGCAGATTTGAATTGAAGCTCAGGGCCTGGCTTAGCACCAACATCATGAAAATGACCAGCAATAGATTGATCCACTTATTCAGAAACATCATAAATTGCACCAGATTTCATACAACTAAATAGTAATGTATTAATAGTACTGATGACTGTAGCCTCTATGTCAGAGTAATGCAAATGGATGGTTATGTGTCTCTTCCCTCTCCTCTACTGTTTGTCTCTAGGTAGAAGAGGGAGGGCGAGCCAGCCTGGCTGGGGTGAGCGAAGGGGATGAGATCGTGTCTCTAAATGGTGAGCCCTGCGCTGAGCTCACCCTCTCAGAAGCAACTGCTCTTCTCAACGCCTCCACTGACTGTCTGCAGCTCCTGGTCAAAAGGTACAATAGAACCAGCAGCTCGGACGCAACAATGTCAGACTACTGGAAATGAGAACAATTTGCCTGTGATGCACATCATCATTCAGTCACTTTCGACATAGGAGTTTTCATACAGACAGAACAGTCTAAAGCTCTCATCTGACCGATTGCACTACGGCTCGTAGGTTCTGTGAACGATCCGCAGGGCCGCATTTGCATATAGACACTGTCCGTGCTCTGCACTTTAGCATGGCAGAGGTTTTCTCAAATGAAGCAGAGTGGCTTCATTGACAATCACACTGACCTTTGAGAGGGCTGGGCTCATGACTAACCATCTGGTGGAGATTTGTGTGTCTTAGCAGCATGCAGCTGTTCAGCCGTTACTCAGCCAGCATCAACGATCACTGCCCGCAATAAAGAAGCACCTTGGTAGATACGGATGCCGATAACCTATTGATCCAGTGCCAGGGGCAATATTTAGTGCATCGGGGCATGCAGCTTTTTTAGAAGGAAGACAGCCTTAATATTGTCTTGCACAATCTAATTGCTCCTTTTGTTAGTTGGTTCCAGTTAGATGCAAGTTTGTTGTTTTCTGTTAGATAATACCGGTAGGGAACGGTATAGGAATTAAATAGAGCCATGCAATAGAACAGCAGGCTGTCTGGCTGCCCTTGTGGAGATTTATTGCCATGTTGCTGTTACTAAGTAGAAGCTCTGATCCTCTTCTCTTGGAAGAATCGGACAGTCCATTAAGGTGTAATTAAGTCTCTGTCAATAATATCACTCAATGAAGACGAAATACTGAGTTTTCATTTCTCTATGACATCCAGTGAGGTAATTAAGTGGGCCCCCATTTAAATTAGATTGCTTTTTGCTTCAGTGCCTCCCTGGAATCATTTACGCTGTGCAATTAGATGAGGAGGAAGATACAGAGAATTCATTTGCTTAATTGGACAGACCACAACTGAAGGTTGTTCTGGGTTTGGCTTAAATACTGCTTACTTCTATGGCTGAAGTTTTTAACATTAATACGTTTGGATGCCTATGAAAGAAATAAACAAAAAAATGAAATCAAATAATTAACCAGTTTGCACTTGTCGCCAATCTTTCGTCTCACACCCCAACACAGATGCTGCTCCCCCACCAACCAAGAGTTACATTCAGAGGAGAAGTATTTCCGAGACACAAGCCCTACCAGGGACACATCCGAAAGCACCACCCTCCACATCCTGTCACCTGGAGGGGTCCAGACCCCCAGGGAGCTCTACGTTACTGACACCCAGGATGAGGCCTACCGTGGAGCGGCAGAGAGTGACACAGAGCTCGCAGAGGGGACCCCACTGGTCCGCACCCAGCTATGCCTGCCTTCCTTAGGGAAGAGAAGCATGGTAGAAACCCTGGAGAGCAAAGGACAACCAGCTTCCTTCTCTCAAGGGGACATGGTGGAGCTCCAGTTGTCCCTTTCCGAGCAAAGCCTGGAGGACCCAGTCTGTTCCTCGCTGGGGAGCGCTCGTGGTGTGGAAGGGGCCATTCAGACCAGAGAGTCTGAGGCCCTCCAAACCGCAACCCACTCTCTCTACATTCCCTGCCCAGCCAGGGAGCCTCTTGGTCAGCATGGGGTGGTACTCAGCCACCCCTCTCAACTGGGCAAGGTGGAGGTCATCCTGCAGCACCCAGCGCCTGGTAAGGGGGTAGAGGGTGACCTGGGGGCCGGGGGAAGTGTGGGATCTGGGGGGGAAGGGGAGGAAGGAGGAGGGCACAGCGAGGAAGCGCCCGCCTCCTTCTGCGTCTCCTTCGGAATACCATCAGAGGGGGGAGCACCGGCAGAGGAGTGGGACTCGGATTCGGAGCTCAGCAAACCCAGCAAGCACCGAGCCAGGCACGCACGTGAGTACCTACATGTTTGTTCCTCAAATACAACACCGCTGGAATTCTGTGTTAATACATTTATTGAGAGCCAAAAAGGCAAAGCAAATAGCATTATGTGGGCATTCCTCAGCCAAATGACTCCTCGGCCATAGAGAATGTGCACTAAAATGCAACCTTAAAATAGTAGAAGCTATCTTGTACTGTGGGAGGGGCTTCATTTGTCAGTTTGGAACCAAGAAGACATGTTCAGTTGTAGATGAATCATCGTAGAGACAATACTGCTGTGTGCAAACACAGATGGAATCAATAGTGTGAAGTCAGGAAATCGATATCAACTGTCATTCATTCTCAATACGTAGACCAGGATGTTTGATATGTCTGAATGTAGAGCAGTGATTAGAATAGATTCAGGGTTGGTAGGGGCATTGCCCTGAGCTGCATGAGACATAAATAAAGCTACGCTGATGATGCCTGCAGAAGTGGCCCTTTGACAGACACCAGCATGTGCTGGCCTGTTACCTGATACTTTATAACTGCACATCTTAACCACGCTAAAAAAGCCTGCCCCCTGCTCACTCCTCCACCACCTTGAGGTTAGTAGTACGGCAATATTAGAAATGCAAGGATGGTTCTCTTTAAATGAGACTTTTTTTTCGTGTTGTGTTGGCCGGGCCAGGCCACTGGAGAAAGTGCTAAGCGTTTTCAGTTGTTAGCTTTTGGTTAAGGTGATGGCAAATGTGACATATCCGATTGGACAAATGGGTTTTAAGTGGACAGCTTGTGCGCGCAGATAAGGACTGGTCGAGGTGATTTGCGTTCTGGTAAATGTGCTGCCTGTGAGGCTATTTTTAAACTATTAGCTATTGGCTTCACTGTTGGGGGTGCTATGTGAACAGGCATTCACAGCTGTGGTAATTTCACGTACTATAAGTGAACAAATGTCAGGGATATTAGACATGGGTCAGGGAATTGGGTAATTGTCTCACGGTTTGTTGTCGCTGCATATTTAATTGAATGAATAAATCTGTTATAAGTTTGTCAGGGAGTTAAAAGGATCCTGATGAATAGGCAAGCATGGGTAAATGAATGAACAAATGAATGGATCAATCGTTTGAAAAATAGTTTGTTTAATAGGATTTTGCTAGTCAGCTTTCCAAATAGAATAAAAAATTAAGTGCTTTTCATAGTCAATTGTAAAATGTAGTATGTTGTACTAATTTGGGGATCTTTGAATCTTTCAAATATCTATTTATCAATCATACATTGCAGTAAAACATGCAAACTGGATATTTTTCGTAAAATATATTGTAACTGTAACTGTACTGTAGCATACTAACCCCAAGGTTATAGAAGCATTCCAAAGTAATCAATCAAAAATTATTCAAACTTCAAATATCAGTATGAAAAGGAATTTCTATGAAATTTCAAGAATTAATGTTATTTTTTCCACCGCATGTTAATTCAAATGTGATGATTTGTTGGGGTCTCAGTTCTCCTGCTATTAATACTCACAACTTCACATGTAGTGAGATGTACACCACCAGACGCAACAATTTGAAATATCCCTCCTCAATTTGCCTGCTAGTCATTAATCTCTCTGTCTGTTCTCTCTCCAGGGCTCAGGCGCAGTGAGAGCCTGTCTGACAAGCAGGTAAAGGAAGCCAAGTCTAAATGTAAGCGCATTGCTATTCTTCTGAATGCAGCCGCGCCCAACCCCAACAACAAGGGGGTGTTGATGTTCAAAAGACATCGGCAGAGGGCCAAGAAATACACACTTGTCAGTTACGGCACCGGTGAGAGCGAACCAGAGTACAACGACGACGAAGACGACGCCGTCGAGTTTACCCTTGTGACCACCAGCGAGTCCGAACTAGACGAGGACTTACTCACTGATGCCCAGAGTGGCGGGAAGGTGCTGACTTTTGACTGGGACAAGGGACTGCTCGATATCGAGCGCAAGTTCAACGACCCGGAGGAGATGGAGCGTCTGCCCGAGACCAAGGGTAAGGGTGCCGTGATGTTTGCCCAGCGCCGCCTGAGGATGGACGAGATAACCGCCGAGCACGAGGAGCTGAGACGCCAGGGCATTCCTGTGGAGGGGGTCCAGATGGAGAAGCAGGCATCCTACCAGCAGATGGAGGAACGCTCCTACATGCAGTCGAACACGGAAAGCCAGGCCTACATGGACGTAAACATGCACCAAAGCCAGCAGCAGTACCAGCAGTATTACGATCAGCAGCAACAGCAACAGTACCAGTACCAGCAGCAGCAGCAGTATGAACAGCAGCAGCAGTATGAACAGCAGCAGCAACAGTACGAACAGCAGCAACTGCAATACCAACAGCAGCAGCAGTATGAACAACAGCAACTGCAGTACGAACAGCAGAAGCAGCTGTACGAACAGCAGCAGCAACAATATCAGCAGACGCACATGTACCAGCAGCAGCAACAGCACCAAATCCAGCAGTACTCAGGCACCATGAACGGCGTGGGGCACCAGCAGGCCAACGATGCGCTCAACAATCGCACTGCCATACCCTTCTCAGCCCAAAGTATGGCACCTGCTCAGTATTCCCCAACATTGACAAACCAAGACGGACAGGGAGAGCAGATTGCTTCGCGTGACGAGCGCATTTCCGTGCCAGCCATTAAGACCGGGATCCTGCAGGAACCAAGACGGAGGAACACAGTCAAGCCTATGTTCTCGTTCAAAGACACACCAAAGATGTCCCCCAACCCTGTGCTCTTGAACCTGCTGAACAGGAGTGATAAGAAGTTGGGTTTTGAGTCAGGCCCTGAGGAGGACTACCTTAGTTTGGGAGCTGAGGCATGCAACTTCCTCCAGTCCCCACGAGTCAAACACAAGACCCCTCCACCAGTGGCTCCTAAGCCATTTATTAACCCCAGTCAACCTCCTTGGTCTCCACAGCTCGAAGAAGCCAATTTCCCTCAGGATGCTGTAAATACGGCGCCCGCACTGGTTGTAGGCCTCACCACAGCTCCTACTTCTGCCTTGGATCTCGAACCAGTTCTAGCACCTGCCCCAGAGTCTTCCCCCCCTCTTGCCCCACAAGAGGTTCCTCCTGATGCCCCCTCCCAGGAAGAACACACAGAAAGTCCCCCTGAACCTCAGGACCAGCAGCAGCCCCAGCAGGTATCAACATGGGAAGGGAACGGCCCCACTTTCCAGGCTCAGCGTGTTTCCCAGCCAGAGCCTCCTCAAGGGAGTTCCTGGGCTCCAGCCCAAACACAGCATGCACAGAATCAGCCACCTGAGACTTCATGGAAGCCTGCTGAAGTGAAGCCTCAGGTCTCAGCGCCAAGTCAGGCCCCATCACAACTCCCATGGGTGACACCTCAACCTCTGCAGCCACAATCTCAGCCTCAGCCAACCATAAATGCTTGGACTCCAGCCCCAGTACCTCCAACTCCAACAAATCTAGCCCAGCAACAAGTTCAGCAATCTTGGGCCCAACCTCAAGAGCAACCAAAGCCCCTGCCACAGCAACCCTGGGCCCAGCCTCAAGAACAAGCACAGCCCCAGCCCCAATCCCAGCCCCCATGGGCCCAGCCTCAAGAACAAGCGCAGCCCCAACCCCAGCCCCCATGGGTCCAGCCTCAAGAACAAGCGCAACCCCAACCCCAGCCCCCTTGGGCCCAGCCTCAAGAACAAGCGCAGCCCCAACCCCAGCCCCCATGGGCCCAGCCTCAAGAACAAGTACAGCCCCAACCCCAGCCCCCATGGGCCCAGCCTCAAGAACAAGTGCAACCCCAACCCCAGCCCCCTTGGGCCCAGCCTCAAGAACAAGTGCAGCCCCAACCCCAGCCCCCTTGGGCCCAGCCTCAAGAACAAGTGCAACCCCAACCCCAGCCCCCTTGGGTCCAGCCTCAAGAACAAGCACAGCTTCAAATACAGCCACCTTGGGCCCAGCCACAGGAACAAGTGCAACAACAGCCCCAACCACCTTGGGTTCAGCAACCTCAAACAGAGCCCCAGCCACAACCCGCTTGGGCTCAGCCACCACAAATCCAGGCTCCACAACAGGCCTGGAACCAGGCCCAGGCCCAGGCCCAACCCCAGCCCCCTTGGATGTCATCTACTCAGCCTCAATTGAATGCCTGGACACAGCCACAAAACCAGGCCCAGCCGCAGCCTCCTTGGGTTCATACAGCCCAAATTAATTCTCCAACTCAGCATCCTCCAATGAATGCATGGGCTCCAGCACCAGCCCAGGCCCAGCCACAGCCACCCTGGGTTCAGCAACCACCAGAACAACCACCAACCACAGTCAGCGCCTGGGCCCCCAACCAGAATCAAACCCAGCCTCAGCCATCTTGGTCTCAACCAACTCAAAGTCAGTCCCCACCACAGCCTAACTGGCAACAGGCTCCTCAACAGCCACCTATGAACGCATGGGGTCCTCCTCAGGCACAACCGCAGATACCCAGCTGGACTCCACAACCCCAACAACCACCAGTAAACACCCAGGTGCCAATGGTTAACCACAGAGTTGTTCAACCATCTCCCAAACCATGGAGTTCGCCACATAGCGCTCCACGTCAAACTACCCCTTCCCCACAGCGAGCAAACTCATCTTCGCCCATCAACCCCATGGCCAGCGTCTTAACACCGATAAGCGGAGGTTCGTCTTTCGAGATGCCAGCCGTCAAGGGAAAAGGAGCTGAGTTGTTTGCCAAGAGGCAGTCTCGGATGGAGAAGTTTGTCGTGGACAGCGAGACGGTGCAAGCAAACAAGGCAAGGCCGGCTTCTCCAGCTTCATCCACACCAAGTTCATGGAAATATTCCCCCAATATCCGAGCACCTCCTCCACTGTCGTACAACCCTATCCAGTCCCCTTCGTATCCCCCAGGTGCGATCAAGCAGCCACCTCCAGCAAGCCCCTCAGCCAAAGCTAAGAAGGGAAAGGGAAAGGATAAGCCTGCTCCCAAACCTCTTGCTGTCATAGATGTCATGAAACATCAGCCCTATCAGCTTGATTCCTCCCTGTTTACCTACGGTCCGGCAATGGAGGCCAAGCCCCCTGTGCCCAAACCTCCCCCTGCTCCTGCTCCTGCTCCTGCAGTCCAAAACCAGCCAATCAGATATGAGCAAGCTGTCCCTGTCCAGCCGGCTGGACCAATAAATGCCCCTTATCCCCAGCAGCCCCAGCCCCCTCAGCAGCCCTATGGCATGGCCCCTCAACCTCCAATTCTAGGTGGCCAGTTTCACCAAGGTCCTCCCAACGCCTACCCACCAGTTGCTAATAATCCCTATCAGCAAGCAGTTGGCAACCCATACCAGCAGGCCTATAACCCCCATTATCAGCAAAGTCCTCCGGCCGCTTTCCAAGCCCAAGGCCCAAACTCTCCCTACCAGCCCCTCCCACAAGCTCCATACCAAACAGCCCATAGCCCTCCTTACCAACCTACCCATAGCCCTCCCTACCAGTCTCCCCCAAATCTCCCATATCAATCTGCTACCAGCCCCACTTACCAGGTACCTCCCACAGTACCCTATAAGGGACCTCCTCCTCCTCCTAGCACATATGTGGTTCCTAGTTTCCCTTTAGCTGCAAGGCCTGATTCTGCCTCCGGGAGCAGTGTTGCAGCGGCTCCAAAACCCAGATTCACCGCTAAAAAAAGCTCCGCCCAAGTGTGGAGGCCTGGAGCACCAGTCCAGAAAGAATGATCTCGACACAGTATCACTGAGTGCCTTCTCTGCTTGAAACATCATGAATTAAGATGTGCGCTATTTATTTTTTAACTTTCGCCTTTCAAAACCGTGCAAAATCTTACATTCTATATATATTTAATTAATGGAAAAACCTCTAAGAGGATATGAGTTGAAAATCCAAGTTCTTTAAAATTGTCCTTCTGCTGTGCACTTACTCTTGATACCCAAAATATGAGACAATATTTTTGATGAACTCTGAAATTTATAATAATTTAAATAATGAATGTAAAATAATACACATGGACTTGAAGTGATTAGTGAGAATCAGCGAAAGAACATCAGAATGTGGGGCATATAAAGGACAGGTAAAAATTTAAGCAAGGAAGAGAAAGTGAAAATACGCGATAAGAGGAAATATTAATAGGTCAGATAGAGGACAGAGAGAAGAGAGAAAAGTCAACATTTTAAAAAGATTAGCAGCATTGGTAAGTTTTGAGTCCTTGTAAGGTGTTCAGAGACAATTTGTATGATTGCTAGAGGAATTCAGTTGAGAAACTGTACATTACATGGCAGGTTTTACAACTCTGCCAGTCAATATTATTTTAATATTAATGTTTTGATATATTTATGTTCCTATGTATATTGAAATTGGATGGAAATTGCCTATAAGATGGCCGATGATACACTGAGAAATACTGAGAAATCATGCATTACATCCTCATAATATTTACAGCATAAATATTTCTAATGTATTTTTCTATGTAAGTGCACATAATGATTATATGTTTTGCTAGGGCCTAATATATTGGAGATGGGAACGTACTTGGACACATGTAATCCTTCAGACTGGATGTAGATCTTGTCCGATTTTTTGTCAGTGTCTTCTAATGACCCTACTTGAATGGTTTGGTTTATTTTTAAACTTTTTACCAGCTGTTGCATCATGTTCAGTCCCCAAATATAACCCTTACCATGTCCTGGATCATGTGTGTTAGAGCGCGCCAGAGTAAATCAAGTAGCCATAGGCTTGTAAAGCCCACTGTACTTGTTCTTCCTCACTGGCAATGGCCACATTTTCTAAAAAATTTTCTCAGAACAATCCTTTTCCTGGTTTCATCTCCACATCTCTGGGTTTCTTTCATTCTGCTTTAATTTTACAAGTTACAAAAACAAACTAGTTAAATATGATTCAGTGAAGTTAATGAAGGGGCTCTCCTGTTTAGGTGTATAGTTATTGCCGCTCTTTCCTTCTTATGTTACCTTTTTTCATTTTCTTTTGTGTGTTCTCTTTCGTAGTGCGCTTTCTGTATGTTTAACCTCAGTGCCATTAAAATGTATTTTCTCCTCTGGCCTTCCTTGGTTTACGTCTGCATGCTCTCTGGGTGGATTTTCTCTCTTTTACTTTTCAATCTTCCCTGAATTTCTTCCTTCATTTCTGGCAGCACATTTCTAGAGCGGTTTATGGTTTCTTCGTCATCCATTTTGTCTGGTTTACAGTATCCTCACAGTACAGTACAACATACTTTGAACATGGATTTTTAAACACAAGTGACATGCACTTCTAAGAATGTTGATTCAACATAAAAAATAACTACTTTGCAGAATTGCATATTTACCATAAAATACTGATCTAGCTTGAATATAACCTATCTGGAAACAGCTGTGTACAGTTTATTAGGCTCATCTGTAGTTTTGAGGCATCCACCTGTTATAATAGGCAAACTTGTACAGTAAACCTTAAAAGTAGTCAAAATTGAGCTTGGATAAGCAGGGAGGGGGAGTGAAGGCTGACCCAAATTATCATCAATGTTGCATGTGCCATGCAAGACTTTAGAGTCTGGCAGTTTTTGATACCATTAAGTGCCCAGCGTGGGGAATAGCAGTAAGCTATACTGGGAGACATTTGATATGTTCAATGACCTGACTAGAGTGGCACTGTCCTGTTGGTCACACCTGCTCCATAATTTCATGTAGATTTATGTTTCGTTAAGGCTACTTTATTCATTTGTGCATAAATCTCTTTCTAAGAGTGACAGAGACACAAATGCTGTCAAATGCTGGAATTATGTCAAATGCAAAAACTGACAGCGTTTGATAATTGTAGAAAATATAGAGTTCCGTTGAAGCGCGATTGTAAATTACCAAAAGACGTGGAAAGATTACTGATACATTTGACCCCCCCAAAAATGGAAGGGGGAAGACCACATTTGTTCCATCGCCATGTCAACACCATCCCTTAACGCCACTTTTCATGAGCCTATCGCAGTAGATGTAACACATGGGTTGTGCTTTCAAGCCATGCTGTCACAGAGATCAAAGTCCAAGATACGAATCCATTTGTGAAATTCTCCCCCAACCCCAAAACAATTCTGGCCATGGCATTACGGAAAGGCTAGGGGGCAGTGGTGTGTATAATTCTGCACCAGTGATATAGTAGAGCCAGATTATGTGGGTACGATTTCAGTTTGACCTTTTACTCCAGACATACGTGTACAATGCCATAGTTGAGGCATAAATACTCCACGCTTCCTACCCTCTCTGTTAGACCTAATGAATAATGGTTGGGTCTACTTTAAGAAGGTTTAGGGTTATGCTCAGGGATTGAAAGGTATAAATCTAGATAATCTCAACCCATAAGACTACTGCACTGTATGCAGACTTGCTCAAACATCTGTCCCATACGCAGAAAAATCTCCTAAAATATACGCCATCTGGAGCAGCCAGTCACACAGCCTTAACGGCTGCTACGGGCCTTTTTCACCCCCACCCCCCCCTAAAAACTCACTATGGTCTTACTTTATAGAGCCAGTAGTCTTACTTACACCTGTCCTTGTTGGTGCATTAATGTGAATGTATCCTTCAGAGGCCAAAAAAAGGAAAGAAAAATTATCATCTGGAAAACTAATCAGTATTTGATTAAACAATATTGAATATCACAATAATTACCTTATTATGGGAAGGCAAAATCAAATCCTTCGGATAATCATATATTTTCTTCCCCATTACCAAACAGAACAGAACAGGGCAGTTGAGGGCAGTATGCAATTAAAATGCACCGACAAATCCTATTTAACCTCACTCATGAAAGAAAACAGAGCCACTAATCCACTTATCATCCTACACAACCACGTCTAGTTAAACAAACTACAAAACTGTCAAAAGACGCACATTAATTGAATGCCATTTCTTCCCTCCTACTCTCATGCTGGTGTCCTGTCCTATCCAGGCTTCTCATTACTATTTGTAGTTCTTACACCTTTGCAGCAGATGATGGCAGCATTTCCCTTCCTTCCTTTCTGAATAAACCACCTGTATCGACATGAGAGACACTGCCAACATGGCCCCTCTTCACGCGTGTTACATCCTTCTTTCCAGGCATCCTAATGGGAGCTTAAAATGGCCTGGTCTTTGATTTGTGGAGGAGAGACGAGATAAAGGCTCTTGAGGGAGATTTGCAGACTCATTGAGATACCTTGAAAGTGTTGCTGGTAATCCACAAAGCCAGGCCAGATCCAATTTAAACGAGCTGAACGTGGTTTACTTTGGAAAGTCACTCTGCTAAGCCAATTGTTCTAAGAAATTGAAAGGCCAGGCTGAGTGTTTAGTGCCGTGTCAGGACATATGTTGAAGTAGTCTTGAGTGGGCATTATGTATCTAGTCGAGCAATTTGATTACGGGCGGAACTTTCTCCCTTGATATAGCTTTCTGAGCACGGCCCTTTATCACTTGTGCTTTGAACTTTTGTAGATAAACACGCAGGCTAGACCATTTTTTTATGCTGTGTTCTTAAAAGGCAACATGCAAGATTTGTTCAGCGCAAAATACTGTAAAGACACCTTAGGCCTAAACAAATACTTTTTGACCAATTTCAAATGAGTTGGCAGTTAAACTTAATCGCAGTTGTTGGGAGAAGGTGGTGGAGGTCTGATGGTGAAAAAACTCTGGTGGGCTTTGGTGGTGCTTGGTGCATTTGACTCCTTATGGTTTAAGCAACTTTAATCATCCACACAAATTCCACTGTAATTTGTTTCTGTTGGAAAGATATTGGCTTCAGTATCCTTCCAGCAGAAACAATGTATGTATGTATGTATGTATGTATGTATGTATGTATGTATGTATGTATGTATGTATGTATGTATGTATGTATGTATGTATGTATGTATGTATGTATGTATGTATGTATGTATGTATGTATGTAAACATGTCTGAAATGTATTTATTTTTCCCCAGTGTCTTGGCAGGAGCTATTCTCTCTCACCACCAGCCAGAGTCCCACTGCTGGGCTTTCGGTCCGGATCTGCCTCCCCCTCGCCAAAACCCCGATCTCAGGCTCCAGCTGCTGCCTTGGGGAGGCAGACGTCCTGGCTAACCATGGGCCGCAAGCCCCCCACCCCCTGGGAAGCAGCCTCACGCCACCCCCTGGGCCTGGTGGACGAAGCTTTCGCCTACCAGAACTTCCAGCAGTCCATAGCCTCCAACGTTCGCTCCGCTGCCCAACGGAAACTCCTGCCTGAGCCCCCAGCCGAGTGGAAGGCCAGGGTGTCCTGTCAACCTGTTCCCAAAACACAGTCCACCTGGAACCAGAGCCGGAGCAAAGCCCCGCTCTGTTCGTTCCTGTCCCCGACAAAGAGCACAGCGTCGGCCCCCGCTGGCCCTGCTGGCTTCCGGTCCGTGCCCAGGCCGTGGCTGCCACAGAGGTCAGCGACGGAGGCCAACATCAGGGTGTCAGGAAGCAGGCCAGAGTATAGGAGCACCCTGAGGCAGGTGAGCTACAAAGCCACTTCCAACAGCAGCAGCCACACCTGGAGGAGGTAAAGGCAACAACACCATCCAAAGCAAGAACTCAGTGGAGAGAAGCGTGAAAAGGACGTTTGAACGGTGGTGAGGTAGAGAATATTTCTTCATAGGAAACAAATGGTGTTTGTGGATATTGAAAGATGGTACAGAAGTAGATTGACATATACTGAAAGGTTGTATCTAGTGAGAGAGCAAAAAAAGTCCAAATGGGTCTGGGTCCATTTTTGTACTGTGTATGGAAAGACTGTTTTTTAAACAGTGTACTTAGATAGTCTAAAGAAGGTTAGGGGATTATGCAATTATGTAGAAGGATATGGCATGTGTTATTAAGATGGTGATCTCTACCTTGACATGAAAGGGTTCAAATTAATTTTGTAAGATCAACAGTTCCTTTCAGTCTCCATGTTGGAAGTATTTAGCATGATGCCTGCTTGGTGTTTCAGCACTATTTTACACTACAGTCTATTTCTCTTTTCTCATCACAAATCATTCCTAAATCTGAAAATGGAACAAAAATAATCAGACTCATAATGCTTTCCTTTACTGAGATAATACGTTGGAAGCCAACACATTAGCGAGAGTGGTCTCACAATCGTGTTAGAGAGGATGGGCAGCAGTCCATCGAACATGAGGAATTCCAAAGTCCAAAGCGAAGAATTTAAACTAGTCCACAACAGATGTGAACCTTAAATGATGATATCCATTACTCATTTGGATCTGCCAGGCTGTTTTGTAAGCTCCACTTTAAAAGATTGATTCCTTCTTTCGCCGCGTGTCTCTAAACTCGACACGTGAAGGTGTAGCGGGGAGAGAGAGCGAGGTGTGTGATTAACGGATGGAGGTATAGTGGCCTCCAACATAAAACAGTCTCCTGCCACTTTATCAGCCACTGGGAAAAATGACCTGCACTTACATAACCCAGTTGACACAATGTATATTAGAGAGTGAGGGATGTACGTTTTTGACTGAAGTAAACTTAGATAGATTACTCAAGTCTTGCCTTTGCTCGCGTCAGATGAGAGAGAAGGGCTACTATGTCTTTTAATCAGAGTAACTTTTTTAATTGTACGCGTATAGTTGTGGATGAACAGTTGATTTGTTATAATCTACAGTCATTAAGACACAATTTATTGTAAGAGTTGATGAGAATTATTCTATTCACACTGTTGTAATTGTACTTTTACATTCGCAGTCTATGGTAGTGAGGGTTAACCATCACTGCTTGTTTTTCCTTCTTCTCCAGTTTCATAAATGCCTGCATTCCATGCCAACTGTTTGAAATGTGATATTGGATGTGTATTTACTAACACTTGAATTTGGACAAAGTGCATACCTTTGAGTTGGTTGTTGCGTATACACTTTAGAACCTTTCCAAGAGAATCCAATAAAAGCCTTTAAAGAATGAAGGTGTACTGTATGTCTGTGCATAGTGTGTTCCTCCTGTATGTGCCACCGCTCCCCCCTCCACCCTCCACCCTCCTCTCTCTGTCGGCCTCCACTCTCATCCCATGGACCTGCACACTGTCTCTCCCCCGAGGGTCACATGCTCTGTTGCCAGTGGAAGGCAGGGGTTTTGTGAGGACTTGTTGCCATGGCATGGCAGACAGTTACACAACTGCAGCAGCAGGCCCATGGGTTGCTAGCTGCAGGGAGGAGGATGTAGTCAAACAAGAGGGCAGGCCACTTCCCTGCTGTCTGATAACATCAATACTACAGAGAACACGGTGTCACATCCATTAGTCTGTGAGAGGGAAACAGGAATCTAAATTATGGAACCAGGACTCTAAATTCTGCAACCAGGAATCTAAATTCTAAATTATGGCAATCGTGTCAGATGGTACAGAGTACAGAATCTGGGAAGCAGGTAGTAGGCTTGTAGCACTGTTCTGTCGGAGCCCTTGACTAACCTCGGCTAATCAACACAGTACGAGAGGGAGAGAGAGGAAGAGAGAGAGCGAGAGAGAGAGAAAGGGGGGGGATTAAGAGGAAGGGAGAGAGAAAGCAAAAGGAGAGAAATTGAGGAGGGGGTCAACTTGACCTCTATTATTAGTTACCCCCCAAATCTTGTGAACTACCAACCAATGACAACAAACTGACACCCACACCACCCCACCAATCAGGTCTCTCTATCAACCAGCCAGTCACCAACCTCCCGCCCCACCCCCAATGAACCAATCCAGTCCCTCTTTCTCCTAACCAGCCAGAGAGTCAGTCCCTCCCCCCACCCCCACCGTCCAACACCACCTTGCCCCACCCCCCGATAGCCAGCCCCAGAGCTGGGCAGTGTGCAGTGACCTGTGCAGGTTGCTCTACCGAGGCTGACTTCCGTGCCTTAAGCCGTGTTTCCACTGGGGACCCAAACAGAGCAACCTGAGATCCCTCCCCACCCCCACCCTTGGAGGGACCTAACACAGGTAAGGGAGACACTCATGGTGGGAAACCCAAAGTAACCTGTCCTGGAGGTCGTCCATGGTCCTGTGAATGAGATGGAGCGGCTCCTCCAACTGTGTTGCCATCCGTCCTGCTGATTTGCCTGCTGTTGCAGCCTTCTAAACGTGTGTTTACGTATTGCTTGTCGATGACTCTAAGTAAACTCTCAAGTACCATGTGTTATCACAACAGATGACTCATGCAGTCTCTCCACAGAAGTTACAATCTATTTTCATCTATGGAGACGTGAGACCTAATAATAGTTATTTACAGTAACAGCTTGCATCTGCTCGTCAGACAGCTAAAGATGAATTCATCATGGATTTAACCACCTCCCATCCACCTCACTAATGCTAATGTGTTCTGGTGTTACTTATTACTTATCTATCTGTTCATATACATGTGAAAAGAGGGAACGTGGAGGGTACTGTACTATTTGGCAAGGCAGTACGTACAGTACAGTATGGTTGTGTGCTAATAGCTCAACTCATCTTGTAAACTGCCCCACTGCTCCTCGTGACATAGTGTAACCCTTGCTGAACTGCCCCTCTAGCAGTCCTCCATGGTCATTTTCAGCAGTATTGATTCTGCGTCCTCTCAGGCAAGCAAGGTGCCATGTCTGAAGAGCACACGCTTGGCGTTTAACGGCTCCGGGTTATTTAAAGGGATGTGCTAACTTTGCCCTTTTCACTGCCCTAATAAATTCTACCTGCCCGTGTGCACGCGGCAGGCTAGTGTAATGTTGGGACCGATCGATGGCCGTACAAACAGCATGCTCTGTCTGCACTGGCATGCTGCTTGATAGGTGTGCTGTCGTGGCCCGTGACTCGAGCGTTCAACGTGCTGTGACTCTCTGATCCCCAGAGGTAGCCATGACACGGTGGGGGTGGGATTTGATTGGTTGCGCTGTTGTAACCTGTGACTCTTGCCTGCTGTGGCCCTGTTCTCCAGTGGCAGCCATGTCGCAGTTCTCTACCATGACGACGAGAGAGAGGCAGATGCAGGCGGCGGCGATCTGCAGGGAGATCCAGGGCTCTGAAGGTATCACATGATACCCCCGCTCCCTTCCTTGTTTCCTCTCTTGTCTAACCAGCTCTCTTCTGTCTCTCTCTCTCTATCTCTGTCTCTCTCTCTCTCTATCTCTGTCTCTCTCTGTCTCTCTCTGTCTCTCTCTCTCTCTCTCTCTCTCTCTCTCTCTCTCTCTCTCTCTCTCTCTCTCTCTCTCTCTCTCTGTCTCTCTCTCTTCTCCCCCTCTCTCTCTAGCACATCAGCTCACTATCTGCACTCCTCCATTCTCTCTTAATCCCTCATATTCCTCCCTGCACTCTTTCTCTTTCTACATTCTTTCTAGTTCTGCTCTCTCTCTCTCTTCCTGCTCGCTCTTTCTCTGCTCCATCTCCCATCTATCTAATTTTAAAGTCCGTGCTCCTTCATGTGAATACACATGACAGTGTACTACAGCAGAGTAAAGTAGATGAAGTATCCTGAACCACGGTACAAATGTAGACACACGCTTAATCATGGTTCCTGCACTCTTAAACAGGTGTCCACATCCCAGCACACACACCAATTACAAATTATTTTGTAGAGAAGCTTCAACAGCTTCCTTGTAGCCAAACCACACCCCTTTACGGGCTTCTCTATAAATAAGTTAATGAGATGTTTTATTGGCCAAAGTAACTAATCCCTTTGTCGTTGTCCTTTGAACGTGCTATTTCTGGGGTGTAGCTCAGTCGGGGCCGGCTGAAGGCCTGTGACAGCTGAAGGACTCTCTGTCAGGCTCACTTCTCTCTCTTTGATAGTAAAGAAATCTCCACGATCAGCATGCATTAGCTAGCATGCTACGCTAACCACAGACCAGGACCCAACATGAGTGGTTGACATGACAAAATTACTTCTCGTTTATCACACCTGACAGCAAGACGGAGTCAGCAAGACAGGAGCTATTCGGGGCTGTGGTTTACCAATAGATTATTGGTAAAACGTAATTAGCCTTTGTGTGCTGTAGGGCTGTATGGACAAACATTGTCAACACAATGGGAATATTTTGTTTGAGTAATCAAATTGTTATACATGATATAATAATTCTATATACCGTATGTAACTACAGGAGATGATGTGCTCATACCTCAGGAAACTGTCGACACAACAAATGGGTATTGACAATATGTGCTGCAACATGCAAAATGGAGCTCGCACAAACAGGCGCAGCCTCGTGCGCACATACGCACGCACACATATACACACATGCACACACACACACACACACACACACACACACACACACACACACACACACACACACACACACTGTCCTGACAGCTGGAGTGTGTGTTCCCCAGATGCAGAGATGGATCTTGGGAAGAAGGTGAGCGCTCCCAAGGAGATCATGCTGGAAGAGCTGTCGCTGTCCTCCAACCGGGGCTCCCGCCTCTTTAAGATGCGCCAGAGACGCTCGGAGAAGTACACCTTCGAGAGCATCCAGAACCAAACCAACGCCCACATCAATGTGAGTAGACAGCCTGGGTTTCAGTGGGTGCTGTTAAACTCAGGGCCGTTGATTTAACTAAGCCATTTTCCTCCCCCTACTGTCACAGAGTGGCTCAATAAAGGAACAGAGCATGGAGTTCTTTATTGATCCCTTGGACTTAATCATTTTCGTATTTCACTTTGAGGAGACTCAAAAAGTGTTACCTTAAGGGACATCTGGTTTCGCAAGATCATGACAGTGCGAGATTCTGTTTTACCAAGTTATCCGTGTGCAAGAACCACAGTAGTTTCGGACCAATCAGTGTCCTATGGATAACTACAGACTGGAGTGATCGAAGTTAACATGTGATAAATCACTCGCCAAGTATTTGTGAAAATTCCTGCCCTTTTCCAAAACAACTTTTCAGACGAATATATGTGTAACAAACCATCTGCCGAGTCTGGTTAAATCCAAACACCTGCCAACATCACATCCTCATATGAACCAATAGATCTTTTTTACACTGGTTTCTGGCATCTGATGCATTCAGTATCATCAATCAGCTTGCCAAAGTGAGTCTGTAGAGTTCTGTTCTTCTGAATGAGGAACCTTTTCCAGACAGCCTCCAGCAGCACAATAATCCTAAGAATCTAGCTTAGAACAGCTCTTTGTTCCACTGTGCGGGGAAGATATGACACACAAAATATCCCACAAAGTACTTGAGTCAAAAACGCTTCCTGATTAACTGGAAATTAGAAGTGTTTCCTGTGAGGGGTAGGGGCGAGGAGTTGGGGGGGCTTGGGCAGGTGCGGTATCTGTATGATGAGTTCCAAGAAGCCTTGGGTCTGAGAGTGAACGCCTCTCATCCTGACCTCATCCAGCGGAACAACTTTCCTGTGGGGAACTCTTTTCTAATTCCACTGGACTCTAGAGGTGTGGGAGTGCAGCCATACATGGACTCTGTCACGATGGGGATTTGCTCTAATTGAAAACAACTTAGTGGCAGTGATGTCCTGATCTGTCTGCTTTCTCAAGCCTCAATCAATGTGTTAATGTGGTTCATTCACAACCCTTAATCTTATTGCATTGATGGGAAATGGTTTTCTCTCCCGGTGCAGTGGGTCACTTTGTTTACACCTCGGGGGGCAAAGGGAGAATGTTGTTCCAAGTTGCTGACAAACATTTCCTGAGGAAGTCAAGGAGTAAATCATTTCAAATATCACCGGGGAGATTAAAGCTTTCCATTGTGGACAAGATTAGAAGACCAGAAGAAGCCAGACTGGTCATGTTCAATGCTTCTGATAAGAGAGGCAGCTCTTACAGACTGCTTATGGTTTCCCATTGATTCCTTTGGCCTTTGAACCAACATCTTGGTTCATAGTGTTTCTTCACTATCCTATCAGCTTTCATTGTATGAATGCTCTATCTATAGATTTTTGTTGTTTGAGCTCCACTAACATAAAGATGAGACGAGAGCACGTACATATGGAGGTTCATTTACATGTAGTCATTTAGCACACGCTTATCCAGAGTGACTTACAACAAGTACAGGGACATTCCCCCTGAGGCAAGTAGGGTAAAGTGCCTCGCCCAAGGACACAACGTCCATGTTGAAACTGCTGGGATTCGAACCTGGAACCTTCTGATTGCTAACCGAACACCCTAGGACTGGCGCCACAGGACTCCCTAGAAGTAACTATACTTTCTTTCTCTCCCTTCATTTCTGTGTCACCATCAGAACGGTGTTACTATGCAGGTAGAAAGTCAGGAAACCATGGAAACCACAGGTGGAGTCGACCACCTGGATTTCAAGTCGCCAACGACACCTCCGAACATGCCTGACCAGAGAACTCAGGCCAACCCAGACAGTATCGCCCCTGGTAAGTAGCAGGGGCAAGGGTGTGGGCCACAAGACAAGAGACATGAAATAGGCCAGAAAATTTGAGTTCTTAAAAATACCGAAAAGTATACATACCCAAAACAGTAACAGCAGTAAAAAAAAAGGTCTCGTCTGAACTCAGAGGAAACACGCCATACGAATTGCAGGCAATAAACCGTTTAGCCAGTCTCACAAAGAATCAATTTCCCTGCAACCCCACCAACTGTGACGTCCAAAAGAAGCCATTTACAGTCAGTCCGATGACGGACCCAGTGGTTTGATCCTGGATCCTGGTCCTTGGGGGATGTAATAAGGGACTTGCTCAGTCGGAGAGATTGGGTCTTCATTGTTTTGACATTTTTGAAATTCTCCCACATGTTCTGCACTGAGGGGGCAAATTTGTTTCATGTGGGGAAAGATGTTATCCTTGTGCGGAAACTTCTGGCCCGGGGAAGAATTTGTTTTCTCCCCTCTCCTTTTCTCCCTTGTAATCTTCCTCACCCCCTCCCTCCCTCTCTCTCATCCAGTTATAGTTTCTTTTTCGGTAGCTACAGTTTATCATGTTGTAATAGCTGAGGTGTGCCCACAGGAAGCATGAATAGTATTTCCTGTGTGCCCCACTGTCTCTTCATACCAACTGAGACCAGCTTAGAAACCCAGACCCACGCTCCTAAATACCGTCCAGTCGGCAGAATCACAGAGCCCCTATTACACGATGAGCGCATGGAAGCAGTATGCCTTGCTATTCCTGGGACTCACGACTACTCCCAGACCTTGAGAGGGAGTCAGTGGAGATGGCAAAATGCAGTTAAAAATTGGGGCAGAGGGTATTGGGTATCGAATGTGTAATGGCTCTTGGAATAGCTCTGGACCGGCCCCAGGTGTTAGTGGTAGTCTTTTGTCTCTCAACTGTTTGGTTTCCCGTAAGCGAGGGTTTCTGCAGGTCAAGAACTTGATTGATTTGAACTAAACACCCGATTGTAAAATGTCTCAGCCAGAATGGATTGGCTCTCTCTTTCCGCGCCCCTCTCTCTCTCTCTCACACACATTTTCCCCCCTTGCCTTGGGTACAACACATCACATGCCACCAATATGATCCTTTATTTATCAAACTGACTGTGTGGCTGTCACAACACATCCTCTGCATTTTAGGCATTTGAATCATCAGCCAGGCAGAACTATTCAATGTTCTACTATAATCTTGTACGGGAGGGGGGGGGGAGATAATAATAAATAACGATTGAACATCCCCTCCCTCTCTCCCCCCTGGTGACCAGCATTTCCCCATGTCCTCTGTGAGGCAAAACACAAACTCGAGAGGATTGTTCATTGTCAAAGGGTTAGATGTGACACACTGGCTGTTACATAAGGCTGTGTATTGGCCAGCCCCCCTCCCGTGGGCAAAGTGCGCCGGCTTTGAAGGCTAGTCCATTGGATGGCTCCCTAACCTTCCCCCACCCTCTTCTCCTTCACCTAACAATGTTACAAACAAGAAACCACATGTTCATTATTATTATAACAACATTCTCCTGATTTCCTGAAAGTCTTTCCGTTGAAACCAATGATTTAAGTTAGCAAACGCTTCTGTCAACAGCAAAACTGTGGAGGAATTTCCCTGACTTCCCCTATTTGTCCCTCCTGCAGGTTATGGGGCTCCTCTGAGAGATGTTCCCCCAGAGAAGTTCAACAGCACGGTGGTCCCCAAGTCCTACCACTCCCCCTGGGACCAAGCCATCATCAGAGACCCTGCCCTGGCAGACACCCTCATCACAGGCCTGCCAGAGCCCAAGCCTCAGCCAGAGGCTCCAAGCTACAAGAGCTTCAATAGGTAAAAGAGAGACTTTTACACACACACACACACACACACACACACACACACACACACACACACACACACACACACACACACACACACACACACACACACACACACACACACACACACACACACACACACACACACACACACACACACACACACACACACACACACACACACACACACACACACACACACACACACACACACACACACATTAGTTATATATATAAAACTATTTTTCAGAAAAAGTCTAAATGCCTGGTCAGTATACAGTATATGTTGTTTTTTCAACAAAGCCTTCAGAGTTCATGAATGTGTAATGGCCAACGCTAGCTATGTCAATCCAACACCTCCAGGGTAGCTACCCCCTTTGGTGGCTTCAACAAGAACCCCAAACCTGCCTTCGTCAGGGCACCTGAGGTGGAGAATCACCCTGTAGCAGCCTTCCCGGAGCCTGTAGAGCTGCTGGGAGACGCTGGGGGAAGTGCCCACCTTCGGCCCACCTTCAACAGGACGGCGCTGGGCTGGGAGGGGACAGGAGCCCCCCTCCAGTTCCCCACGGCGACCCTGGACCCCAGGTTCATCCCAGAGTCGGATGACCTGTGAACTTGTGTGTTGCCGGTTTTAGAGCCAGACATTCTTGTGTCAGAGTGTTGTGAAATACAGAGTCAGAGAGAGGAAGACAGAAAGAAAGAGAGGAAAGGGGACAGTGAGATAAAGGGGGAGGGATACAGTGATGGACTGAGATAGAAGAGAAAGTCAGACGACCACTGTGCATATAGTTTTTCTCGCTTATTTGTCAAAGAGGTAGAGATCCTCAACTGCAAACCGTAGGTCAAAACATATGCACCAGCTAGTTATCACTGCTTAGTTACAAATTAAGTTTAAAAAAGCACTAGTATACAGTGAAATGTTGTGTATAAGAGGGATTATATTTGCCTTAAATGTGTTTCTATTAGTCATTTATAAGCTAAATAAAACTGTGTAAAACACAAATCTCTTCCTTCAGTTTTCCCTGAGTGAGACTAACTTTAAATAGATGTCCCATTGTGTGTCAAAGAAAGGCCTTGACGCGGTGTTGCCCACAGTGTTTCCCATGATGGATGGGGGCATGAATCTTATTAACATGTTCCCCTACGACTGAGCACCGCCTGAACGCGCCGAGACGTTCAGAGTGTCCCTGCTCTGTCTGCCCTGTGGGGGCTGAAGGGTAGCACACCTGTGTTCTACCGTGGTACAGTACGTGAACCCATCACTGCCTGGGCCCTATCAGAGAGCCCCCGCACACGTGACACGCCTCAAGGTTGTGCCGCCCAGGCTGACAAATCATATCTGCCTCACTGACACCAGGCCACATGACTGATGTGTCTGCTGCCATGTCTACGCCGTGTCACACAGACGAGCATGAGCTGTTTACATCTGAGGGGCTCTGCCACAGAAGCCCAGTTTTACAACATTGCGGAAGATATGCAGGACTCTGCTGGGGAGGGAGTAAATAATACGAATGTTGTCAGTCTATCAAGTGCTATCAGGCTATCAAGGGAGTCTAACCTGCTTGTCTGCATGTAACAAACACGGCACAATTTCAACCCAAAGTGTGAAGTAACTTAGAGAGTGGGCATGAACACGTGAGAGGAGTCAGCCCATGCGAGAAATACGACCACAAAGACCAGCCAAAGAGAACAAGTCTGCCTGACCTGTCAATCAGGACAGCAGCTTGCAGGGTGTTGAAGGGCTGATGCCAAGCGTAAAATACACCGAGACTTGGATGTGAGCTGGACAGCTGATGTGGACTGGCTGGAGGCGGGTGAGTGGAACAGAGATCGTTTCTCTGGCCTCTTTTCCTCCCTGTTGTCTGCTCATTACCCAGAAGGCCAAGCATCATGAACAGGAAGCCTCACGGACATGTCAGGAAAAACTGCTAAGAACTGCTAAATGAGCAACGTGTCTGTCGACAGCTCATTTAGGAAATCCTCAAAACGAGTCAGTTGAGTTCCAACGCTGTGTTGTTTACTTTCAAATAAAAGAGTTACAAGTCATTCCAGAAATGTGCTGCCGTTCCTCTCAAGCTCCTCCTGAGACAGGAAATGCTTGTCGTGGTTACCGTGTCTAGCCCTAAGCTCCTTAACCGTGCATTGTGCCAGCCAGCCCCAGCAAGCCCTCCTCTTGGCTGGACTATGGAATTCCTCTCCATTAGCCTGGACGTGCAGTGGACCACACAGCACCCACCCACCGCCCCACCCACCCCACCCCACACCACTTGCATCCAAGATGCTGCCAAGTCTCTGGCTCTGTCCTGCCCTGTTTATCAAACACTGCCTGAACTCTCTTTGAACTCGTTTTGCAGCCGGTATCAAAAAGCAAGAAGGGGAAATATTATTGGTGGGGTGAACAAGGCGGTTTTGTCGTTCTGTCCTTTATCTCCACCTGCTGTTCCCTCTTTGGGTGTGTGTCTTGGCATGAGGGACCTAAGAGGCACTTGGCAGGGCTGAGGGGTCTGGAGAGACCAAGATCCTGAAGGGTCACCACGTCCTGTACCTGACTCCTGAACAAACTGGAGTTTCTGGACGAAAGCTCCACAAACCAGATATTCATCTCAGATTGGACATGGACCTCATAATAATACAAGATTCTTTTTTTACAGGGCGTTTCAGGGCAAGGCTGTTTTATTTCATGTGATAAAGTACCGTTAACAATGCAGGGATGTGAGGCAGGCTTTGGGATTGTGTACATTATCATGAACACCATGTTTATTTTAAGGCCGAGTGCTTTTAATCCAAAATACTGTGGAAACAGCAGGGTGCCTGTAGGGTTTCTAAGCTTCCAAAGTGCCAACAAACCACACGGATCTAAAACAAGACAAGTCCAGCTGTAAATTACATTTCCAGAGAGAAATTTGGAAAGTCATTGCCATTTTCCTTGCAGTTCTAGGATTGGTCTTGGAAAGTGCCCACACGACATCTCACAAAGCCAACTAATTGGCTGCTGGAGTTGCTGATTTTCATGAGTCATGACCGAGCGGCCTGGGCCTCCTGGGTTTGAAACTGCCCTCGCAGCAATGACAACGTCCAGCTGACACGTCCAAACCTTCGACAAGAAACACACCCAGGGCTTATTTCTGTTTCCTCTGGGGTGTGCCTCAGGCGTTTTCACAGGTCCTGTTGACGTGGTTGCTTCGAAGGACAAGCTGTATGCACCTGGAGGTACAGCTAGAGGGTGGTGTTCTGAAGGCTAACAAGGGCTCGTCAGCACATGTCTTTGGGGGAGGTGCCACTGCAGAAGGTCATTATGCAGGGTAATGTTTGTCTGGGGGGGGGGGGGGCAAACCTGTGCAAGCGGCACTGTTTTCTGCTTATGCACATGCTCAACTTGGAACTCCGTGTCACTGTAACCACGGTCTCAAGTGCCACTGTTTTGTGACATCTGACCTTCACAAGACTTCATAAAGAATTTATAAAAGTAGGATGGATGTTGGTGTGACAACAACCTGAAGGTTAATTCCACCCACATTTCACTCACGGACCGAAGATCCGTCAATGGAAAAACGATAGACGACTACAAGAACAGGTGACAGGTGAATGACAGCTCACTGACAGCCCAGTGGAACACACCCATGAACAAAAAAATGTCAATTTACAGTTTAGTAATTTAGCAAAACACTCTTATCCAGAGCGACTTACAGCAGGTACAAGCACATTAACCCTGGGGCAAGTAGGATGAAGTGCCTTGCCCAAGGATACAACATCATGTTGGCACAGCCAGGAATCAAAATTGTAACCTTCCGATCACTAGCCTGACACATTAACCCCTAAGCCACCCTGACTCCCCTTGTAGGAAATGTCTAAGAATGGGTGTTGGGTTACAGTTAGGTGTGTTAGGAGAAGGTAGGGGTGAATGGTCATGCCAGGCCAAACGTTGTTTGGGGTGTTTCTGAGTTTGTCTCGTCAACCAAGCTTCAGGAGAAGGTTGTGTGACTGTCCCCCCACCCGCAGTTTACAACAGACAGCCCGACATGAGACATCCCCCGCAGCTCACTCTCTCCATCACTACTAATTACCGGCTTGCTTCCAACGGCCATGATTGTACTCAATAGATTTCAGCAGAAGAATACACTAGAATATACATACTCAAGCTCTGTGTTCATATAAAAAATAAACTGATTTAAAATAACAGGCTGTTTGAAAGTACATGTATGTTTTCAGGGCTTCCTAAATTAGACAGGCAGAGAGGAATGACAGGAAACGTGGGGAGGGAGAGAGAGAGAATGAGCGAGAGATAAAGTGAGAGAGCTAGTGAGAGAGAACGAGAGAGTGAAAACGAGCAAGAGAGAGAGAGAGAGAGAGAGAGAGAGCGCGGACATGAGAGAGTGAGAGAGAGATAGAGAGAGGAAGGGGGTAGAGGACATGCAGAGAATGGTACGAGTCGGATTCAAACCCTGGCCTCAGCGGTAAGGCATCAGTCTATTCGACGTGCGTGTTTGACCGGTGAACCACCAGGCTGCCCCAGGTGATTTCTGATTCGACCATGTCCACACAGCGAGGGTGGTGACGAAACCCTCTTATGGAAGGTGCCACGGTTCCTGTTTACATGCAAAGCCGGGTCCTCCAGAGACCAATTAAACTGGTGTGCTTCCAGAGTCTCCACCACAGGGAGCAGGTCTTCAGGCCTCCCAGCTAAATGCTCCTCCCACCTATTAACCTCTGCCCACTGGTCCGTGGACGTGCAGCGCTAGTGAACTTATAAGGAGTGACATGCTCTGGAGGTAAATAAGCCAGGAAGACTTTGAGACCCAGAGGGCTGCCCTCCCACGGGGTCCACACCACAGCGCCTCCTCTCCCTGTTCAACAGGAGACGGAGAGGGAATCCAGCCTGTTTGTGTCCATACAAAGCAATCTGGAGGGAACGTTGGGAAGAGGCGAATGAGGAGATAGGGACCCCTTTCCCTCCCCCCCCCCCCTCCCACCCTCCCCACCACCAAGCTACCCTGCCACCCCCCCACACACACACACACCCCCAACACACACACACATCACCCACTGGTTTTGCGATGTCGCAGTGGAAAGAACAATAAATGTATCTTATCCACAGATGCTGAAAGGCCATTCCTTCCCGTTACGGACAGTGCCGGGATGATAGCATCGCTCCCAACCAGCGAGTGCCTGGCGAGGCTTCCACGGATACGGCAAACACAGCAGCAAAATACATCACAATCACCCCCTTGGCTGCAGGCCAACGTTAATGTAACATGGACGATTGCCAAAAAGCGATGCTTATGTCATCACCTTTTCTGCCTCTCTCTGCTGCAGGAGAGGTAGCGCACGCCTGCTCGCAGCTCAGAAGGCAGGCAGATTACTTTGATCATGCTACTTTCCGTACTCAGACACAGTACGTCAGATCGATGAATGGGTCCCCGGGGACACAGAAGCACCACCACATCACGGTGGTGGCATCTCCATCGGGTCCAGCACAAAGCTGCTCTTGTCAGGCTCGTTGTGACTCATTCCTCCAGATCTGTCGGGGTTTGTTGGGAAATCGTGTGTCACACGGTGACTTCACTCTGACTTCATGCGAATAGGAGCCGTGCACATGCGAGGTGGAACAGAAGTTGGTTTTATCTTACACCCTCTCTGTCACAATCGACACAGAACCCAACCGTGACTAATTCACTTGTTTTCAGATGTGGTTAGATAACTAGGACACCATGTTTTAATCTCAAGGGTTCTCCTCTCTTTAAGGGAGAGAAAAAAAACTAAACAATAAAGAAGAGTTCTGACATTCATTAGGGGATTATAGTTGTATTTGAAAAGGCACCTCCCTTGTCTCCTATAGTGGCCTCCCATAGTCCCCTATTGTGGCAGTGCAGCGTGCCTAATCTTTTACATAACCCTGGGATAATCACATCCTATGTAGCTGCTCATTAGCGGTAACTCGATAACAGAACCGACAGCGTTTAGAGAAACACCCCAATCAGGTGCTCTGCTTTGGACTGCTGGGGGGGGGGACTGCCTATAAGGACGGACCTGTCATTGCGGCTGATGTCATCGCTGGATCACGTCTGGATTGACACTTTAGAAGGGTGGGGCTGGAGTTGGTTTTGTACACTGGAAACACGCAAAAAAGCTTCTCATAAATATTGCTCATTGTCACTCATTTATGTCACCTCAGTGTGATGTCGTAGGTTAATAAACACATGCTGTGCGTCCACTGTAAACTTCCCTTCATATCGCAGTGACAAATACGAATGATTACTACTGCTTATGAATTGAATGAATAAGTCCAGAATCATTGGTGGAATAAAGCAACAGTCAGTATACAGAACTGTCAGTCATTTGAAATAAAGTACTTCTGTTATTTTATGAAAGTAAGCAGAGGGCACTTGATAGTACACTGATTTCCATGCAGGCCTAAGTGCACTTTATCTCAGAATGTCACAGTGGGCAAGGCTTCAGCAGAACTGCTGGCCCCAGCGATGTGTCTGGATCGCAGCAGAGTCTGTCCCCATTTCCAACCATTGCCAATAATAGAATGACTATGGATCGGAAAGCCAGACAGTGATGCTCAAAATATCCCACTGTCCTTCAAATGGTACTCTACATTTGGGGTGAAACAAAACATTTAGATTTCTGGTGAGTCAGTCGAGGTCACCCGCAAATCAAAGCGGCCGGTTTAAACGTAAACATGAACCAATTTCCGCCAGCTTTTGGGTTGGCCAATTTTACTGATCATTCCTCTATATTAAAAGTTAATTAAAATAATTAGCTAAACTAAATGATTAGTTACTCAGACAACACCTGACAATCAAAGACAAAGTTCCTGCTTTTAACTGTATTGAATTAAAAACTACAGCTTGTATTTCTACCTGTATTTGTAGATACTTGGTAAGATTGGAGGAATTGTGCAAAATGGTCTGGAATGCCGCCAAGCAACATGGGTCTAACATTTGCGCAGCAAGTATGCCGTTTGTTCAGCAAAACACGGACTGTTCACCAGGATTTCTGTCAAGGTGAGAACACAGGCTAACGCTACCAATTCTCAGAGGACCGTTTACTGTGTGCAGAGTCTCCTTGCAGAGCTGGCAAAGTCTAGCTAATTCATCTTTAATTAAAATGTCCTTCACAACTCTGCCGTGGCGGAGGATCTTTTGGTTTGCCCATGCTGTTAGATTTGTGTTCAAGAACTATTCGGTGTGACATTTGTTAAAGCTCCCCTGCGCAGTGTTTGCAGAGGGTATTGGGTACTTAGCGACTTGACTGAATCGATCCGCATCGTGCACAACTCTTGAAAGTCATACATAAATCTAGTCTATCATTCCCAGCTTGAGAAAAACATCGGTCTGCAGTATGACTTGTTCTATACTGCCCAGGTGGCATTGATAATGATAGAAGCATGTAGTCAGAGACCATTCCAAGTATATCCACCTGATAATACTGAAGGCTGCTGGCGCAGAGGGAGTTGTCATACCTGGGATGTCTGTTGAGAAGAGACAGGCTGGCGGTTGCTTGGGCTCTAGTGGAGAAGAGGAGGAGGAGGATGAGGAGGAGCTGGAAGTAAACTTTGATGCATTTGGTGGTCTTGTCTTTGCAGCTGGAACCAATCTGTGAGACACACAAGGAGGAGAAGCTTAGCAACTTGAGCTCAGAATTCAACAACACTTGGGAGTCATTTGTAGGGGCCTTTTCTAATAAGACTTTTGGGCCTTTTACAAGTTTAATATTGTAACAACTACAATTTTGAAATACATTGAAAACTTGTTTAGAAAGTAAGGCATATATTCAAAATGTCGAATCACTGAAAGTCCCAGTTCTCCAACTTCTAATTTTCTAATGCCTCCACTGATGGCTAGCTCAAACGGTCTAAAGTTCTTGTAAGGGCACGTATGCTTGGTCATGTCCTGCAAAGGCCAATGATCCAAAACTGGAAAACCAATGACGCATTATTCTCTCCAAGTCATTTACAGCCCTTTTCCAGCCGGACAATGACAGATCCATGCATACGCTGCAAATATACAACCATTTTCAGACAGGCTCAGTGATGCGACACAGTCACGCTGATGCAGCACAAAATATCTGGCTTCAATGGTTGATCTGCAAACTGTCACCAAGGTCACCAAGCAGCCTGGGGAAAAAAAACTTTGAAGCGTGTTCTCCGTACCAGGAGAGAGGCTAGCTTGATCGATGTTCAGTAGCACTACTTCAAAGCGAGGACAGGACACACCTGAGGTAAGAATGTCTGACACTGAAAACAGAAGCTTCTAAAAGGAGATCAATACATCCTGCCGATTTCAAAACAGCCCTTTTGCTCATCCCATCCTGTGAGCCTCAGAAGCTAAACTCCCACCCTCTAGGAGAGGTTTGGCATCATGTAAAATAAAATCACAATATTTTCAGTTTGCCATCGCTTTAAAGTACTAACATGAGGCCAGGTCATGTGGTCTGACTTCTATCAGGCTTCCTGCTGTATCTTGTTTAATATCAAAGCCTTCTGCCATAGGTATGTTCCTGGCCATGTTATTTGAAGTGTTGCCTCTAGCGGAGAACATTCCCTACAGAGTAAAAAAAGCCTGTTCCTACCAGCCTACATGGTTCTGATTAACTGACCAGATATAGAGAGAGTAGTGGCCTGACTCTTAAGTTGTCTATTCAAACTTCAAATGGTTAACACACTCCAAAACTTGCCCTGAGTTGTTTCTATTGAGGATTGAGGAAACTCACTGCATCCTAGCGGGAAATGTTCGCCAAGGGTGAAAGGCATTGTGTTCTCTAAGGGTTCTTTCGAGTACTTCCTGGGGAGGGCATGGGCCTCCAGAAGAGACTGTGAACACTTTCGCTGCACTATCACCAACTCTAAAACGTCTCCAACTCTTCACTGTTTATCTCTCACAAACAGGGTTAGACCTTTGATCTAGCTGAGTCAAAACAACTGAGCCATATTGGACAGCTGATTGAATCTACGGTCCCCTCTTGCAAGTTATTAAAACAGATGGTATAAGCAGTGCTGAGTTGCAGAAATTACATTTTTACAATGTATTTACAATAAACATCAGTTTCCAGCAGCCTGGTGGTTCAGTGGTAGGATTCTGGCCTGCCATATGCAGGGCCAGAGTTGGATTCTCAGCCAATCCATTTAATATGAGTGTGCCTGAAATTTGCCCACTGTGGGCCTAATAAGGGAGAATCTTTCTTTTCTTTTCACAACCTGTGCTGTGTTGAATGCAAAGAAGTGACAACATTCAGACTGAGAAAAAAATCCCATTGTATAACTCTGCAAAAGATTGGGAAACACACAAAGAAAATATGACCAAATGATATGCCAAAACACAAGTTTCACAAACATTCTTGGTCTTCTTAACATAACATGTTGTGAGCAAAGGGTGCAAAGGTGCTTTAACTCTGAGGTTGGCAAGATATGTGGAACTGGGCAATAGAAAACACTGCAATGTAACAAACCAAGACCAGGAATATAGTCAGTGAACAGCTTGATTGCTTCACAAAGAACAATGGACCAGACCATGCAGGGCTCAGATATGGCTATTGGAAAAAAAAGAGTCTTTGGATAGCATGAGCTTATTCCAGAGCTCATAATGAGTGCTGATGAGTTTGATAATCACCTCACCTGTGCGTTCAGTTTGTGTAGTATGTCAATCACCGAGAAGAGAACGTTTTGGTCTCAACTAACTCCACGAGGAAAACCCTCATCAAAAAACAAGCAAACTCTTTCCGTTGTGGTATTTGTATTTGATTCTAATTGTGCTGACTTTGTCGAACATTGATTTTTGACAGCAGGCAATTGCTGCAGCAGTTTAAATGTTACATTGGGCCACAGTTAATTCAGGGAAGATTTGGCGAGTAAACTATCGCCATTCAGTAATGCCTGAAACGAATTTAACAAAACTTAATAGCCATCAAAATGTGTCACAGGATTACATGAAATTAGTTTTGTTAAATTAATGACGTCTGTCCATTGTTCCCATAACATAAGGTGTCTAATGTAATTGAATACACCTCCTGAATGTAATTTAGTGATGTAGTTACGATAGTGACTGTGAGGGGAGGGGAAAAACAAACAGGAAATGCTTTAATTGTGTTTGGTTCCTTTTTATATAACAGAATCAGGCAGATGGTGTTGGGATGAAGGGAGTCTTACATCACATGTCTCCCGGACAGCTTTCACTCCTTCATAATCCTCAAGCAGCGTTATAATTGATGAACTGAACTACAGCAGCCTGGACGTTTAGTTGGTTACTTGGTAAAAACCGACGCCAGGTATAGAGCTTGATCCAAATTAAATGAAATATATTAACATTAAAAACCGACTGATGCAAAAGTGCGTGATTGAAAGTATTAAAGTGTCCGAAACGCAAGGTGCGACTCCCCCTTTCGCATCGAGACGGTCTGGATCTGTGCGTTTGAACGTGCAGTGGTGTGTGTGTGTGTGTGTGTGTGTGAGAGAGGGGGGAGAGAGAGAGAGAGACTGCAGTAAATACAGTGCTGAAGAGGCGGGGTTTGACCTCCTCGTAGCTCTGAAAACATCCCTAATCCAGGCTTCCAGGTGCCGGAGTCGACCATTGCTCCACCGCCTCACATCCACACAACTGCGATAGAAATGACAAGGAAACCCGGAGTAAAGACAACTGAATGGGAACAGCGCGGATCACTAGGAAAAGACAGCATTAAGTTCAGATCTACAGAACAGTGAACTTCTCTTTACGGAAAATGTTGATTTGTTAAGGTTGATCACACACAAGCCAGTCATTTCCCCCCCCCCTAAGAAGGACCTCCAGAGTGGATCCGTCAAACCCCGTCCTATCTGAATCTGGGAACCGCTGTGGGATCCTTTGTAGTTTGGACATAAGGGATAGGCAACTGGATATATATTTGACTTCTCTTTTAACAAGGTGAGTTTGGGGATTTTCTTAAGTTTGTCTTTAAATTGGAGATCTGCAAACTTTTCATCGCCATTTTTTTCTTGCGTGAGGCGGAAGAAATGTACCTGCTTCTCAGGTGAGCTGAAACATTGGCAACTTAAATTAAACTTAAAACATAATTGCGTTACTAAATACATCTAATATATAGATTAGGTGACACTTTGCGATGCCATCGGTGGCATGTCTAAACATCTATTTTATTATTTAGAAGGTTATAGTTTTAAATCCTAAAATAATCCAGTTTGTCGTGTTATTTCCTGTTTGTAACATGGTATTACCATCGGTCACCAACACGAGTCTTTTAGTGTTGACAGGTTCAGCAATCAAACATTGTTTTTATAATAATAAACACAAGATCACAAATAACAAAACACATCGTGATGTGGGGTCGAGCCTTTCAAAAACGTGTGAATATCAAGGGTGTGAAAAAGTAGCCTGTACTCCTACAGGATTTTGATTATATTTTCTATAGTAACTTAATTCTCAGGAGAGGATGCTTGGAGACACTGGGGAAAACAGCACGTACAACTAGAAGATATATAAGTGAAGTCTTGATATTCTCTGTATAAATCAGGACTTCTATATTTCTGTTCCATCTATTTTAAGGCGAGAGAGTACAACTTGTACTCCTTGGTGAGTTTGACAGATAATGCAGTAAATTTCCCCTCCCACACACCCAATTGCCTGGATTCATTAACACATGAGCTGCTATTGTGGTCTATGTGGAATGAATCATTTCAATCCATAATTATGTAGACAGTTTTTAGTGTTTATCCCTAAGCATCTCATCATCTGTCCTCTACGATGACTCAGTCGTGTTAACAAGCTTATTGGACTTGGAATAAAATGTAATAAGTTATATGACTTCTTTATTAGAAATAAGATGTATTCATCACATTACAGTTGGGCCACTCAGAACTTTCAGAGTAGTTTTTTGTGTGTTTTTGTTTTTATTTCCCATAAAAAAAGCTCTTAATTTAAAATGCACCATAATCATTTTGATAGTCCAACTGTGATATTATGTTTAATTTTACAATGCATAGTTCAATCCCTTTTATATTTATCTGTCATAAAAAATACAATAAGGCATCTGGAAATTGCATTATAAACAACAACAAACACTGTGAGCACAGCAAGGATTAGGTTAGTTAACACATAGAGTATGATGCATTTTAAGATCTTGTTTTAGTCCTATTGCACATACTTGCATCAGCAAGCATTATGCCAGGAAACCAGACATCAGCACAGATGGTGTTGACCAAATAAAATAACTGTCCTCATCACCTGCCACATGGAAATCACTGCTGGAATTTAAGAAACTCATTAATCCGTCTTCAGAAATAAGGGAAATGCTGCTGTTTGCCAGCATTGTGGCTCTGACATTTATTACCAAGCAGCTGGGAAACAGGGAAACGTTTAGGAAGTAGTCTGCATAGTTGAGGGGAGGATGTTCTATTTCAATGAAGTCCTTTAAAACATGAGTCCAGGAACAGATACGTTTGTTCTGCTTTTCCTCAGAGGACTAGAAAGGGGGGTGCGCTGAGTGACTCAGCGAGGTGGGGATGACCTATTCAGTGTCACAGGGTTCAAAGCGGTGACTGCGTGTTGTGAGCTTTCAGCAGGAAGCCCTTGACAGGAAACCCACTGCTGTATTGTTGCCAGTAGCCTTCAACCACGTCTCCTGTCCAGTGGGAATTCACAAGTTCTGCTTCGGCCTATTCTAACTGGGCTGGAGTACAGAGTCACGTTTCATTTCCCGAAGCTGGGGTTTGTGTGTGTGCACTTTCACTCGCGTGTGCCCTTTTGTAAATGGTCAAAACTATCACTTACGATGTGGAGTTATACTTAAGACATTCAAAGGAGTAGCAGTTATGTAATGTTTATTCAGTTGTGTAAGTGAGGCAAGGGTTTTGAAGCAATATCCCAGGAAATCGAGACACTACAGTAGCAAAAACAAATAATCACATAACTTGTACAGGAATTGTAAAGGGTTTCTAAGCAGTATCTACGGACACCACAGTAGGAAAAAACATACATGCATTTTAGAAATCGTCTGTACAAGATGTTGGGAATTAGAGTGTGTGTGTGTGTGTGTGTGTGTGGGGGGGGGGGGGGGGGGGGGGGTACTCCACAATCAAATGAAGCTGTGGAGCTGGAATTGACTAATATGAACTTAAAGTCTCCCTTCACTGTTAAGCACCATATTCTTAAACTTTGAGGCCACTGTGCAACAACCCACGCCCTCAGCCAGACTAGAGAGCATTGTTTGTGTTGGTATTTCTCTGAATTGACCAGAGAGGTTCATGAACAAACGCAGCTGTGGATTGTAGCAAGCCACTGCTGAGTAGGAAACTACTCTTACAAACCTCTCAAGTGTGTAAACGTCAACGCCAGAATCTGTTTCCTTTCTTGGTGTTTATCTAAGAACTTAAGATTCTGACAACCGATTTGTTTAAACCCAAACCTAAGTATGTCTGATAAATAATGTCTGTCTACTCCTCTGATACAGACAGATACATTTTAATCAAACGTGAAAAACATCTTGTTCAAAAGAGAACTACATCTTGTTCAAAAAAAGAACAACATATTCTTCCGGCATGCCCTTTGAAAATAAGGCATAACGTGCTGAACCATCCCATAAACAAGATTGGAGTCGGACATGCCGTTTTGCCGCAGTCGGCAAGGGAGAACAGAGTTTTTTTGCAACCTCTAGGGAGGCCCTTCTGCCGTGGAGTGTTTTCTCCTATTCAGAGAGCCATCCATCAGGACAGACACAGTGGAGGGCCAGCAGAGTAGGAGCTCGTCACACAGGTGCCGAACGTGCCAAGTGGGGAGGATGATGTATTGATCTGCATTGAGCAAAAGCACGCTGAGCTACAGCCACGAGATATTTATCCTAAGTTGGTTAGGAAGACACTAGACCAGGGGTGTCCAATCCTGGTCCTGGAGGGCCGCTGTGCTGAAGGTTTTAGATGTTTCCCTGCTCCAGCACACCTCCACAGAGCTTGATAATGACGCTTCATTAGAATCAGGTGTGCTGGAGCAGGGAAACATTTAAAACCTTGGACCTGGACATTCATGAACTAGAACAAACTTTACACTCCATTCATTGAGCACAGACTTTTTATCCATAGCGACATAAATGGTGCACATGGTCCGTACGCTAGATCATAGTGGAGCTGTTTTGTGTTTCAGTGATAAGCACCTTTGGAGTGCATGTACAATGTTGTTAAACACAATGAGCATGAACACATTGTGTTCTTACTTTTAGATGGAGACGGTAAATATTGATGATGAAGGAAATACTCTGCTGCTCGTAGGGACGTTGAATTGCGATAGCGCCCAATTTTAGATTAGATTCAACTTTATCGCCATTGCTCATTTATAAATACGAGGAAAGTAAATACATTTTAGCATCCAATCATCCAATCAGAAGCGCAGGAGAAGCTGTTATATACAGATAATTTAGATAAGTTATGTGCAAATTAGTTAAATGTCAATCTTACATATGTAGAAAATGGCCCATTAGAGTCTGATGTACAAAAATGCTTTGTGATTTGAGACCCAGTTGTCTTTTACATGTAATCAGGACTACGACATCTGTCTTTTTGGTTTATGCTGTCCCATTACCTTGAATGTATTGGATTTATAACCAATCAGTTTTATTATACGCTCTTGAAATACAGCATATACAATGGATCAATTAAATCGCTCCTATAACGAGGTTATCCTATAATTGATAAATGACTGATTACTTCCCCTTTCCCGCCTTGGCGCTCAGGTAACGTATGTGATGGTCACGTCTTAACTGACAGCGTCACCCTGTCAAAGATGCTGATGCACAACACAGACGGTTCAGCTGATTGGTTAAAGATGCTGGCCGTAGTGTTTCTGCCACCTCATGAAACTAAGTCAGTCCTGAAAGTCACAAGACACTTATCTCCCGAGCCCACAGGAAGTCTCACAGCTTCCTGCAACTTCGGCCAAATCCTGAAAAGTGAAATGACCTCTGACCGTTTTTTGCTTGGCTCCTGTGCCAGATCTTGATTCAACGTTTGGTTAGGTTAATAAAGGACACGGTAAAGTTCTGCTTGTTAGTTGTTTTTTGTACCAGTGATTTATCAGTTAATAATGGTAAATTATGGTGCATTTTCAGATGATCCCTCTTTGCTTTGGTGGCTCTATAAATGCTTATGAACAACGAGAGTTACGTCACATAAACCACAATTGTTCTACCGATGTCACGCTGCCTTGAATACAATAATAACTCTTCAGCTCATAATTCAGTCCTCAACAACAGCCTGGAGGAAATTATGCAATCCAGGTTCCAGACTGGAAGGAACACCAACACCTCAGGCCTTACTGGATACTGAGGATCAGGTCATTTAGTCTACAGGACATCATAATCGGTCTGTCTTCGATACTGACAGCAAGCTTTGATCTAGCAGTAAAAAGAGATTTAGTTCTGTCGGCGTGTATTCCGTTAATACGAGCTCCACTGCTTTGTAGACCATCAGGGCCATAACCATGGTATTGTTATGTGTCGGTTTGGAATGAAAGATAAGGTGTGTCCCCTGGGAGTTGGTATTCAGCCAGTCCAGGTCAGGGAAAGGTCTGTTTGTCCGGTATTGCTTCTTCCTCAGGCGTACTGTCTGTCACCTTACACATTTCATTCTGAGAGTTTGCGTTCTCTGGTTCTCTGGTACAAAATGACACGGGCTGAATGTAGACAAGTAAACTCCCTGATGAGAATGCACTCTTAAGAACCAGCAGCCTGCCATAAAAGAAAATGAGATGACCCTCGTATTAACTTTGGGAATCGGTGTTAAGTGTGATGGTCAAATATCTGAGCTAACAGAGAAACCTGAGGTGGCTGCTGGTGTTGGCATCGTTTGAAGGGAAGCAGCATGGAATGTTGACAGGGCTGAGTTCTGCCCTCAGAGAAATGTTGTTGAAACGCACTGTAGGATGATCTATTCTCAAGTTAAATTGGATTCATTTTTCACTCTATAAAACAGAGGAGAATTGTAATAATATGCAGTACATTTTGAAGGTACATTTTGAAAGTACATTTGAAGGTACATTTGTTATTAAAGGATGGATTCTTACGCAATCTGTTTTCAAGCCATTTTCTGTATTATTCCGTAAGTCTTTTGAAATAAGTTCATCATTTATCTCCCAAGATATTGATTTTATAAAACAATGGAAAATGGCCAAGTTCATTATCATGCTTAATGTTTTTTCGGTGTCCATAGCCATGATGGGCTCGCAAGGCTAATGGGCTCGCAGGGCTAATGCTCTTGGTTCCAAGTCATTTATATTGGAGGTTTATGTGATATCTTCAAATGCCAGAAAATATCCTTCTCTAATAGCGGTAATCAAGAATTCATATCCGTTCAAAATATGGTTCCTTGGATGAAAGTAATATTAAATCATAATGGTGGCTTCCTGTCGATGTAACCTAGAGGGTTGGATACATCAGAGTTGTGCCAAAGGAGACTCAACATTAAAAATGAGGTAAATTTATTGTCGCTTCCCACAGCTGACTTGGCCAATCTCTTTCCATCATTTCAGGCACATATTGGACACTGAGGATTAATTTTGTTTTTGCTTGTCACTTCCTTGAATTGATGGGCACATTAGCTCATATGAGTTCTGAGAGCCAATAGACTTACAGTAGATTATTTGCTGTGTGTGAGGTGTGTTGTGTGTTGGCGGGTTCACAGTATGGATATTCCGTGTGCTTGGGGTCAGGTGGAGTAGTTAGAAGGTGGGCAGTTTGGGAGTGTTCAGTTTCTCCACCCTCCCCTCCCTCCAGCACTGCATCTAATCCCAAAGACGAGAGCTCTTTAGCAACACTGAGCCTAAGTGATTGCTTTGGAATGCTGGTTGCTAAGGAGGTTGGTTGCAAATGGGCAACTTGGAGCCTAGAGCGAGGATTGGGCTGAGTTTAAGGCAGAGGAGGATGAGGGGTCACACAAGTTAAGTCAGTGGTCAGAACTAGGTTGGCTATTAACCAGTTCCACTGCTATGAAACGAGTTTCACTGCCATTGTCACATTGCCTTGCGGAGGGCATTTCTTGGATTCCACGACAGAAATGTTGCCAAACCAGTTTGGCATGAAACTGGAGATTGGCCAGGGAAGGTGAGGTTTTGTCTGTATGCTCTTTCATGCAGTCAACAAAAGAGAAACTACATTTGGGCCCTCATTTGGATCGTCATGACACAATCACTGGTCTGTCCTTCTGGACCCCCTGAACTCCCAAATGGAAGATGCAACTCTCATAACCTTGCGAGTTTTCACGTCTATTTTTCAGAACAAACCTGAGCCTGCATTGCACTATGTACTGTCTAGTATTACGTACCGTCTGGTCTCTGTGTGTCTCGTTGTGGGTTCAAGGTGTTATCTCACCATGTGGATCACATCATTAGTGGGGAACCTTGAGACTGGCTTGTTGTCATGCCCTGGTCATGTTTTTATGCAAGCTTACTCAAGCATCAGACCAGGGCAGGTCAGGACAGGTTGGCTCGCAGCCATTCTAATGCAAGTTGACCAACATCAAGGCTGGGGCAGGTGACAAGGCATGGATGCATCTGAAATCACTTCTTTGATGAACTTGCGTGTTAAACATGCTGCGCTGCAACTGGGGAAACCTGGAATAAAGGTCCTCTGTTACGTCGCAAAAAAGATGATCGTCCACACATTGTTTTGTCCTCAAAACTATGCTGTTCTATTAGTAACCGGTCAGTAATTAGTATTTTATTGATCGAACTTACTACCTCGTTTGAAATGAAGCTGATGGAAGGAAAACTAGAGCCATCAAGGAATGTTTGGTGCAAAGGGTACCCATGGTTAATGTATAAGCTTTGTTGACATAACAGTAGTGCATAGTGAGCTGGTGTCAACCTACTGACCTAGAAACCTATCCAGTATGGTGATTCGTACCACCGTATATATATAGTATGTATATATGAGGATATATAATGCAGAACTGGTACTACTGTTATGCCAACAAAGCTTATACATTAACCATGGGTGCTCTTTGCACCAAACATCTCTGGCTGAGCCGTTTTCCTTCCAATTACTTTATTTCAAATGGGGTAATTAGTTCAGACAGTAAAATGCATACGTGAGTGTGTGTGTATATACCTGTATATATTTCAGTGCATGAAATGTGGCTGTGTACTTAATCTTAAATAATGTTTTTTTTTAACAGATCAGACTCCATTAAATCCAATGATAAGAGTTGCCTGCATCAATCTCCCATACGGATGAGTTTCGGAGAAGGCTGGCTAACTGATTCCGTCTGACTGACTGCAGCCACATCAGGGCTATGAGGAGAGCTCACAGAGCATCCTGGGCCACACTGCCTCTCCAGCTCTGAAAGCCCCCAGCAACCAGTCACCCAGGCTGGGGGGGGAAATGACTGAAACTCATTCCTCTACAGTCAAACAAAAGTCTCCACTAATCAAAAGAAGGATTATCAGCGGAGCTCTCGACCACTGACTTGATTTCAAACGGCTTTATCTGGATTTAAACGGGAGTTTGAGAAGGTTTTCGCTTCCAGAAGTTTCTTCAGGGTTTCTGGTGGGATTGAGTCACCTTCCTCCGGTACTGGGGAGAGGTGGGATTAGACCCCCATGTGCAGAAGGGTGGCAGTGGCTGCTTGTGGAATAACGTAGCCTCATTCTTTGAAGGAGGGAGGCACCAACTCAGCGCTAACGAGCCCTGGGACCCTCAGCCTACACCTGTCCTCAAGGTAGACCCTCTATCCAATGGCATGGGTCAAGTTCTTCAGAAAGCCGGGGGGCAATCTTGCCAAATCCTACCAGCCGGGGAGCATGCTCTCCCTAGCCCCCACCAAAGGACTGCTAAACGAGCCAGGACAGAACAGCTGCTTCCTCAACAGTGCCGTGCAGGTGAGAGTTGGTTCAGATCAGGTTTTCCCTGGAAGGATATAGGCTGATGTGTAGCCAATAATAATTGATTGACTTGACAATGATAGGCAACTGAGCCTATTGGATTTCTAAAGTACTGATTTTTACTCTAAGTAAATATTATTATGATATTACGCACACACACACACACACGCACACAAACGAAACCCAAATTGATGCCAAGTGACAATGGGACTCTGTTTAAATGGATGCTAATTGCCTCTGGTTAGACAAATCTCAGTCAGTAAACCAGTATTACTGTTTTGGATGAATGAGAATATTGTTCTTCATGTACAACATGAAGATTTCACAACACTCCCAGATTGTACTGTCGCTCCACAGATTATATTCTGGCAGTGAGCAACATAAACGTACATGATTAATAAATTAGGATTGTACTACGTACAAGCAGAAGAACAAGTCTCTCACTGTGGAGGCAGATCAGTGAAATATGCCAGTTCCACACCCAGGTTTCATTCTTCAGAGGTGATTACTCAATTCCCTGCTGCCGTTTGCTACATGTAGGTTAAACAGGAAAAGTGACACGTTTTCCAAGAACGTATCTTCTCATGACGGGTCTGGAGAACAAGTTGCACCAGCCATAAAACACACACACACACACACACACAAAGTACTAGTTTAATTCACCAGTCTGGAGGGAAATCAACAGACTAGGCTGGTTTGAGTAGCCCACAGTGAGGTCAGTCTCCAGAGCTGTGACTCAGGCTGAGTTGTGGCTGAGCTGGGGGAAAGGCGTTCTCTACTCAAGGCTTTGTTTTTCTGAGAAGAGGATGTCCTTCCCTGCTCTCCTTCCCTCTCCACGTCCTCACAGAAACCTTACCCCACCTAAACACCGGACAAGAAAGTGCACCCCTCATGTTGTTACGGTTGTTTTATCTTCCAAGATGCACTTCTGTATTTGGGATTCTAACCCTATTTATTTGTGGTCTTTTTGACTAACGATTCTCTGATTCACCAAAAGTCTAAATAATCTCTGGAATAGGACATCTGTATACGTTCGTGCGTTTAGTGTATTTAGAAGTAGAGTTTTTAGGGTATGGTCTGTTCTGAGTATTGTGCATGCCTGTTTCCAGGTATTATGGCAGCTGGATATCTTCAGGCGAAGTTTGAGACAACTTCCTGGTCACTTTTGTCTCGGAGACTCCTGCATTTTTTGTGCACTGAAGGTACTATCTACTTGCATTATTCCGGATGAGAGCGTCATGAATTTATGTTGACACATTATCCCTCCAGTTATTGTACTGCAAATTTGATTACAGCCATGCGGACAGAAAGGTATTAAATTCAAAGGGTGTCAAAGTAATTTTCTTAAGTAAATAATAAATACAAATAAAAGCCTTTTGTTTTGCCTCCACAGGGCATCTTCTCTCAGTTCCAGCACAGTAGGGAACGTGCGCTGCCCTCAGACAACCTGCGTCACGCCCTGGCAGAGACCTTTAAGGACGAGCATCGCTTTCAGCTGGGCTTCATGGACGACGCCGCAGAATGCTTTGTGAGTTTGCGTGGCAACCGGGCTCTCCAGGGTAAAGTTACTATCCAACTGAGGGAGAAAGAGAGTGGGGGAGAAAGAGAGGGAGGGAGGGAGGGAGAGAGAGGGAGAGAGAAGGGGTCTACACTTCTGTGGGGGGGGGGGGGGGGGGTGCACTCTGGGGATAGTTGACACGAGGATGCAGTGGAATGTGTGTGTGTGTGTGTTTGCGAGAGTGTACTGAGGCACAGAAGAGGCAATGTAGTGTAAAAAACAGTTTGGCAAGGGCACAGTCTGAGAGGACCTCCCTCTCCACCCCTCCACACACTGCCTCCAAACGTCATGGTGGCCGGTTGCGTAAGCGGCAGCCGCAGAATCCCTGGGCCTCGCTTCCGTTTTGTCACTGGAGGGGTTTCTCTGCCTAAGTGCTTTAAAGTGGCTTTCATGCATCCTCCGAGTCATTTTGGACCACAGCTAGTCCGCTCGTTTTGGCGTACTTACAAAAGCATTATCCCGCCAAACTTGCTGTATGTAATGCTTCTTTATGTGGTTTTCAGCCACACAAAATATTCGGAGAAAAATGTTATTACGTACTTAACGTTTTGTTAGAAAAAGGCCTGATATATATATATATTTTTGACAGTGTATTAGTGAGTTTCATTCATCTCGAGCACACTTTGTTCTTGGCCTGTGTTCGTTGAGACTGCAACTGCACTGAAATTGCAGTAAATCTAAACAGCAGAGACATTATCGTTTTCTGTTTAGTGCAGCAGGTCTTGCAACGCATGGGTCATTCACTTTAGATGACTCATTTATACAGCACATAGAATGATGGGTCTCTAACAGGAGGGAGGGAAGTATGGAGAGACGGAGAGACAGAGAGACAGTGAGAGTGAGAGAGTGACGGAGAGAGACAGAGAGAGAGACAGAGAGAGAGAGAGACAGAGAGAGAGACAGAGAGAGAGACAGAGAGAGAGAGAGACAGAGAGAGAGACAGCGAGAGAGACAGAGAGAGAGACAGAGAGACAGCGAGAGACAGCGAGAGAGAAAGACAGAGAGAGAGACAGCGAGAGACAGCGAGAGAGAAAGACAGAGAGAGAGACAGAGAGAGAGAGAGAGAGAGACAGAGAGAGAGACAGAGAGAGAGACAGAGAGCGAGCTACGGATCCGAGCTTATAAACCAACAGCAATGCTGCAACAGCATTGTGCTGCGTGTGCAAGCCAGCAGCCCTCCCACCCACTCCTGTGTTTACCTCTAACTCCTGCTCCCCAGATCTCCAACTGGAGCGTCAGACCCAGTGAATAAGTCATGACGTTAAAGCTACTGAGCACGTGTAGCGTGCACAGCCGAGCCCTGTGGGCTCAGGACCCAGTCAAAACAAACCTTTGTTGTTTTGATATTGTACTTATATTGTAGCCTGGCAAAAAAAAAAAAAAAAAAAAAACGCTGTTAGCAGAATTGAGATAAATCACAAACTATTTCTTACTGCTGGTCTAAAAACAGCATGAATCTTTTAAAACCCACTAGATTCCATAGCAACAGGAGTCAAATGAAAAAGAAAACAAAATGAATAAAGGAAAGTCTTCTCTGAAGGGCCTCATGAGTCAACATGCTATTCTCTCACTCTCTGTCTAACTCTTTAAAACGGTTTTACCACTCTGGGGGTGTATTTGTCACTGCTCGTCCGGCGACCTCTCAGAAAACCGCTGATCCATGTTCGTTTATCCACCGTTACTTCCACTCTGACAGGAGAACATTCTGGAGAGGATCCACCTGCACATCGTGCCTGAGGAGACCGATGCCTGTACCTCCAAGTCCTGCATCACTCACCAGAAGTTTGCCATGACTCTGTATGAACAGGTATGAGGACGGCGTCCCTGACAAATAATACATTGGGTGGACTGTAGGACGGTAGCGGAGCATGGCCATATTACATTATACACACACACACACACACACACAGAGACACTGCAACAGAGGCACATGGATCACTGTCTGACATCGCTGCCTTCCAATCCATCATCCTCGAACATTAGGTTACTCTTCTGGAATATGGAGGGTGTTTCATGTCTGATTCCTGCGGTGAGAGATAGATCGCAGACAGACATAAACAACCCCTCCCTGCCCACCCTAACACCCTCCTCTCCCCTCCTTCCTGGCCTGTGATGTCCCATCACTGATACCCTGTCCCTCACTGCTGTCATCTTCACATCGGACACACCCCTTGGGCTTTGATGGGGAAGTTAGACTCAAGCATGCACAGCCAAACAGTGTTCAGGGTTCGTGTCGGAGCTCATACATAGCTGGTTTTGTAGCTTTTTGTAGCTCATGGTAGCCTGGATCAAATGATATGAGTTGCTACTGTTATAGCACTGGTCTGTTGAGTTGGGTAGAGTATACAGGCTCAACAGAAACAGCAGGTTGGCCACTCCTGAAACAATTACGTTTCTGGGCTCTACACAACATGGAATGTGCGCGTCTCACTGACTCGGCTGACTTCAACATATCACTAGGGCTGTATGACGGAACTATTCTGTAGAAACACTAACAGCATCAAAGCCAAGAATTAAAGAGGTACAGGGCCAGGCTTGCTTGATTGAACACCAAACTACTGCCTCCACTTCCTGTACCAGTTTACACAAAAGCACTTATTTTAAACGGATATCCAGCTCCTTCCGTCTCAAACTGCCATGCTGATCTGCCACATTAGTGTGTGTGTGTGTGTGTGTGTGTGTGTGGCGGCAGCACGTCTCCCATGCTTCCCTGTGTCTCCCTCCTCTCTTGCAGTCGGTTTGTCGGAGCTGTGGGGCGTCATCTGACCCCTTACCCTTCACAGAGCTGGTGCACTACATCTCCACCACCGCCCTCTGGTAAACAACTTGGACTTCCTGTTTCCTGTTTGGCAGTTGAATGTTTAAACGAAGTCCTTTTACTGCCCACACACACCCTCGTTTTACAATAAAACAGACATGTAAAACGGATACATCACATGTGGGTGTTCTGACATGTGGGCAGTTAGATCCTGTCTATCTAAAGGTGCCGTTCATCAGAGTCCATTGATTCTGTGATTGCGTAATTCATTGCCGTTAACTGGTCTGCGTTTGATGCAAGCGATAATCATCCTCTCGTTTAGTGTTGGGTCATTTCAGTTTGTGCCTATTAAGAATTAAGCACCTGTTAAGAACATGAAGCATGATCCAGCGCCACTCTCTGATCTTTTATCCAAGAAACATTATTGGGTTTGGCAGGTTTAATGTGCAGTTTTACCATTTTTTTTCACGGTGATTATTTTGATGTGATAAATAGAACTTTTTGTATTTAAAGCAGTGTTGCTTGTTACTAAGGCTACATTTACGAATACTGTATCTATGTTTGGCATGTTTCCCTAGAGACTGAACAACCGAAGATAAGCTCATTTCATGTAAAATGGATTGACATAATTGAACTGAACTTTAGACCCGAGCCTCCCAGTTTAGTCATTTCAAAAAGGAAAAACAAAATCAATCTTTCTTTGTATCCTATTTTCTTCTTCAACCGATCCTAACTTTATTAGTCCTCTTGTTGTCTCTCAGCCAGCAGATGTTCCAGAGGAGGGACGAGTCATTTGGGGAGCTCCTGCAAGCAGCCAGCACCATTGGGGACCTTCGCAACTGTCCGGTAGGTAGCCCCCCCCCCCCCCCGATGCCTGATCAAATTAAACAGGGCATTGTTGTCGTTTAGGGAACACCACAATTGATCTGCACTCTCCTCTCTCTCTGTCGATAGAGTAACTGTGGCCAGAGGATCAAAATTCGCCGCGTTCTAATGAACTCTCCGGAGATCGTCACTATCGGATTTGTTTGGGACTCGGACCAGTCGGACCTAACCGAGGATGTGATCCGCTCACTAGGACCACACCTCAACCTGTCAGGGGTAAGGATGACCACAACCGCACTAGAACCTAAATAACTTGACACTCATGGTCATTTATGATACCAGTGGACTCGGCACCATTTAGCTGATCTCAATCCTGTCATATTATTGTTGTTATTTTTTAAAGACTGTTCTGATTGGTTGACTGACTTGTTTGTGGGAACATTCTCATCAGTGTTATCAGCAGTGCATTTGTCCAGAACATGTCCGAGAGCTTTAAAGATAGTCCGTTGTGGCAGGACTTCTCCTTATAAGATTAGAATAAGTTATTCAAAGACTCACTCTAAGCTTTGCTAGTCAGCTTGTATTAAACAGATTAGGTCTGATTAAATAGCAAAGGCCACAGGAACAAAATGGCTGCTTTGGACCTTAACGGTGAACCTTGAAAACGGCAGAAAATGAATAAAATCAGACTAAATTGTGTCCGGGGTCATATTTCTTCATGGGATGGTTTGCTTTGCTTACTGAGTCGTTGGGCTTGTTTATTTGTTTGTTTGTTTATCTGAGCGCTTTACAGCTGCCGTGCTGGGGTGGGTTTATTTTGGTGCTACGAAGCATATGTGAGAATAAAGTGGGGCTTTATCCCTGCGTAAGTCGGGACCGTTGCGTAAGCTGCCCACTGCCCAGTTGTTCCCAGGAAGCTGATCAAAGAACCCACGCTGGATGAGGTCAACATGAGTCAAGCCCCCCGCTCTTGTGACGGAAGGGTGTGTGTGTGTGTGTGTGTGTGCGCACGCGCTCTGGACCGCAGCACAACCCGTGTTACACCCGACTCCGGACGTGCGCTTGGGTGGGACGGAGAAAAAGTGCCTTTTTCAAAATCTTCGCCGTTTAACCAGCAGCCCATTTGCACAGAGGCACCGCTTGGTAAATGGGAATGCTCGTCGCTGATCAGCAACAGACGCACGCCAACACGGAACCCGGGCCAGCTCTCCTATGGCTGTTGCCTAACACATTACGCAAGATCTCTCTTTCAAAAACATGCCCTGAACTGACTCCTCTTCCCCCCACCTCCCACCTCCCACCCCCACCCTCTCCAGTGTTCCAAGTGGCATTCCAACCCTGGATTACCCAGTACCCCACAAAGCAGCACAAAGGCCGTGATTCATGCCCACTCTTCATGTGACTGTTGGGTGTTGGAGAAAGCCTCCCCCAGCAAAGGAATCTATTGTGTCAGATATCCAGACAGAACCGGCCATTCAGGAAACACAGACCCGAGGAGAAAACAAGTGCCGTCTCGCCACGGCTCTCCTCTCTCAAGACTCGGTAGAGAGGTTGCAACTCTGTAGGGAGTTTCGAGGAAAGTCTTGTCCCGTGATAAAGGTGTTAGGGTTGTGACACGTGAGCTTTCTGTGCGGATGGACAGAAGGGGTCATGTTTCAAGCGTATTGTTCCACTGGAGTCCCTGCTACTGTTCCCAGGGTCAGATCTAGTTACACAGTATAGATGCTCGTACAAGGAGGGTGGATCATAGCCAGACAGTAGTATTCTTTTGTGTCTGTCCAGTACAGAAGCATGTGGGGTGTGTGTGTGTGTGTGTGTGTGTGTGTGTGTGTGTGTGTGTGTGTGTGTGTGTGTGTGTGTGTGTGTGTGTGTGTGTGTGTGTGTGTGTGTGTGTGTGTGTGCAGGCAGGCTGTAGAGAACTCGTAAACAGGGTAGTGGCAGCCCTGATTGAACCCATCCCTGATGGCAGGTTGGATCGGTGGACGATCATTGGATCAATGTGCGCCGAGTCCATGAACGGATGGACTTCCTGATAGCGTCTGGCTATCGACATCAATCACTTCATGTCATTTTATATGTGCAGTTGAATAACGATGTGTGTATTTGTGCATGTGTGTCTGTGTTATGTGTGTGTGTGTGTGTGTGTGTTCCATCAGCTCTTCTACCGGGTGACTGATGAGCATGCTAAGAGGGGGGAACTACAGCTGGTTGGGATGATATGCTACTCCAGCCGCCATTACTGTGCCTTCGCCTTCCACACCAAGTCCTCCAAATGGGTCTTCTTTGACGACGCCACAGTGAAAGAGGCAAGGATACACACACACACACACGCAGACACACACACACACAGACACACACACACACACACGTCTTGCATGTGTATGCCAATACCAGCACCACATTGCCTGGAATCGAAATGCACAAGCTGGCTGTAGTCCACAAGTATCCACGTGAATACTGCTTTAACAGCAGGCAGTCTGCCCCTGTGTACGATCAATGCAGTCTACAGTATTCCCCAGGCCCCACTGCTTCCCTCCCCTACCCCCCCTCCTGCTCCTGTCCATGACTCAAAGCCTCCCTGCGTGGACGTGCTTGTCCGGGCTGATAAGTTGGAAGCGCTTTGCGAGCGAGGGGCAGGGAAGAGCCAGCGTCCCATCTTTTATCTCCATCACCACTCTCGTTACCGTCCAATAAGAGGCCCATCGATCGCCCCTCGCCAGCCCAGAGTTGGTCAGCCTTCTGTGGGGTGAGAAGTGTGTTGCCGGGCCCCCCTCCAGGCTCTAATACCACCTCCTGCTGCTGTCCCCGCGCTGCCTCACGCTCACTGTTGGATACTAGAATCCTCTGTGGTTCTGGGCCTAATGAAGGACGGGTCTGATTATGCGTGTGTAGTCGTACTGCTGTGGTTTCTACTGTCTTTATATGCCTGTGTGAGTGTTTGTGCACATGCATTTTTTGTATTTGTATGTGTGTATGTGTGTGTCTGTATTTGTATGTGTGTCTCTATGTGTGTGTCTACCTGGTTCATTTCTTCCTGGACTGCAGCATCCGGTTGGCTCAGTGTCAATCCATCAGCAACTTGTGCTGTGTGTGCACTTCCTTGGGGGGGGGGGGGACTACTGCACCCCCCCCCCCCCCCCCCCCCCCCCCCCCTCCACACACACACACCTCATGTAACCACCTGGATGTCCCTCTCCCATTCCACTGCCAAGTTCCAACACATACAAAAGTCTGAATTCATCTCCATTACTGGCCACTTTTTCATCCACTGTTTTACAGGTCTGGCTTCATGAGTAATTTAATATAGTTTGAGTATGAGTAAGACAAATCAAAAGTTTCTTTTTTCCTCCGTTTTAACACTTTCCCTTTGACTGTGGTAACGTGCATCTATATATTTGGGCCTCAAATCTAATTAGGCATACAGCAAGTGCATTGAAAGCAAGTGCGGAGGAAGGTTTCAGACAGTATATGCTGTGTAGGGATATGAGGTGAATTTCAATAAGAGCTGGGTTAACTCCCTTAGGATGCTGGGAACTCTGGCTTTGTTTTCTGCACATGTGAGCAATGTACACAGTGGGCCACTCCAGGAGATTACCCCTCTGCTGTGCCTCTCTCCTGTCTCCCCCTCTCTCCCTCTCTCCCCCTCTCTCCCTCTCTCCCCCTCCCTCCCTCTCTCTCTCTCTCTCTCTCTCTCTCTCTCTCTCTATCTCTCTCTCTATCTCTCTCTCTGTCTCTCCCTCTCTCTCTCTCTCTCTCTCTCTCTCTCTCTCTCTCTCTCTCTCTCCCCCTCTGTCTCTCTTCCCCCATTTCCTTTCTCTCTTTTGGAATTTTTGTTTGTTTACTGCAGTGTCTCATCCACCACTTTCCCCCCCTACCTCTCCCTTTCCTTATCTCCTTGATGACTCCTCTAAGCTCCTCTCTGCTCAGTATCTCTCTCTCCTTGGTCTCTATCTCTCTATCCCTCCATCTCTTGGCACCCCCCCCCCCCAATACCTTCTGCCTCCCTCCTCTTTCTCCCCACTTTCCTCATTTGGTTAATTAAGGAGAGCACACTGGCATCTGCTTAGCCTCCAGTCTGCCTGGGTAGCGTGTGTGGAGAAGCACGCACCTCCACTAGCGCAGACTAGCGACGGTGGGACACGACTTAACCGCCCCTCGATCCAACATGAAAGACGAAAAACCCTCTTCTGTTCTGATTGGTGTCATGTGACTTTTGTGCCTTGGAACTTTCCGTACGATGTCATGACCCTAAAATTAAGACGTAGATTAGAATCTGAAGAAAAACAACCAATAGTCCTGGAACTGACCTTTGGGCTAATTTAGCTCATGACAAGGAATACATTAAAACTTGGAGTCAGAATTTATATATTGCACTTAAAAAAAAAAAATGTGTTGCCTCTTTGTATAATAAGCCAAATGGAAAAAATCCTACCAGTTCCAGTAAAGTGTGGATGTGTGTAAGAGTGTGTGTATGGTTTTCCTGTACGATTTGGAGTGATGCCAGTGTGTCGGTGTCTTAATCTCATCTGAGATCTTTATGAATATTCATGCGTATTGACCTCTGTGTCTCTCTACCCCCCCTCCCCCACACACACACAGATTGGCTCCAGGTGGAAAGACGTGGTCACCAAATGTATCAAAGGTCACTTCCAGCCCCTTCTCCTCTTCTACTCCAACCCAGACGGCAGCGCTATTTCAGCCGAAGACGTCTCGCGCCAAAACAACCTCCCCTCTCACTACAAGTCCCCTCTCAATGGAGAGTCCCCAGGTACAGTGACAAAGCGTTTAGGATCATGCTCAAAACACACAAACAGCCTATTGGTTCAGCCTAACAAAGAGGTCTCAACATTTTGGTAATCATTATACGTTCTCAATGGTTTCTAATTTCAACATCGTCTCTTGTGCGTATTTGACCCGTTTGCCCTCGTAGTTTTTTCAGTGGAATGCGACTGCCAGTAATGGTGGCCCTAGGCTTTTTACACTGTGAAATGGGTCATTATCATTATCGTCCGTACTGTAGCGTCATTATCATGTCGGTTCTGTTGGAAACACAGTCCCATTATGTCAGACACGATGAAATGAGGCTTATTCACTCTGTTTGGGGGGAAAACGAAGAGTTTTGAACAACCTTTTCACATCACTCTTTGCAAAAAGCCGGATATTACTCAGATATTTTTTTTGGTAGACCACAGTATATATCTAATGAGCTATAGTTGTTGCCTAAACATCAGTCAATGAGACATATTCTCGGTCTGGATGTCTGTTTTGTTGCGTCTAATGGGTTGTGGGATTGACCATCTACTACAAAGACGATCCAACGATCCAAACAGCCTTGTCAACCCTCCCAGACAGCACCCCTCCCAGACAGCACCCCTCCCAGACAGCACCCCTCCCAGACAGCACCCCTCTCAGACAGCACCCCTCCCAGACAGCACCCCTCCCAGACAGCACCCCTCCCAGACAGCACCCCTCCCAGACAGCACCCCTCTCAGACAGCACCCCTCCCAGACAGCATCCCTCCCAGACAGCACCCCTCCCAGACAGCACCCCTCCCAGACAGCACCCCTCCCAGACAGCACCCCTCCTAGACAGCATCCCTCCCAGACAGCACCCCTCCCAGACAGCACCCCTCCCAGACAGCACCCCTCCCAGACAGCACCCCTCCCAGACAGCACCCCTCCCAGACAGCACCCCTCCCAGACAGCACCCCTCCCAGACAGCATCCCCGTCCCTTTTCACTGAAACCAGTCCATCAGAACCAAAGGAACATCATATCAATCTCCGCTTCAGGTCATGCCTAACCAAAGATGGCTAAATTTAAGTTGCTTCAGTACCGTATACATCTGAAAGTCTTAAAATAAGCTCTCTGAAGATGAGTTCTGAAACACCACCTGGTTAGAAGGATCACCACCAAGAACATTCTAGAAAAAACATGAATAAAAGCAATGTCCCTGGTTGAATCTACAGGCAACACTTAACTTCTTGCATCCTGCCAAATGCCAACACATATTTGCCAGCCATCACTGTTTCACATCAAACCCTATGACTTCAACAGAAGGTCTGACATGGAAGCTGTTCTATTCTGGGTTGAAACCTTTTACAGCATACCATAATATTCGCAACTGTTGGCAACTGCAAGAAGCTGTTGATGACAACAGCTGAGCGTTTGTGCTGTGGATTAAAAACGGGGAGGGCTTTATCCCCCCTTAATGACCCAACTCCTAACTCCCCGATCTGGCCCTGCCCCAGGTCGTCACGGTGACAGAACCAGCTTGCTGACTGTCAGTGTTGGGGAAGTGTTATTTTGGTTTGGATGATCCACAGAAATCAGGAAAAACACTGGAGAAATACACCTAGTTTATTTTGCCATTTGTGTCTCTGTTTCTGTATGTTTGATCTGTATTGTGCTTTGTTGTGTATTTAATGTCCATATTTTCAGTTGGTGATTTTGTCAGTTTTTAGTTACTCATTTTGTGTAGAATCAGTGTGTCAGCCCAACAAAAATGTTGGGTGATTAGGGTTCAAACTGAAGGTTAACTGTGCTACTAATGTATGTGTGAGAGCTTCACTATGGCTAGTACACTTGGCTTTCCACCTCACGACCGTTAAGTGTCCAAACTCGAAACCCCCAACCTCTCCTGTGTCTCCCCCCCACTCAGGACCCGACTCACCAGCCCCACTGCCTAGGAAGCTGGACCTCACTAAAGAGAACATCAACTCACTCCTGGGCCAGGGAAGCTTCAAAAATACCACCCAGACCCCTTCCACCTTCAGCAGGGGCAGCGGACAAACGAGCGGAGGGAGAGGACCAGGTACGTGACTTAAGCCGGTGAAAGGAGGGAAACCGGGGTAGAGGAATAGAGAGAAGTAGGGGAGGGGTAGTGCTGCGGGTGGACTAAATGAGTTTGCTAGACTGTTTGCTAGACTGTAGAGAGAAGAAGTGCAGCACTGGAGGAGTGTTCAGAGTATCGAGGAGCGGTAAGAGTGGACAGTTAATGAACCCATTTCAGGTAAGACTGCAGAGAGATGGACAGTCTAGATATGCCTGCCAGTTGAGACTATTAAGTCAATATTCACAAAGGGGAGAGAGAGAGAGAGAGAGAGAGGGAGAGGGAGGGGGAGGGGAGGGGGAGAGAGGGAGGGAGAGAGAGAAGAGACCGTTAGTGAGGCTATCAAAGACGACGTGAAGGATGGAGTGGTGGGAATGAGAGAGGGGGGGAGAAAAGCAGGGGAGAGAGAGGGGGTTGGGGGGGGGTACAGATGGTGGAGGTCATGACTCCTTGTGTTGTTATTGCACATTCCATAGTTATTATCCAGTATTATGCTATGTCTGCCTGTGTTTCCTGTACTCCTGGTTGTCAGGGCGAGTTACAGCCAGAAGCTCAAAACCGTTTAATGTGTCTCTGAGCAGTGGAAAATGTTAGTGGGTGCTTGGAGCTTTTCAGACATAAAATCTCCTCCGGAGCGCTTAGACTGAAGCGAAAAAACGTGAGCGTAGAAATGTGTGGGAAAACCAATGAGCTGAGAAGATAACTTTTCTGTGTGGGCAATGAACTGTCACCGTCTTTCCTATTAGACCTAATTGTATTCTCATTGATTTCAATTCTGTCTCCACCTTGGGGGGGGGATTGGTAGTCGGTAAGGTGAGAGAACGCTTGCCTGGCTGTGGACAGAGAGCGTGCATCACGGTGAAAAAGGGGCAGCAGCGTACGGCGCATAGCTGTGATTTGTTTTTTTTGAGGCGCGCTTCTCTGACAACCTCTCGACAGCTGGTTAGAGTCATCGCCAGGCTCCTAATGTAAAAGTTGCACCTTATCGAAAAGCGAGCCCCCATCCTTTACCCCCGCAGTACAGTAAGTAGCGCGGATCTCTGCGCGGGAGAGGGTTCAGGATTGGCTGCAGGGTCGGCGTGGTTCCACCTCGTGCAGTTTCCCCCCCCCCCCCCCCGCTGCAGCAGAAAAGAGCAGCTGTGTACATCAGCACATCGATCTGGCCCCCCCCACCCCTCCACCCCTTTTCACACTCAGCACTGTGCCATGCCTCTGAGGGCGGAGGGAGTTTTTTTTTTTGGGGGGGGGGGGGGGGGGTGGGGGAGTGAAGGTCGGGTTTGTGGGAAGAAGGTTTGGGGAGGCGGAACGGGGGGGGGGGGGAATCCCAAGCGAAGACTAAAAGCTCTGGCGAGCAGCCATCGGTCAGGTTTTCGGGGGTGTAAGGCTCTTCACGTTGCCAAGTTGAAAGTCTGCGGCGACGTTTTGGGTGCTGTTAGGTTTCCCTGATGTGCTTGCTCAGCACCAGGCTGAAAGTGGTCCCCGCAGCCCCCTCCTACACACCAACCCTACAAGTCGTGTCACTGGCTTGATGAATAACTGCAGCAGTGCATGCCTTCTCCCCTTCGTCCCTGCAGTGAAGATGGGCCCTGGTGATCCGAAGAGTCGGATCAGGGACATCTCCAGGGAGGTTGCCCAGAAAGCAGAGGAGCTCCGTGGGATGCAGCCGTCCAAGAGAGACGCAGAGCGGGGCCAGAAGAGGCCAGACCCTCGGTACCGCGGTAAGGCATGTTGCTAAACACACACGCATGTTGAGAGAGAGACAGAGAGAGAGACAGAGAGAGACAGAGAGAGACAGAGAGAGAGAGAGACAGAGAGAGAGAGAGAGAGAGAGAGACAGAGAGAGAGACAGAGAGAGAGACAGAGAGAGAGAGAGAGAGACAGAGAGAGAGACAGAGAGAGAGACAGAGAGAGAAAGAGAGAGAGAGAGACAGAGAGAGAGAGACAGAGAGAGAGAGACAGAGACAGAGAGAGAGACAGAGAGAGAGACAGAGAGAGAGAGAGAGAGAGAGACAGAGAGAGAGACAGAGACAGAGAGAGAGACAGAGAGAGAGAGAGACAGAGAGAGAGAGAGACAGAGAGAGAGACAGAGAGAGAGACAGAGAGAGAGAGAGACAGAGAGACAGAGAGAGAGAGAGAGACAGAGAGACAGAGAGAGAGAGAGAGACAGAGAGAGAGACAGAGAAAAGGACTAAATAATTGTACCAGAGCCCTCGACGTGCGCTGCACATGGAAAGTGCACAGGCATACAAACACACGCACGCAATTGGCTGCAGTACAAACGCCAACTTTCAACGCTTTTCCACACGCAACCGTGCTCACGCTCCGCACACAATTTAAAGGGGAACAAACTCCACTGGGCAAAAAGGCCACAGCTTCCCAATTTAGCCGGCCTTTACGTAATCCATGGTTTGTGTCAGGAAGGGGATTAAACACGGACGTCTGCTCCAGCTCGTCTCCATCGCTCGCCCTCATCAACTGACGCAGCGGTTTCCCTCCCTGTGTGACACAATGCCACAATCCCACGGCTGCAGTTTGGCGTTCATGCAATCAGTCTCACCCCATTCACTGCTTACAGAGAAGGATTGGGTATGATATCAAATCAGATGGTCCGCTATGATGACGGTCGCTGGTCTTAGTCTACCTGGGCAAGAGACCCCTCTCTCTGACAACACCACCAGATCTGTCATCCCATCAAGACGTGATACTAAGAGATTAAAAGGACCTATAGAGAATGACCAGATTCTAAATGGACTCCGCAAACCAGCAGTCCTGTTAGCACCAGGCTCACGTCCCATTATGATTGAATGCAGTCGGCTAACAGAGGCTAGCGTCAAGCCCCCCCCCCCCCCCCCCCCCCCCCAATGATGGATAGCTAGGCTGGAGGTGACTACAGTTAATGTAAGTGGTATAAATCTCGACCTAGAATTGCCCGTGCACAGGCCAGCACAAAACATGTACACCTTGTAGCCAGGAACCACTCAAAGAAAACCATTCCAAAGTACTAATGGTCATATTGAAAGACTTGGTTCTGGTTCTATGTAAGGTGTAACCCAATGTTATGTATATAGACATCACACCTACATCAGACTGGCTGCAGAAACTCCAGCAAGTGCAAAAAATATATATTATATGTGGTTCTGTGACGCGCACTGCATGAACATCACAGAATATGTTGCCAGGTGATTGAAGTGATTTAACTCACGCAGTCAGCAGTATCCATCTCCATAGCAACTTCATCTGCGAGGAGAGGTCACATTCATGGGGGCTTGCATCCCATAATTTATCCTGCTAACCTGGGACCGTAACCCCACTGTAGATCATGACGTTATCTGTAAGGGGATGTCAGCCAGGCTCTGCCTTTTACATGGGTCTCCAGTGGAATCTTTCACTCTTTATAGAGAGTGTAAGTTAAGACATGGGCCAAATATCACCAGGTCTTGTATCTCTGCTAGGTAACATCACTGCACCAGAACCCAATGGAGGCATTAAAGCAATATTTTTCAAGTGTCCGGCGCATGACTCACTGTGTCCTTGAGAGGAACCCACTCACACTTTCCATCATTAATAACAACAACAGCTACACCGGTAACGTGTGAGGTCAATGCCCTCGGTGTTGACACCGTGGAAGCTTACAACGCAGTCTCCCGCCGTTCGTGATTAACACCTTCTTCTTGTCCGCAGACGTCCCACAGAACGCCCCTGCTGCACCCCTCACCCTTCACCTCACCACCTGCTGCGTTAGGGTAGTGTACAAAGTACAAAGTTGATGCCCTTGGCAACGTGACATTCAACACAGGCATTTGGAGGTTTTGGAGCCAGTGGGATAGCTAGCCAGAATACAATGTCAGAATTGGCGTCGGGTTACAGGAAAAAGTGACTTTCCCTCGCCACCTGGAAAGGTTGTGCGGAGCATTAAACATGTGGCGTATACATGGGGTCGTGTTCCTTCTGCGTACACACAGTTTTGGGGGGGAAATTGCCTAAACGTATTTTTTGTAAGGAGTAACATTTTATCTTAATATTTAAGTTAACGTGTCACTCCAAAGTAAATGTTTTGATATCGCTTACGTTTGGGGATATGATGTCCTGTCTTTTTTGTGTTTTTTTTATATTGCAAACAACCTACTTCAGGTTCCTCTTCCTTTTTATCTTCTAGATCCAGTCCCAGATCGAACGTACTCTCGCTCTGTCTCCCCACCGGAAAACGGTTTCAGACAGTACCTGGAGACCCGGCTGTTCAGCAGCCAAGGCAAAGGCCCCTCCAGAACCGAAAGAACCCCCCACATAGGGGTCAAGTACGAACCCTCCCGCTCCCACTCCAGCTCCAGGGTGCAGGGACTCCCCTCCACGGCTCCCGGTGGCGGCGTGGGTCACTACAGCCGCAGGCTGGATCAGCTGTCCAACGGCTACGACACCGACAGTAGCCAGGACTCTAGGGAGCGCCAGGGGAACGGAGAAGCCAGCCGCAGCAGCAGGCCCAGCCGGCCATGGAAGCCCATGCGCGAAGCGCTCAATGTGGATAGCGTGATCGGCGGCGGCCAGGAACGTAGGCAGCACAGTCCCCGGCGGAGACCCTCCAGCCAGGAGAGAGAGCGGGACCAGGATAGGACCTGGGGTGGCGGGCGGGACGAGCGGAAGCCAAAAAGCCTGATGACCATCTACGAGGACGAGCTGAAGCAGGAGACTGGAGGAAGCCGCAGCTCGCTGGATTCCGAGGGCCGCGGTGGTCATGGTGACAAGGACAGGTCGAAGGGGACGGCCACCCTAAAGGTGCGCAACGATAACTGGAAGATCCAGCGGACTGAGTCTGGGTACGAGAGCAGCGACCGGTTAAGCAATGGATCAGCAAACCTGGACTCTCCTGTGGTGGAGAACCTAGCATCTAAAGACCTGAAGACCACAACTGATGTGTATCGTACAAGGTAAAAGAAACCTCTTGGTTCATTTCCTTTGTACATTTTCTTTTTCCTTAATATTTTGACTTGATGTGAAATTGTAGGATTTAAGATATATTTACAAAAAAAGGGGGCAGATTTTCAGCAGTTAAGCACCTTTAAACTTCTTCACTCACAGTCAACAGGCATTCCACTCCTGAAGCGATTATTGCCATTTGCCTCGCGTGTTAACAATTGGCACCCAACTCGCTGCCATTTCTGAATAATTAAACAGCACAAACAATCTTTCCTAAGAATAGCGAGCACTTTTTTCTACATAAGTGCTCACCGAGCAGATCTGGCTAGGTTATTGTGCTAAGTCGTCATTTGCTGAAGTGAACGTTCCAGTTGCGTTTGGGTATAATGATCCCAAGTAGCTGACAACCGTTTGCCTCCCAAGAGGGGCAGTCAATCGATGGTTGATGCTTGTTCTAACTAGTTTTCATTATGCAACTCATTGTGGAATATGTGTATACAGCACTTAAATGATTGATTAGCTCAGGAAACTAATGTGGACGAAATATCTGGATACTTCAACAAAAAAATCCACATGTTAACATTGATTAATTTACTTATTGCATGTACACTGCATTAAAATAAAGATGGACGCAGGCCATTTATGTACTAAAGGGGGGAAAAACTGTATAATGGATTAGTATCCATTACACTATAGTGAATCACATAAAGTAGTGGTTGAGCTGAGGTGAGGGGTGGGGTTATTTCCTTAGTCACGTTATTCTGTTTAGATCCAAATGAATCTTTTTAAAAGATTGCAGAAAACAGGCCTAGATGCCAAGATGCACAAACATACATGGACATGACTTTGTCACGTGATGTGGAAGGGAGTCATTTGAGTTGTGTTTTTCAGGGACCCAAACCCTCAGCGGAGAAGTGAGGATTCAAAGGCTGACATCTTGCACTCCTCACTGACTTACGGTAAGATAACATCAGAACAGCGTCTTCTCTCAGTGTACTGTGCAACACTGCATCTTGACTCTACAAGCTCTAGGCTTTAGGGGGGTTTTTTGGTCCCAAGGCAAGTTGGCGTAACAATGCACTGCATAGTCATGCAAATACGATGAAAATGGGCAAATATTGACATTTGTAATATTTTGGAAATTACACAGCATTAGCAAAAGTTTGAGAGGGAATTATTTAGTAAAATGAGGCTTTCAGGCTCAGTGAATCTAGTGTCCAAAATTACAAATTACAAATACCCTCTAGTGCCACAGACAATGTGCCAGGGACATAATTAAACACACAAGATAAAGCTTCATTCAGCTCATTGAAGTTCCTTCTCCATGAGAACCTCCAGAAGTTTGATGTGTAATAAGGTACACAGATACGAAGAGGCCAGCTGATTTATGTCCTCATCAGGAGCGGTAAGGTCAGTGCAGGATGAAAAGGCTGCACTATGGAAATACATGTTCTGCTTCCTCATTCACTGAACTTGACCTTTTTTTTCCCGGAGTAAAGTTAATGGCTGTTTTGCAAAAGCCAGCATAATGTGTCCAGCCGTGAGCTATGAACATATTGTGTGCATAAGGTCTGCGGCACAAACAAATATTAATTCATATACGACTGTTTTTTTGCTTTTTTTCACAAGCAGCTTCATTAGTCAAAGACCGCACGCAAAAACAAGAAAGAAAAAAAGTCAAACTAAGGCTTTAAGTACAAACCATCTGAACACAAGGCTGGTCTGCAACTAGCAATAGCAGCTATTTTTAGTCTCCAGACAGGATAGAGAGATTAGTTGACATGAATAGCAGTAAGGATTCACCAGCTGGACGCCCCATCACATTCTCTGCCTCCACTCATCACATGCCGAGCATACGATCTCTCAGGGAAAAAAAAGAGGCCAAAAAAATAGATAATAAAAGAAGAGATAATAGATAATAAAAAATACAAAAGCCCTGCAATTCCCCGAATTGGAATCCATGCTGTTTATCCTCTCAAAGCAGGGATGATGAGCGAGCAGGCAGCGCTCTCCCAGCTGTGCCCAGACAGGCAGAAAATGCCACGACCAGTCGGCCTGTCAGAAGGTGGCATTCACACAATCACCTCAATAAAGAAAAGCCATTTCATAGGGCTCGCGCACGTTTTTTAGTGTGTGACCACTTCATCCTTTCTTTCACAGCAGCAGAAGTGAAGCAGATTAGCCGAGTGTGGAAAGGGAGGAAAAATGAAAAGGGGAAAGTCATCTTTCCTGTTAATACGCGATGACTGCCATTCGCACGGGGGTTGAAACGGCCACTGTGTTTATATCTGAGTGAAGGGGCCCTTTACGTAAGTCGGGTGAGCTGACAAACTCGAGCGGAAAAGGGTAGCTTGTAATGTCGGCGCTGTGTCGGCCCGTAAGAGCCCAGAGGTCCGTGTGGAAGCGGGCCCTGGCAGAGAAACAAACACCTCAGAACCATTGATGTGACTTTCATCACATTTTTCATTTCTGCCGTTTGAAATCCTTTTTTTTCCCGGGACTGGTCAACCCTAGCAGTCACTTTTCATTCTAGTAATTGCACCAGATAGATTTTTTTCTTAACACATTTCATATTTAATATGGGGGAGTCATGTAGCTCAGCAGATTAGGTGTTGGCCTCATGATCGGAAGGTTTTGAGTTCGATTCCCGGCTGTGGCTACGTGATGCTGTGTCCTTAGGCAAGGCACTTCACCCTACTTGACTCAGGGGGGAATGTCCCTGTACTTACTGTAAGTCGCTCTGGATAAGAGCGTCTGCTAAATGACAAAATGTAAATTTAGTACATTATATATTATATAACAACATTGCACATTATATAATGTACATACTGTATTTACTGGAGTTTAGTTTAGCTATGATTCTACCGCTTTAATGTTATCTCATGCAGACAGACTGGAGAGCTTACATTGCTCAGATCCATCACCTCCTCAAGTTAAACAGCAAAACAACCAAGGCAGTTTTTCCCATTATGTCCAGAAGTCTAGTAAACATTGTTTTGTCATCAGACACATATATAAACGAAAATGAAATATTTCTAGTTGAGCTCTCCAGATGTTAAGCTAAATGGCAGCGTGGCATCCTTGCTGAGAGACATTGTGTCTGGCTGACAGCTGGAAAGGTCAGGGTTGCTGTAAGTTCACCACCTCAAATGTCTTTAGCACGGCAGCCAATCATATGCTTGCTCGATTTACTCTGATTGGCTCCTGCTGCTTCGCAGGCTTGCCTGGAGAATGTGGAGACAGTTTCCTCATTGGCCAGGCTGATCGGCTAACATCTCGCTCACTAACTGATCCTGTCTAAAAAGCAGCCACTCACATAATGTAATCATTTGTATTCATCTCAGTTGTATGTGCCACTGCAGTGAAATAATGCTGCTTATGTTTCTGTGAAGGGAAAAACAATTTGAATGAATAAATATACCGAAGTGCGTTGAAGTATGGCACAAGTGTGTCCAAGTGCGTGCCTTTTGGTGTGTGTGTGTGTGTGTGTGTGTGTGTGTGTGTGTGTGTGTGTGTGTGTGTGTGTGTGCGTGCGCTGCGTGCCTTGGCTCTACTGCCTCTGCCTGTTGAGATGAAAGGAATGCCTCTGGCACCCTGTGGCCAGCCAGGCACATTCAAAGCCATTTCCATGTTGAGGAGAGATTAAAAGCACTCCTGTTTGCCTATTCAGACATTCACATTCATCCTCCCTCTTTGTAAATTCTACACGGGTCTGAAAAGAGACACTATTGAATGCGCAACACTCTGAATTTTGTATTAAATGGATGAAGAGATTAATAAAATAATATCCATCGCAGTAATGTGCTGTGTCAGATCAATGCCATGACTTGATGTGCATGTCTGTCTTTGACTCAGGGCGTTGGTAGCCTAACACATTGCCTGGCTTTAAACGCCATTGATGCCACTTAACACGTCCAGTGACTGATGTGCTAACCGTAGTGTTAATGCCCTGGGATGAGGCCCCATTTACATCACATCGTTTGGCTTAATGGTTCCCAGACCAGGGTTGAGTCAACACTCACTATAAGCCAAATTGAGTGGGTGGATTATGTTAAGTGACACGACCTGATAAAACACGTGATCATATTTTCATACGCAGCCACGTGTTCTCAGGTTAGGGTTAATGGGCATTTTCCTCCTAAGGGCTTTAGTGAAATGAACGTTAATTAAAAATCACAAGTTGGGTAGTGGCCTGATTTTTCTTCATATCCTTTTTCTTGATTTTATTATTTTAATCTCGCTAAGTGAAAGGGGCGTTGAGTGTTTCAGGGTGGGTGTTACACTCACAAACGTTCTTACTTGTTTGCGTCAGGCATACTGCGTTAAAGTCCACATGCTTTCCGGTGACACGCAGTAAAAAGAGTTATATGTAGATGGCAGTTTTGGGGATCTCATCGACCAAGAGATGGCTTTTAAAATTGACAAAATGGTTGACATTTATGCAGTGCACTCACTTTCTCTCTCTACTCATAATTGAATCGCACCAAATGCGCATGAAAGTATGATTGATGCTAAGGTTTCTTAAGGACCGCAGATCAAGCAGAAATGGGGAGCCACAAATCTCAATCCGTACAGTCGTGAAATTGAAAAAGAGTTAAGTTGTCTCGTTTTGCTGCATCAAAGAGCTGTCAAGAATGTGCTTCTATCATTTTTCATTTGGGGGGGTGGGGGGGGGGGGGCTTTTGTGTGACACATTGCTACTGCAAACTGCCTCAGAAGTTTCCAGAATCAGAAATTTATTTTTTTGATAGACCGTTAACATTTACCGGAAACATGTTTTAAGGGGGCTTGGAGACTCAAGGACAGTATCGTAGCTCAAATGTAATCCCAGCCACTGGGGGATGATCTCTGTGATTAACGTCCCGTGAAACTAGCATCTTCATATGAATCCTGGTGGAGAAACTGAAAGGGCAGCCCACCAGGGAGCATTCTTCAGTCCCAGCCACGAAATGCCTTATCGGGTTTGTCCGGAGGACCTCGTGTCCTTTAACACGACAAAAAAAGGGGTGGGGGGAGGGGGGAGGGAACGGCTGTTCAAGCTATGATATGTGGGACCGGGGTGAACACCTCTGACCGAACAGTTCAGCCCCAGGCTGCCCCAGCGTTCAGCCCCAGGCTGCCCCAGCGTTCAGCCCCAGGCTGCCCCAGCGTTCAGCCCCAGGCTGCCCCAGCGTTCAGCCCCAGGCTGACCCAGCGTTCAGCCCCAGGCTGACCCAGCGTTCAGCCCCAGGCTGCCCCAGCGTTCAGCCCCAGGCTGCCCCAGCGTTCAGCCCCAGGCTGCCCCAGCGTTCAGCCCCAGGCTGACCCAGCGTTCAGCCCCAGGCTGCCCCAGCGTTCAGCCCCAGGCTGCCCCAGCGTTCAGCCCCAGGCTGCCCCAGCGTTCAGCCCCAGGCTGACCCAGCGTTCAGCCCCAGGCTGCCCCAGCGTTCAGCCCCAGGCTGACCCAGCATTCAGCCAGTCTGGGAGCATCGCTGCGTCTCACAGCCCTGTCAGGAGGATCTTGTGATTCACAATGCTTACGAGAGAGACTGAGAGCACATTAGCTTTTACACTTCGTTACACAACAGTCCCGTTCCCCCCAGGCTCTGTATTGGCACCAGCCCACATGACCATAAAGGGGATTTGCTAAAGAGCAATGTCGCCCGGCCTGCAAACGGCATCCCTGCTTCTTCTTTTTTTTATTGATAGTGTAACTGGTGCTTGCCAACATCGCAAATCAACAGCATCAGATTGAGAATCGCAACAAGGATTTACTGGCTTAAACACGCTGCAGTGCAGTCTGTGTGTGTGTGTGTGTGTGTGTGTGTGTGTGTGTGTGTGTGTGTGTGTGTGTGTGTGTGTGTGTGTGTGAGAGAGAGAGAGAGAGAGAGAGAGTGTCTGTGGGGAGGGGGGGAGTTGGATCTGAAAGCAGAGCTTGGAGGCAGACCCTAGGCTTAATTGCATGCCAGCAGAAGGGATTTAGACACTAATGCTCCCTGGGGTAGCACGAGAGGATGGTGGGGGGGGGAGAGGGTAGAGGAAGGCCCAAGAGTGGAGCCTAATCCACTCACTCTCTCCCTTCTCAGTCTGTCAGTGGTTCTCACATACAGACACAGTGCCACACCTTCTTCCATATTCTCACCTTTTACCCTGCACACACTGCATGCAAGCCCTTTACAAGCAGCACAGATGTCTCTGAAAAAGTGTTACCCAATGGCAATGGGACCGTAGAACGATAGCTAAACAAAAACCCACACCTCTGTGTGAGCTCTCTGTCCACTGTTTATTTAGCTCAGTTGCAGATCCTCTGCCATAGGCTTTCAGGCTTTCAGACACAGAGGTCCATCCACAGCTATCTCACCCAGCTATGTCACGTCCCATGACTGTAACATGCGCACGACTCATGTTTTGTTAGCTAACGTCCCTATCTGCTTTGATATTTCCTCCCCCAGCCAGACTGGGACCCTGGTTTGACACTGGGTAGGAAATGTGTTCCACCTCCCCGTGAAGTTAATGTTCAAACACAGCTACTCTGCAGATGAGGCGCCCTCCCGTGGCTCAGAGGGGAAGAGATGTATACAGGAAGCCTGTATGTGGGAGAGAGAGAGAGAGAGAGACAGGAAGCCTGTGTCTGGGAAAGAGAGAGAGAGAGAGAGAGAGAGGAAGCCTGTGTCTGGGAGAGAGAGAGAGAGAGACAGGAAGCCTGTGTCTGGGAAGAGAGAGAGAGAGAGAGAGAGAGAGAGAGAGAGAGAGAGAGAGAGATAGAGAGAGAGAGAGAGAGAGAGAGAGAGGAAGCCTGTGTCTGGGAACAAGAGAGACAGGAAGCCTGTGTCTGGGAGAGAGAGAGAGAGAGAGACAGAGACAGGAAGCCTGTGTCAGAGAGAGAGAGAGACAGGAAGCACTGGCTTCTTTTGCAGAGTGAAGTGTGTGAACTCACTCACACACATCCTTGTCTTCCAGGCGAGCATCCAAGAAAATCTCCTGACCTTCAAGACGGAAATCCTATGCTGCCTAGTCCAAATATACAAAGGTAACACATGCCTTTCCTTACATTATTTATCAAATGAGTGGCGATGAGTGCCAAAAAAGTATACAGTATATAATTTAACTGTACATATTATGCAGATCTATAACAAAAAATGTGACTGTTTTGTAAATACAGTGCTGATTTGGTAGCTAATTCATGAGTGTCCTCTCCCTGGTACAGGAGAAGAGGGTTCAGGTACACCCCTGGGGTGCTGGAGAGGACAGACGGTGTGGACGAGGAGCAAGAGGTGGACAGCAGCCCCCTGAGCCCTGCGCCCCCCTACCTGGCCAAGACCAGCAGCTCAGAGTGGAACAGCTCCGACGACCTGGCCGGACCCTTCTCCGAACAAGACGACCCCGTCCTCCCAGCCCAGCCACGCTTCCATAGCCTCCCCCCGCCGCTGCCCCCCAAGAACCACAGCCCCCGTCCCTCCGAGCTGGAGCTGGGCTTCCTCGCCCACCGCCTGGAGGTTCCGCCTCGTACCAGCCCTGCGCGCAACCAGCCCAAAACCAGCCCGTCCACCCTCTCCCTGCGCAGGTGGATCGAGACCCCCGCCGAACACAAACACTCCTCGGACGCCAGCTCCAAGTCAGGCTCCTCGGACCAGGACCGGAACGAGCTGTCGGCAAGCGAAAGCGAGGAGAGGTACCCCAGCCCCCGGCCCGGTGACGATGACGGCGATCTTCCCGACTCGCCCGCGCCCAACGAAATGGCTCTTCCCACCACCTACTTCTCAGTGGACAGCTGTATGACGGACACATACCGGGCCAAGTACCACAAGAGACCCGTACTGTACCTGATGACCGACCCCAAAGGTGGAGAGCGCACCTCGTCTGGGGAGAGCGACTTGGACGAAGGGGGCCTCCCTGTTCCTGAGGCCAAGCCCGCAGAGCTCCCCAAGGCGAGGGCCGACTCCGGTTACTCCACTAGCAAACCCACCGCCAAATGGTACCCCGTTAGTTCAAAAGGACTGGATGAACATGGGTATCTTTGATAGAAAAAATAATAATAATAAAGTGGTATGGTGGAATAATAATAGTTAAACCCACTTGTCACCCTCATGAAACCCCTGATGTTCACATGCTTATACAGACGGCTCCTCAGACAGAAAAACGTGGATCCAGATGCCAAAGAGATTGTTCATGCAAGGCAGTGAATGAAAGTGTAGCGCGTCTTCAGAACGGCACAAGTTCTTAGTGACTCTGCCCTGCAGTAATGATTTGTGCCTCTAGATTATGCACAGAAGGAAGCCAAAATAAACAGTTAGCTAAAGAGGATCCATGTCTTGGATGGTAGAATGTTGTTGATTAAGAAAACAAGGGTCAGGTGGCTAAAGAATGTCTCCCTACAAGCCACTTCCCCTTCAAGAGATTAACAAATTCACTTCTATATAATATCTCTAACCTTTATGTAAGGAAGCCATGGAATATTTGTACAACTTTGTTGAACCCATACGTTTGTGGTAACTAGGCTTGCTGTATGGTTATGTGATGATACAACTTAGAGGTCCTTCAGCCTCAAGCAGGTTTCTTCCGGATGATGGACAAGATGGACAGTTTTTGGAGATTGTGAATAGTTATGATAGTCACATGTTTAGGAGCAGCACTTTAAAATGGACGCCCTAAGGTCTTGGTATGGGCACAAGGGGAAGAAGGGAGGGGGGGTGAATCTGTTTAATGTTAGCTAGTTCAAAAAGGCAGTCTTAGAGCATTGTGGCACATGTCCTTGCCGCCCTTTGACCCCCCACCCCCACCCCCCCGCTTTACTGTGTTTCATTCCACGTTAGGAGAACCTTTACTTGCACACTCCTTCCAGTTCATAAGCTTTTGTTCTTCGTTCGTGTCGATTCTTTGCACCCGCAAAAAAAAAATTTTTTTACGTGGGGGAGATGACCTCTCCAGTAAGATAGACAAATGCTTCTTTGAACAATTTGAAATTCCTGAACAAACCTGTTAGTGTAGCGGTGGGAGTCCGTCATGTTTTGAAAGGATTTAAGAGTGTCTTAATGGGCTTGAGATTAGCAGAAGCAGGACCCCAGAGAAGAGCCTTGCGCTGCGTAGATTTACACGTCCTTTTCGCTCAGTTCGGCGACTAATTCTGTACATTAATGTTTTTCGATTTATTTCCGTGTTTTATATATATATGTATGTATTGCTCAGCAGATTTGATGCACAGTGCCTTTCTATTTTTCTATGTCACAAGTTTGAATAGGAGTCGTGGGTTTGTACAAAATGTCATTGGAGATTCTTTTGTAATTTCATTTGTATTGATTAACAAGTGTTTAATAAACTATTTTAATTTAACCATAACCAGTGTATCTGTTTGTATACAGTTAATAGCATTAATCTGCAATGTACGTTTTTCATGTTTCCAATTTAAATCTATCTTTGTTTCCATAGTAATGGTGAAGTTTGGATGGGGATATCTTTATATAAAAGATTAACTTAACATATGTATCACCAAACAGCCCTTCTTCAGAAATGATGGCATTAACAGTTGACTAAAAATAAACATATTCATATATAAACATTAAACTGACACTAGCTCAGACCTGTCGATTGGAACAACATCACTCTGCTTCCATCTGCTGTACATATGACTGCATGGCAACAATGACAAAAAACATTTATACCGTCACTAAATAGAAGTAGCCTCTTAAAAATAGCTTTCATAAATAAAGACAACCAAACTCTCAGTTGCTAAATCCAATGGTAGGATCTTCACGTCTGACCTGAACCCTGAACAGTGTCCAGCAGCAGTGCTGGAGTATTGCTTGGATTAGATGCAACATGACGCAGAGCACATCAACAGAAGGTTCTGTTTAGTTTGCAGCCCATTGAGGCAAAGCACTTTGGCACATCAACTCCCATTAAAAACACTATGGACACACAGACAAGGTTTAATCCAGTAAACCAGTTATTACATCTGTTACAGCATTGCGGCAGTTTACTAAACATCTAACATCGCAAAATACGGTTACGGTTGTGGCCATATCTATTTAAAACATTTTTAAGCTTTAAATAAACCTTAATTTAGCACATTTGTTGGGGGAGGGGGGGCGTTCAATAAAATACTGATCCTCAATGCAAGCCTGTTGGCTCACACAGATGTTATGCATAACGGGAAGTTCATTAACAAAGGCAGGTTGGATATTCATTAACGTTACGGTACATTAGCCATGGCTGTGCTCAATTTGAAGTTTGCCATTCATACATTAAAAGTGTGTGTGTTCTGGCAGCTTTCATCAAGCTATTGGTCATTTTATACCTAAAGTTATTCAAATCATTGTTGTAGAGTGAAATTCAGGATCAAGTCCTAAGTCCTCTCTTTTAATGAATGAGTCACAGTGGTTTCTAAAATAACCTGATTGAAGCAAATCATAATTTATCAAGGATTTACTAGACTGTTGAAGAAACGTGTTTATCTGAATACAAATGTGTTTATCAAGGGAATAAAAAAAGGAGGGAATATGATACACAATAGTAAAATACACGCCTACTGTCATAAACTGCCATCCTGAACAGGGAGTGTCATTGTCCACTTTATCAGCAATCAATTCAATCAATTCAACTTATGAATAATAAAACACATAGTAAAGTGTTTCACCCTAACATTTAAAGTGTTTTTCCTTTCCCCCATCCTCCTTCCTATCTACAGAAGCGCACGATATTCCAAATGCGCCCAAAGGAGAAACACTGAGTCATTCGCCTATTGTTAGAAGTGTGCAAATGAATGACACAAATAGCCCCCATCCCTAACTGTCAGCGAACGACATTAGCATGAAGTTGGCTTGTCTCTAGGATGTCATTTAGAAAGCGACATCGTTCGAGGGGTGGGCCTCTCTACTCAGGAGCCCCAACTGTGGCAGCACCTGAGGGATGGGGGGGAGGGGGGGGGTGGCAAACGATGTGGGTTCTCATTCGCCAGATGGGCAAATCTCACAGCTAATTAACTGACTAAACACGTGACAAGGAGAAGTCCTCCTTGATGAAGCGTGGAAGTCTTGGCCCTGTAATTTATGGGCAGGGACAAAGTCCCCAGACGCAGACGCCATCAGGACCAAAAACGTGGTCTGGAGAACAGGAAGGGCTGCTCACACCACAGGTCGACACTTCCTGTTACCACATTTTAATTCTCATTGCGAAGATTGTTCGTAGTTGTTCATGGAGAAAGCATTTTCTTGTTTTCTTCTCTTGGTTGTTCTTAAAATACTCCTTAAAATATACATTGTTAATTATGACCAACATGCCAAGCCACTGGACGAAGCCTACGCACACTGTCCTGTATCACGCTTCATGCATCACCCTTCCAACACTGCACTCCTTCTGTCACTTTGCCCAGCTAGAAGGCAGGTGGAGACGTCACCACAGTCGGCCCACATCTTCACACGCTGTCACCGATAAACATCCCAATTTCCCTCTCAAAGGCCTGTAGAAAATGAATCCATTCGGCGAGAATAACATTAAACTGCCACAGTTGGGTATAATGATAATGAGGCAGTATTAGAAAGCTGACCTGATACGAGACGCAATCCAGAGTTTAATTTTAATGGGGAAGCTTCCAGCTAGACAAGATAAAACATCTTTGTTTAATCTTCCATGTATACTACTTGTATTCTGATACACAGCCATCCACCCTCATGTATGGGCCGCAGGGATGCTATTAACTTTCATCCGCTCGTTACTGCTCGTCCCTTTACAGCCATGCTTTCATTCCACCTCTAGAGGGCAGCCTGGCTTAGACGTGACAAATGACACCGCTCTCTCCTCAGCAAACTTCGAATCGCTGGTGTAAATCAAACAGACTGCGAGTCCACGTTTAAAATAATCAGCTTGCAAAGAAAACACACGTTCACATACAGATGGGAGCCTCGAATCACCACACTCTCTTGCTAAGCAGAACCTGAACTTGAACCTGTTTGTTTTCAGATGACTGTGTATTTTCACATGGACCACATGGATTGGCATGGCTGATTCTAATCTTGAGGTATTCTGTCCTAGGTGGTAGGATATCAGTTACGGTAGGATTCAGAAGGCAATACTGCATTGTCAATGGAATCCCTATTTGGATCTTGCACAGCACAGACCTCCCTAGTTGAGACAGGGGGTTGTGTATCTGTGTGCATCATCTGTACCATCAGGAAGGCCAGTCTACAGACTAGCCCTGTCACCAAGATAGGATGTTTGAGGCTTAGCTGTCTGTATATTTTAAGTGATCTTTGAGTTTATCTGTGAGTGTGTGTGAATTCTAGAGGCTGTGAAGATATGTGAAGGTGTGTGTGTGTGTGTGTGTGTGTGTGTGTGTGTGTGTGTGTAGGATCCCTGTCAACATGGGCTCCTCCTCCGCAGCTGGCTTCATTAGGAGCCGTCAACTGAGGCAGGCAGACTGACAGAGGCAGGATTCTGCCTTTCCGCTTCCCTCTCTCTAACTCTCGCTCACTCACACACCATCTATGTGGGATTTCTTTCTTTATCCACCCCCCCCCCCACTCTTTCTTTCTCCATCTTTTCTTTCCTAATCTACCTTCCTTCCCTCTCCTATCCTCTCATCCTCTCCATGAACATGTCTCATTCTTTGAATTCTGCCAGGGATTTTGGTCAGATCACATTTTTCTGTATTAAATGTTTGTATTTAAATAGAAAATTTCATGGAAAATGGGCTACCTCTGGTAAAAGCTCCCAGGGTTTCAGGTATTGACTTTTGAAAGAAGAGAAAGTAATAAAGAAACTCTGAAAACTCTGGATGGACAGTATAAAACTAAATAGAAATGCCAAAACTGTGTGAATAGATGCACTGAAACTTTTTGGTAAACACCTGCCATGGATTGGAAACATCCAGAATCAAGACGAAGTGTTTCCACATCAGTCAGTTTACTTTTCACCTTACTACTCAGCTCCACAAGGGGGCAGTGATGTATCACATCATTTGCACTCTTAAGACTCATGAACTTCCATACGTCACTTCCCCACCCAGGCACCCTCCCCTGCATCAAAATTCAGCACCGACTCCAAGGTACAGAGGTATAAGCACTACACCAAGATGGACAACTGCCAAGCCGTGCACAGGGTGTGCCAAATTGCTAGAGGGTGAGATCGGTCCCATGTTGGTACTTTCATGCCATCCTGACACCCTCGGAAGGCGACATCTTCCTGTTGCATGTTGTCCTTTTCTGCTTTAAAAGCACTCGCTTCGAGGTCACTTGATTTCCGGAGACTGTGTTAATGACATGTCAGGATGGAAAAGGCTCAGTTCCTCACAGGGCGTTAGCTCAACATGAGGATTAGCGTGGCAGAAATAAAGCGAGCAAGAGAGACAAAACAGAGCCTTTCATGAATAACTGTCTCGCTTTGAGCTTTCTCTCTCTGCTACTGTTGAAGTGTTTAATAGCTTCTCGAAAGGTTTAATCCCTTTGAGACAGAGAACGCTTCTTTTGTGTGTGTGTGTGTGTGTGTGTGTGTCTGCTAATCATAATCTTTCATAATTTCCTCCCAAAGAGGTCAGACGGTATTAACATATTAAGACTCTGACCTGTGACAGTATTCTAAATCAATCACATTCCATCCCCACTCATGTCCACTTTAATGCCAATGCCAGCTGGAACATATATGGGGCCCTACCAAAGTGTTACTGAAGTCCATGCACAGTGTCATTGAATATACTGAGTTAGGGTTAGTGTACTGTATATCCAAGAACAAAGTGATCTGTCATGACTCAGTATCCTGATGATATTGCCTATATGTCTCTCTATTGACCATGACTTAGTCACTGCTGCTACCTTCATGCAAGTCATCTGAAAACTCTCCTTTCTACATCTCAGAGAACCTGTGATTCAACCCACTGATTCACTCACTGGAAACTTTCATTTGAGCAAACACTCCCCCCAAAGGTGTTTAAAACAGTTCCAGTTCCTACGTAATATTTTCTCTTAGACAGTTCCCGGAGTTGCTAGATACATTTCTAATGCCCATCATGTTATTATTATTATCATGCTTTTATTTCCCTGCAACTTCTGTTGAAACTTGCAGCCCCCGCATATTAGCCTGGCCTTTTGGTGCAGCAAGTGAGGTGAACATCGGCTGGCATAAGAGCTTGATGGCTGCTGTACTCTGGGGCGGAAGCGGGGAGGAACACAACGGACCACTTGTACATCCAGAAGAGCTGCTTTTTGCCGTCTCCTTGGTAACCGTTACCTGGCTGCCACTTGCAGCCACTGTACCCGTTGCGGTTTCTGGTGAAAGCACATTGATAACAGTGAAATGGAGACCAGGGTAAATATGTATGTATGGTTGGAAGGGAGGCCCTGCTTGCAAATGGCTGTAAAGTCTGCAGGCTTAAAGGTGTTGATAACCAGGGATTATCACTTCCTTCCCCCTCAAACAGCTTTGCCTGTGTGTGGTTTTTACGGGTATTGTGTGTCTCTGTGGATGTATAGGTGTGTGTGTGTGTAAAGTGAGAAAGTATGTAGGTGTTTCTAAATGTATGTAGGTGTTTCTAAATGTGTATGGAAGGAGAACGTGTGTAGGGTCTCTGAGTGTTTAGGTGTGTGTGTGTGTGTGTTCGTATGCGCGTGTGCACTGTGAGCCGAAGGATACAGACTAGAGACGCTCACTCCGACTCCATCCTGCCTTATTAGGGTCGTTTATGTAACACTTATTTGCATAATTTGCAAGAGCGCAACAAAAGCCCCATGTTATCTTCCTCAGCTTGTACAATCGGCCCGCTAATAATCTACCCTTCAATCATCCTGCCGAGTGATGACTTCACCAATCAGCAGTGTCTCGTGCTCACCAGGAAAGATTTCTTGTTATCTTTGACAACAGACAATGGCAGCAAGCTCGTATGCCGGGAATGTTGTAATCCAACACATATTGTTTGTTGATATGTAAACAGTTTGCAGGGACGTTGCCAGACGGCTGTTTGACAGAATGTGATGAGCGAGCTGCTAAGCTTCTAAGAGACAGAGGTCACTGGGACAATCACACTGACACAGTAGTAAGATACAGTCCATGCCTGAATGCTAACATGTACAGCATCATGGTGAACGTTTAGCAAACAGCACGTTTACAATCCGGATGAGATAGGATGGATCCGTCCTGACTGATGATCTTCCTGTCACGTGATGTCAAGTTCTTCTAAGAGTATTCTTCAATACACTTTCTTCCATTTTGCCAGCCTGTTTTGCCTACATAAGACACTTTCATCTGAAACCACTTAAAAACAAGTTTGTCTGGAGTAACTGTACTGATTGCACATACTAGTCATTAGTACAGTACAATCCTCAGCAATCACAACGATGTTCCTACGCCTTTAAACAAGATCTAAACTTACACACGACACACATTCACTGCATAGATAGGAGAGGCCATCTTTCTACATCAACCCTCCAAGAACTAGAATAAAAATCGGTATTTCAGGTGCCAAGTTGCCATACTGCGCCCATTAATGTATTCAAAGTATTCAGTCCACAGCAGACTTTTAAAGTATGTGAAGACTTTTATGTACATACTTTTTCTTCCACTGATTGATATCAGTAGACTTATTACCTAAGTGCTTTCTGGGCAGTCATAGTATAACTGTAAGTCCGCTTGTCCAAATAGTCGTAGTAAGCACCATTGCTCATCTTCAGCATGTACATTAGAGAGGGATGCCCTCGTAATCATGCGCATCATAAACAACTTCATTTTCATTAAGCCTCTTAACGCTAAATGGCAAATTCGTTTTAGACCATGCCATGATTAATGTTCTCAGCTGGCTACAGTATGAGGAGAAGATTGGAGGTGATGAGATCAAACCCCATCTAGGCAGCACGTTGTGCTTGGGGAATGTTTGGGAGGTTTGGGGGTTGATTTATTTTTGGTGGCAAAAGCTGATGTGGTGGAACATCTGCCTCACATTCATCCGGACGCTGTTCTGGACTCTCCCATCTGTCCTGGAGAAGAGCTGCTGGCTATGTGATGGAGGCGTCTTCCTCCGTTAATACGCCCTGAACTAGACTAGGTGGAAAAGTGTACTAGGCCGTCGATTGCTTTGGCAAGACTGCCTCCCATTCCGCAAAGTGGACGCATCATTTAAAAGAAAGGCGGGGCAGAATCATTGACACGCACACGCGAGCGAACGCCCTCACCGACACGCTGGCGCACACACACTCCCAAACTGAAGCGCCGACGCGCAAAGGCACGCGCACGCACGCAAAAAGAACGACGAGCACCGCCAACGCCAAATTAATTAATTTTGGATTTCACAAATATGACCTGTGATTGCCGGTTGCCGGAGGTCAGTCAGCAGTTGATACATGAAATGATTGGGCGAACGAGGCGCGCTCCCATTATCTTGTCCCCTGCATTGTAATTATCGCTCCTGCTCTTTCTGCACCGCTGCCCTTGTCTTCTATGCGCCATTGTAATTGTGATTGACTGGCACGGCGGCCAAAACACGCCGTCTGAAAAGGCATCAGACACACATCTCATACCCACCCTGTCGCTTGATCCTCCTCCTCCTTCACCCTCCCTGCTTCTCCATCCATCCCTTGCTCCACTCCTCCTCCTCCCTCCTCCTCCTCCCTCCTCCTCCTCCTCCACCCTCCCTGCTTCTGCATCCCTCGCTCCACTCCTCCTCCTCCTCCTCCTTCACCCTTCTTGCTTCTCCATCCATCCCTCGCTCCACTCCTCCTCCTCCTCCCACTCCTCCTCCTCATGACTTTGAGTGGAGCCAGCACTCGTACTTTGAGGAAAACCAGTTCGGACACGGTGGCGGCTGAACATTTGCATCTCGAGCTTCCTGTGATATCTTGACGAAGCGTGGTTCACATTGCTCTTCTTATTAATGTTCATGTTAACAATTTGGAATTCAATGGACTTGTCACATTTCCAAGCACGTCGCTATATGAACGTGAAAACAGTCACGGGCAGCTGTAGTCGACCAGTCAATGTTCATCAGACATGATGGAGCCATATCTCCGAGGCAGCAGCACCCAGAGGATGTAGTCGAGCAACATGTGCTCCCAATGTCACAGCGGGCTCCTCAGCTGTCCCGGAGACGGAGAGGACAGCCACGCTGAGTGACCAGCCCTGTCAGAGAGGGAGGTTCATCACCAAGCATCTGAAAGGGGCCATCGATCCCAACTCTGCCCCGGAAACCGATTGGATTTGTCCTACTCCGGAGCAGACCGGAGGAGACTCTCCGTGTCTCTCCCCCCCCCACTATCTCTATCACACACACACCTGATGTGACATTCGGTGAGGACGGTCGGGATCAGCACCAGTGATGGATCATCAATCAGACCATAGCTGGGAAATAGGCCTTCAATGGAAACCCAAACATTTGTCAAGCATCTGCTGGTGCTTATTTTAGAAAGAGAGAGATGGAGTACCATCAAATCCATATTTTCGACTAGAAAATAAATCTTGACGTTAGTGATGGAAGATGCTTGCTGCGTGGAAGACTTTGATGTGAACTTCAATGTTTCTGGCATGTTTTACATCCAGGAAGTCTCATTTGGGTGCCAGACAAATATTCAGGAAGCTAACAGTACTCATAATGTGTTGCGGAGGCCATTAAAGCCTATCAAGAACCATTATGACAATGAGCGTAAACAGACTCGAAGACGCAAAAAACACTCTATTACAGCGGCATTCCACTCTCTACTTCAGCTTTAAAGAGGTAATGCATCACAAATAATGTACAACCAAAGATGAGTGAAGTTAAAGAGAAAACGAATTAGGAGACTAATCTTTTAGCCAGGAGCTTTACCTATAATGGCTATAATCTATTGACTTTAATATGTTTGAGAAAGCGCTTAGTGGCTATCCATCTTGTAGTGTGCCCAGAGGCACAGAAAAAAAAAGAAAAAAAAGCTGAAATGGAAAATCTCATAAGAGATATGTCACACTCGTTGTTTCTTCTTTGGAACGTCTCCAGGGGATGTCGGTCAGTTTTGCCACAATATTCATTCCCGGTTTCATAATTTTAATCATCCTGTCAAAGACAAAAATGTGTGGGATGTACTGGGCATCATATTTTAATGTGTATTTCACCGGTATCTCTCCAGGTGTATTATCAACACGGATGTGGGTGCGCGCAGAGACACGTACGCACGTACACACAAGGAAGATTATCATCAAATACAAGGATATAGATGTATTCCAACAGTTTTCTCTCCTAAGAGAAGCTTTCATCCATTTGTATTAATTTTCTCTTTGTACTAAGTGCAAAAAGAGAAACCATGAAATCACGTTCAGACTCCCCAAATCTCGCAATTGCTATCGTCATATCAGGTTAAATACTCTATCTGTGCTTATCTAACCTGACCTAGTGCAAAAAAGCAGCCGGAGAGAAACGACCATGTGATTGATTCACGTTTGATTCAAGTCGTTTTGCTCCGAGTCAACCAGCACATCTGTGTAACACGAGGACTCCATTTTAATTGCAGACGCCGTGGCTTCAGCATCCTCAGCACAACCCTGAACATAGATTTTGAAGGCGGACAGCATTGACTCAACAGACACTGAGGTCACCTCCTGCCTGCACTATCAATATAACTTCCACTAATGAAGCAAGTCAACTGCTGGGAGGTTCCTCCCAGTCCATATGCATGCTACTTCCCCCCCCACCACAACCATATCGGTCTCCTGCAGCAAGAAGTTTTTAAGCTGTTAAACAAATGCAAAAAGTCCACAATGGTCCCATTTAAAATATTAAGATTCGTGTTCAGTATCATTCTGAATCAAGCTTGAATGATTACCGGTAACTATAATAAATATTCACTGTACTTGTTTTGGAATAAAGGCAATCAAGGCCTGATAAACATCCTATGATAAAAATAACTGGGAATATTATTGAGACTATTTCAACTTTCTCTGGGATGTTTTGCTAAAACAGATGGCAGATGGTTGTGGTCATAGGTACTGGTTTCAATCCTGCACCTTGTTCACCTTGTTAATGAGTTGGGTGACTGTGGCGTCTGTTTCGGTCGCATGAGACACACTTCCTGTCACCCACCTTCCCGGCGCCAGGTGAGGTTGTGACCCCATGAACAGGCTTTGACCGGGTTGGTCGATTTTTCCATATCGAGGCTGCTGGCGCCCTGACCTTTAACCTCCAGACTGAAAATGTGTGCCTTCGCAGACTCCTATCAACATGACGAAGCCCTGTATTTGACAAACTTTTCTTTGTCTCTGTGTTCTGTTGTACAGCTTGATTGATAATTGTGTAAAAGCCAAGTTCTGAAATGTACTTGTTTAGAAAAATTGCCATAGCTAACTCACGAAAGCTTAATATTCCCAAAGGGCCAGATTTTTTTGTGAGGCCTCGTAATGCAGACATAAACTTTCCGAACATTTATTGTACATTTCAAAAACATACATTTCTTCCCCCTGCCCTTGCCCATTCATCTGTGATCAACTGTGTTTCTGTAGAAAAGGAAAGTGGCCTAATTCTTGTGACTGGACACGCAGTCATGAACAGGTCCAAAGAGTCCCGCAGACTGGAAATGTTTGTACTCTTGTCTCCCCGCTCCCAAAGAAAATGAGGGAACGGGTCGTGCATGCCATAAAGCTAATCCTGTCCCCTTCTCATGGTAATGAGCGCATTAACTCGAAAAATAGGGGATGTCTCCAAAGACTTTGCTAGTGTGGGGCCACTTGTCAGAGTGCTTAATCACAGTGCTTGATTGTGGCTGGCCATTAGAAAGTTGTGAGTCAGCCCCACTCACAGACTGGAAGTTATTCTGGTACGCTTGATTGAATTAAACTCTCTGTTCTCTGTGCCGTTTCATTTTGTGAGCTTGGTACCATTGATTAACTTGATGTTGCAAAACGAATGATTCATGCATGATGTTTGCAACTGTTCAGTATGACCCAAGCTACCAGATGCTGGTTTAACAAGGAAAAACAGGCCATGTATGGGGAATGTCATTACACGATGCAGAGCTGGCACATCCCATCATGGAATATCAACAGCGGCCAAGTCCATGTTCTCATCCATGATTGGGCCAGGGACATGGGCAAGAGAGTAATCTGTCCAGCATGTATTTACATTGGGGCTATTTGCAGAGCTATCCCTTGATCACAGGGAGAACATGCAAACTCCACGCAGAAAGACCCACATGATCTGAGCTCCAACCAGTGCCCCACGCAGGAATCAAACCCATGGTTCTCTAGCTGTGAGGTGGCAGTGGCTGGGTGAAAATGACCAGAGCTTGGACGAAAGCCTGTGGGGAAAGGCCAATGGCCACACGGTGTGTGTTCTTAACCGGAGAATCACAGGGGAATGAGATTCCATCAAGATTTTTTTTCTTCTCCCTTCCACGCTATTGATTGACAAGCCTGCTGGGGACATGGCTGACTTTGGCTACCATGCAATTATTTCCCTGTTTGGGGTTTTCAGGCTACGATAAGCTCTTCCTATCCAAACATCTAAAGCAACCCTCTGCGCTACATATCCCCAGAAGCCGTCCGTCTAAGCCTAATAACGTCAGGATGAGATTTGCCTAACACCAATTAAAATCGGAGCTCCGCTTTCGCTGACGGAGGTGTGGAAAGACGGTCTTCCTGCAGATCCAGTTGCTAATTGCAGATGCTGCTTGCAGAACAGCAAGTTGCTAAAGCACGCAGGCCACTCGTCCTGTGCTTTGATGACAATGGTGCGATGATTCGCCTCGTTGTGTATCAAGAGCTCTAAAAGTCCTTACACAACATCCTATATCCCTTGCTTGTTTTTTGTTGTTGTTGTGTTGTCTCTCTCTACACCACCTACACTTTCTCTCTTTGTCCTCCCTCTCTCCTTTCAAGTCTTTTTTTTTTGTCGCATCGTGTCATTGTGTCACTGGGCACACCTGCTTCTTGCAGCTGTCAATTACTCCACTGAGTTACAGACTGGCACACAATTAGGGTCCGCCTTGCGCACTGGCCCACGCTGGTAATGAGTTTCCCCAGTCATTGATCAAAGTCACAATCGCACTCCAGCCCCCAGTTTCCCAATTAATTTCCCCTTTTTTATGGTATCCAAAGTGCATCTACGTCAAGCCACGTGAGGCTCATTGCTCTATTTTAAATCCCAACGTCAGAGCTGTTTGCTGTAGCTTGTAGACAAGGGAAGGGAAGCTCATTTGAGCGTCACAGTAGAGTTGTTTATGAAGCAAAGCCACAAGGGGTTTTAAGCTACTGGAGGAACCAGGCTATTACCATTTCCCATTCTTTTGAGGGTCAACAGCATTGGCTTATTTCACATCCAGTTTTCAAACGTGAAAGGATTCCCCCCCACCCAAATGTGTACGGACACAAAATAGCACGTAGCAAATTACACAGCAATTTCGTTGTCCACTTTCAGTGTCAGCGCAGGCCAAATCTCAAACACTTTCAATAGCTGCTTGATGTTTTAAAGGAGCTTGTGCCTGATCATCATGAGATGCTGGTACTTCTACTTGTCATTACGGAGGGGCGTAGCTGTAGCTCTGCCGGAACATGAGAGGTATGACATTGCTTATTTGTTTTCCACTGGATGTGAAACTCACTGGAACGTGATGAGAGAGGGTTAGGGGAGGGAGGGAGGGAGGGAGGGAGAGAGGGAGGGAGGGAGGGAGGGAGGGAGGGAGGGAGGGAGGGAGGGAGGGAGGGAGGGAGGGAGGGGAGAATGAGCAAGGGAGGAGATGGGGGGGGGGAGGTTGGGGCTGACCCATGATAAGAGTTGGTAGTTGCAGGACTTAGTATTCTGTCAATCATACCGTGCCATGACCGGAAGTGTCTTAGCAAAGCTTCAGCTTCAAAACAACATGTCTGCTGCTCTAGCCAGACTGGCAGGTTAGATGTTCCAGTCTAGATGCTTTGTCCTTTTTCCAGTTTTAATCTAGAAACAACTACAAGCCTTTGCTTAGCTTTAAGGAACAAGGCAAAACAGATTACCTGGTTACTTTAAAAAGCGGGTGACTTACAATTAAAATCACATAACTCTGAGACCGGAATCTCACTCTAAACAAGTGATGAAGTATGAATGGATGTTGACGCTTAAACGGCAGATAGAACCACATTGGAAATGAGGTAAAGAAGTAGTGAAAATGATGATCTAAACTATCAGACAAGCTGGTTGAAGACAACCGTTGGTGAAAGCACAACTGGATTTCAATTCAATTGATCAATTGAAATTCAATTCACGGAGGCTTTAATGCAATAAAACTATGAACAAGAACATGGGAATACACTGTCCAATGCACTCTCACAATATCAAGACTGGATGGATGTGTTTGCATGTATATTTTATCCAGATGTAATATCAAATGAATACCAAATGTCAAGCGAGAAGATATTTCTAATCCAGATAGAAAATTAAATGGATGGCCAGTAGCCAGAAGGCTGACATTTTGGGCAAATATAGTATCAGATGAATGGTCTGTGTTCAGACGGTTGACATTTTGGCCACATCTAATATCAAATTAATGTAAATTGTCTCATTTTACTTCACAGTAATAATATTTATTTGGCAGACAGGTTTCGTACAAAGCAATGTTTGTGTGGGAATTCATCCCTGCGACATCTTAATCTTCTGTCAAGTACTCTAACCACTGAGCTATATTCTCCAATAACCTTTCACCTTTACATTGATCTAATTGCCCTGTCAATCAACACAGGTCGACCTACTGACCTCAGAGGTCATCATTTATCACCGAGGACAATGATTTAGGATACGGGCTCGGTGTCATGTTAGCAGGAAACTGTTCTCAAAAAGCTGTTATTGGAATGATAGAGAGTGGGTGGTGTGTGTGTGTGTGTCAGGTATGTAGAAGGCTGATAAGGGGTCTGGCTGTAAATAGGTATGGGGGGGGTGGTCAAGGCTCTGTCACTCTTTCAGACAGGATGTGTGTGTGGTGGGGGGCGGGGGTGGGGGTGGGGTGAGGGGGTGGGGGGTGGGTTACTGTAAGGGGGGGTTGACACGGCTGATAGACGTCCACTGTGTGACTACTGTGCCCCCCTCCTCTGACTACGAGTCTGGCCACAGGGTTCCAACAACACACCCAATTACATCTTACTGTGATATCTGATTAAAGCATTGAAGAATACAGAGCGAGAGAAACAGTCAGAAAGACCATGACACAGTGCAGATGTAGCATCGGAAGTGCACCATACAGTTCTCATTGCAGTTAAATTCTCCATTAATTGTAGATGCAGCCTAATCCCATTTTGAGAAACATTGAGCTACAGCAAACGCATAATGCAGCACCCTATCCGTTGTGTTGTAGTGTTAAACGTTTTGAAGAGAAGACTAGAGTATGTTTTGTAACAACTTGGTTTGGAGGGCTTCAGAGAGAGCGGCTGCTCTTGTCATTCTGTCATTCACATAACAGGGCTTCCTGGTATGAATTAACTTGATAACAGGTTGTCATGCCAACTATTTAGTATGTCATACTGGAGCCAATCATCTCACCCAACAGGCAGGGTAATGGTTGTGGGTCTTTTCACATTTGCATATGTCAACTGCTGAAACGTAGCTTTGGGTTAGCGATGTTTTATTTTTTACAGTTCCTTCCTTTTATGCTCTTGTAAGGCTTAATAAGATCCTTTGTAGCTCAAACTGACTGTGGCCAGTCACTCCGTTATCCGTGAGAATGCAATTTGCAGGCAGAAGAAAGACGCTCTGTCGTACCTTTTCACGAAAGCTAATGAAAAATGTTAATTTCTCTCTGCTTTGCCTCTGAAATCTTTTTTGTGTGTCTCAAAATAAAACTTCTGGGTTTACACTTCGATGGTTTAATCTGGGAAGCACCAGGAAAAATTGTTTGTCCAAATTAACTAGGATGACACATTGTTTTATCTCTAACTGACCGAATACAGGATGGTTCCTGCAAGTAAACAAATCATAGTTGGTGCCTTTTTAATCCGCATTCAAGCTTACGGTCATTTAAACATTCAGCCACAGTCATTGTTGCTTTTCGTTTTTCGATCTTCACATCTAAATATTAATTGCCGTGTTGTGCTAATGAAACATGAAAAAGAACCGTTATTAGTTATAACTTAACTTACGCCATAAGTTACGACATATTAATTGTGCTTTTCAGAATGGACATGATCTCACACATACATAAACACACACACACACACACATACACACACACACACACACATACACACACACACACACACACACACACACACACACACACACACACACACACACACACACAGATGGGGCTCTAGGGTGGGGAATGGAGGGAAATGTTTCCTTAATGGGAAATCTCATTGAGGGAAAAATAACTGCCAAAGCAGCCAACGCTCCGTCAAACTATTTCACGATGTCAGCAAAAATGTTCCAGTCTCACTTCACTGTTCCAGTACTCTGCAATGAGCATCAATGAGATTTATGGCTGCTGATGACTGATTGGATATACCCCCCTAACCCACCCCCCCCCCCCACACACACACACACACACACACACACACACACACACTCGCTCACTCTCTCACCCTCTGAAAGTAACCCAGCACTTTAATTTCTCTCAAGTCATCCCGAAGTGCAATGAAGTGTCAGAAAAATATGAATAATCTTAGGAAGAGGGAGTTCAAGGTTTTCATTTTTGCATTCAGAGCAGGTTGGGAAACGCCTTAACGTAGCAGCAAATGTAAATAGGAACTGATGTGTGTTTACATGTATTCCTTCGCAGCGATGGAAAGACAGGCGATAGTGTTTGCGTGTGTGTGTGTGTCTGACTGTATTTGCCAGTCAGTTCACATGACGACAGCGAGCAGATGCTGAGAAATCAACTTGGCAAGGCCACAGAGGTTTGGCCCAAGAGCGGGAGGATTACTAAAACCAGCACCTAACACAAAAATAAGAGACACGCATTAGAGCTATGTGGTGTCTATGCCTGGGTGCTGCGTATCTTTAGCTTGTAGTCTAAACATGTGCCTTCAGCTTGCGTGTCCCACAACTTTCAATCAATTCCCAAACTGGCTGGGTCCGGGGGAACTGAAACTAGAGCAATAACTGCCAAAGAACAATTTCAGAGAATATCAATACATTGAGTGCCTGAGATCCATTCAGTGGTCTTGGAGACAAGGGTACTGTGGCTCCAATCAAAGGTCTTGTCTCGACTCGTCCGGGATGTTAGAGCGTCGGACGCTCAGATGGCCTCGGATAAAGAAGGCGGGTGAAGAGACACTGATTAACCTGTCATGTTCTAGGCAGGTATCCATTAGCTCTTTAATCAAAGTCTAAACGCCATGAAATTGACATTTTCAACCTGCCATCCAGTCTCGCGGGGATGCATCGAACTGCTGCGTGGGCCTGTGTGCACCCACGGCTGCGTCCAGCCTTTCGCGCCATTCCAGGTTTTTTTTACGCTGCTGTGCCTCTCAATGACCTATTGTCATTACCTTTCCACAGCCAAGAAGTGCCTTTTTGTGCTTTTCAAAAGGTCTCAGAGGGCGCTAAGCTAACTATCAATTATCGGATATCGGCGTGGGATAGTTTTCGCCTACAGAAGTTTCTGGAAGGAACAGTGGAACTTTCGTCCTGCCTATTGTTTCTTGCTTCCTCCAGGGCTATATGAGTAAAATGAGGCCAGGGATTGGCTGTCGTCTGCCCTCCTGGCTCCCTGGATCCACACCTATGGCTGGATAAACAGAAACAGCCACAAGGACCAACAGGAGGGGCCCCCTGTGGATCAACCAGCCAAACACTCACCACTAAGGCTCAGGTGCACATGGAAGAGCCTGGGTTAGATTCAAGCCTGGAGCCATTCCCTGAGTTTCATCTATATAAAGCCAAAAACAGGCCAAGAAATGGAACAGTCCTACTGACAAACCAGTCCTTAAGGACAACATGACCTGATTGCATATTAAATGCCATGACCATTTAATACGCAGTTTAATATACATACCTAAAATACTGCCATCATTTTTGTGGTTTCGCTAACTGATTGCGTTTTATGAAATATCTCAGTGGGTGTATATAGAATATGATCGCCGAGGGCCATCCTTTACCCTTCTCGGCCATGTTAAGTCTACTGAAAATAGCCGCTTGATTGAAGCCAAAGTATTGCGATGGTGTCATCAGGCTAGATCAAAGCCTCAGTGATGCTCCCCTACCTCATTCTTCCCTCCCTCTCTTCCCTCCCTCTCCTCCCTATCCTCCCTCTCCGCCTCCCTCTCTCCCTCCTGTCGATGTCCCCTAGTCACAGGGGTAGAGAGCACAGTGGTTTTGATGTAGGCTTTGATAGATTTGTTTGCTGCTGCACTCATTTGCTCCATATCAGAAAGCTGACAGGCCGTAAAATGAAAATTTGCCTTAGATTTTCAGCATGACTGTTTGGGGGCAAATGTGAAGAAACTCCCTGTGCATTCCAGATAGACATTTTCTCCAGCTTCTTAAAGAGTGCTTTGAAATAAGTACCCAGATTTATGTTTGGAAGGACTACAAACGAGGGGGATATTTCCACAGGGAAATATTGACAGGAAATGATTTGGTCCATTTAAATGTTTAGTGCAAATTTGAAATATGTATATTTCATACACTCAAAGAGAGCATCAATACTTGCTGCCTTACTACTGAAGATGAGGTGATTTAAAAACGGTACCATACTGTGTTTTCTGTGTGTTATCAACGTTTTCTGAATCCACCTCATGATTAAAAAGTGACAGTAATGGATAGAGTCCTGCATTTCGGGTAATTAGATTAAATTAAAATGCATGTTGTTGTCCAGTGATGCTCACAATCTCTAATTATTTCATACAGGGAGGAAGCAGATTAGTCTTTTTAGAAAACAAGTTCAAGGAGGATGAAAAGTGGTTCAACTCTCACTGTCCGTAAACAAGTTGACCTAGTAAATGTGTCCAAACTTCCTTTAAAAAAAATTAACGTCACTATGTTTGTATCTTTCCTCTTTTTGGCAGATTCCTGGAACATTCTAGAGAAGCCATCACTTTGATCACATACTGTACACAGCTAAGAAACTCCAGAAAACTCGAACCCTCAACCCTGACAAGATCTCCCAACACTGGAGGATATAGAGAGCAACAGCACCCCTGTGAGTTGAGCCCGGTTCTACTGTGACCAGTCCCAGAGCTATAGCTCGCTGGACTGGCTCCCTCCTGCAACTCTAGTCCTGGGCGTGAGGTGAAACCACAACGGGTTCAGCCCGCTTTGAGGAACGTGTGGCGGCGGTGGCGTCGAGTGCGACACCCACCATTGCTCTTTCCGGCCCGATCCCCCAGCCAGTGTCACGGAGCACGCCCGATGATGGAGCACTCTCATTCCGAGTCGGGAGAGTGCCGAAGGTGAGAGTCGGCTGGAGACCCAGTTCTTTAAATCTGCCCTGCCTCTGCCGCCTCATTCAGCAAGACAAATCGACTTTTGGACGCCTGCTCCCGTCGGGGATTCTTTTGATAAACAGACCCTTTGTTTGTTAGTATTTTTTTTTTCCTCTCTCAATTTTTCTCATGTATCCCACAGTGATCATACGCTGGTTTGGAAGCACTTATATTGGGTCAGAGAGGGTTCTACCGGGGGGTTGATTTGGACTGATGCTGTGGGTCCTCGCTAAATAGCTGTTTAGTGAGCAATACAAAAACACATGCTTTTCATTCAACTATTTCAGCAGAAGAAATGTCAAATATACCAGGAGATGTTTGTTCATGGCTTTTGGTCTCAAGGAAACAAGTTTCACATGCTGAAAGATCCCCAAAACTTGAGGACCACATGTAACGCAAGCACCTGGGCTTTTTTGCTACACTGCCCCTTGTGGCAAATATTCACTCACGGTATATGTCCTCTGTGAGTTCCAGGTCCCTGCAATCGTATTGTGCTTAATGAACTCAAACAGACTCGTGCAGAGAAAGACAGTGGAATATGTTTTGCTAGTCACTGGATGGCAATTGGGAGCGTGAAAGAAATATATGTTCTAGCAAATCTCATTTAGTGGTCCACTGACCACGCATGATGATGCCCAGCCTGCCAATTCACTATCTGCAAAAATGCTTCTCTATTCTTTCATATCTGACCTTTTCTCATTACGCATATTATGGAGTTCAATTTCGGAAGAGCCGTATCTTTTTTTCCCCACTAAAGAAAAGGATATTTCAACCATCTGTTAACAATCTTTCCTGCCCCAATTTCAAAAGTAGACTAACATTTCACTTAAAAAGGTTGGCCTCCGCATACAGCAGCTAAAAAACAAGTTCACGAGCGTCGCCATCTATTTACGTTGTAAAAAAAGCGGCGCTGTGTTCTGACAACATACAGGTGTTCCAGCGTCCCTGGCGCCGTGGGGGGGGGGGGGGGGGGGGGGGCAATTACAGCAGAACCTCAACACCTGGGTCCCCAACCGTGATGAGGCTGAGGGAACATCTCTAGTGACATTCCACGGAGAAGGATAGTTTTAAGATCAAGAAAAAAAAAACACGTTCCACTCACGTTGCTGTCACATGTCCAGAACGTGTCCACAAGCCTTCTACGGTCTCGTCCCTTGCCAGGCGTAGACTCTCCCTGTGGACAGATTGGAGAAAGACGGAAATGAATTGAAGCACTCGCCACATTCCATGAGGACAAAAGTCTGTATGGTACAATTACAGAACAGGTCTGCAATTCTATCTATTAATCTATTTTATAGTTGTTACGTCAACCAACTCTTTTTCAGAAATGGGAACATGTTACATGGATTCATCATGGGTTTTAAGGTGATTATTTTGTAACATGGACTGTTACACTTTAGTTATACAGTAAGAGCGATACGTAGAAAGACTACGTCTCGCCAGCTATAGGATGTAAAGTGTTAAATGAAGGATTCTTCATAGAAAAAGAAAAGACTAACTTAATTAAATGTAACACTATTGGTTGAGTTTGACAAGTGATTCAACCTGGACATTAACTGTTGTTCCTCCAACAAGATTTCCAAAGAAGACACACAGCCTTTTTTAAATGTGTTTCCTTTAGAATGGCTGTTAAGAATAAAGTGTAAAACATCAAGCGTACTATAGTATTGTAATAATGAAGTCATTGTGCCGCATAATGAAAAACTCAAGGTACTTTAGAAGCACTGTGCCGACAACTACGTTTAATGTGGAAATGTTGATGTTGATCAAAGTCTTTAAAAAGCACTTTTTACAAACTCATTTGTTTACAGAGAATAAAAAAACAACATGGAGAATCTGATGCATATCTTACAAAAAACGAACACTACATCACTGATGCGTTTGCACCATTGCTGAATTCAAAACCTTCTCACCATCCTCCAGAATGGCTGTTACGGGTGTGTACCTCTAACGGTACACATTCGTTGGCGTTTGATAAAAGAATCCCTTTCCGCTCCCGGTTCACAATATCTATTAGGCTGATGTTGGGGGGGGGGGGGGGGGGGGGGGGGGGGGGGGGGGGGGGACGTTATTTGGTTTGTATCTTGAGCCGGGTGTAAAGTGAGCTGTCTATTCCGATGCGCTGTCTTAATGAAAGTAATCTAGCCCATGCTGGTTCTCTTAGCATTCTCTGAATCACATCATATCTCTTTGTGATTGAGCAGGTGCTCTACAGGGAGGAAATAAGATGCCTCGACACCATTATAATAATGTAAATAATGAAGCGGTAGTGAGGAGCCGGGGATGGAGGACTGGGCCATGGAAGTGAGACGACACTCGTACCAGCACAGCATTAAGGACTGCCAGAGGGAGGCTGGGGAGGTTGTTGATGTCGTGAGGGAAGTCATGTTGCGCAGTCGGTTATGGTGATCGTGTTTTGTAATCAGAAGTTTCCTGGTTCGAACCCTGGCTGTGCCTACATGACGTTGTGTCCCTGGGAAAGGCACTTCACCCTACTTGTCTCTGGGGGAATGTCCCTGTACTTGCTGTAAGTCACTCTGAATGAGAGCGTCTGCTAAATGACTAAATGTAAAAGTCTTAAACTGGCAGAAGAGAAGCAATCCTGGACACCAAACCAGCATCAACACTTGACCTATGTAGAAGTGTATCTGAACGATGTGGTTGCGGTGTCCAGGGTAAACTTTAAGCAGCACTGTGTATTGCTTAAAGGTTGTGTTGTTGTTGTTTACAACGGCACCATTGTCTGGCACTGTTGCCACACTTGCTGCAGGTCAGGAGCCTTTTATCTATATTATCTGTGGGGGCCAATAAGGCAAAGATTCCGGTGGGTTCTGCCAGATTCAGGTGCTAAAACAGAGAGTCTATCTCCTAGCTAGGTGAGGCCTCATAAACCTTTATCCGGATGGTTCTACTCTCTCCTCTGTCTGACAGCTGCACTTTCTCCTGACAGGAGGGGAGGTTTTTTTTTAATGCAAGTTTTCATCCCTCATTGACAGAGACAATGAAAGATGCTCACGCCCTTCTCACCGGGTGCTCAAGGCTGACAGGGCTTCTGCTCCTCTGCGGTTGAGAGGGAATGGAAAGGGAGAGTCACCTCCCCCTTTCCCCACACGCAGCGCCCGGCTGTGTTACACGCGAACATCGGGCCCCAACTCAGGGCCCCAACTCAGGGCCCCCCGGCTGGCTGGCTGAGGCTTCTCATCGTTATCCCACAGCAGATGGACCATGGGGAGAAATACAGCTCTTCACCTTCCCTCGCTACTTCCCCTCCCTCCCCTCCCTCCCTGGCTTCCTTCCCTCCCTCCATCTTCTCCCTCGCTCCTCCCCAGTCCCCACCCCTCCTCTCACTTGTACCATCAATGTATTTTCACGCATCATCTCAGTGGGTGTGTTGGGAAGGATGACGAAGATACAAGTCCAACAGCTCCTGTTCTGCACCCCCCCCCCCCCCCGCCCCTCCCGCCCATAAACTATAGGGTGTGTAAGAATGATTTAATCTTGCATAAGATTTAAGCAATGCTAGACAGTTTTAATGCAGAAAGGAATATTTACACGCCATATAGGAAAAATCTTAGCCCAGTAGGGTGCAAAAACAACAAATAAACATGAAACATGGTAGCAGATATCTATTTATATGCCTACACCACTCGATCAGTGACACTTCTGCATGTCACAGCCAGAGGAAAAACTGTGGGTCCGACCGGTTCATATCTACACATGGGCCGGCAAGAGGCCGTCGTTAATCTGTTCCCTAACCTACTCTGGCACGATCATGTTTAATCCCCGCACTTGAGAGGTTTCAGACATAATTACATCAGACCCACACGATGTACTTAACGACCACCATGTTTCCTCATTCCCATCATGCATTTCCGCAAAGCCCCCAATTGTCTTAAGTGATTGATTTTAATTACCTTCTTAGCGCTTAAATCTTGGGCCTATTTTTTGAAGGGCCTTTGTTCTGTTTTGTTTTTGTTTTTTTTCCCCCTCGCTCTCCCGTAATGAACAAGCTACCCCCCTTGCGCCATCAAAAGAATAGAAACTGATATCGTTCCTCCCTCCCCCCCTCCCCCCGTCTGCCACTCTGCTTCAATTTTTGATGGCTTATCTGTTTTATTAGCTCCGCATTATTATTACCGCCACTACTACCTGCTCCCATCCCGCGCTCTCATTATCCCTTTTTCCAGCCCACAATATTCCGGGAGAATTGTTATCGCACGGCCAGTTCATCTCGTCCCAGTGTTTACTCATGATTGAGTCTCCCTGGCCACCTCTGGGCTCAACCCTGACTTAGCAGGTCGGCAGGGTTAGTTATTTACTGTGGATAGACATCTTTACCGGGTGGAGGAGAGCACTTTTAACCCTTAAATATGGGCATTTATCTGAACTGGAGCGCCTAGCATCCGGGCTGACGGCATCGGGGCTCATCCATCAGGAGAGAGGCGAGGGGAGAGGTGGGGGTGGAGTTCAGTGTGTTTGCCCTCTCTCCGTCAGTCTGGAGGGCAGACCGGGACCGGACAGGGAGCCGGAGGCAAGAGGCAAGACAGGACTCTGCTTGATGGAAGGGGGGACAGGGGGAGAGGGTGGTGGGGGTCAGTCTGCCAGCATTCACCAATAGTAGATGATTTTCCTGTCCGTTGATGGGGTTCTACTTGCTGCTATATCGGAGGGGAAGGTCACAGGACGGCACACAAGGAAGAGCTGAGGTTTTTTGGGGCTGTGCTTACATCGACAAAAAATGCAAGAGTGCACACTCACACTCCTAGACACACACACTTCCTTGCACTTTTCTCTTTGTTTTACAGGGTCTGCAAGGGGAAAGAAACCAAATGGCTTCCTGAAAACATTAATTACGGATTCCATTGAAAAAGAGAGAGAGAGCGTCAGCCTTTTTTCCGGCAAATGAACGACCTCCTGGTCCCATCCTTCACGTTGTCCTTCTTCTCTGTAATGAAGTTGGTGTTTGTCCAGCAGTGATGGCAAATGTCATTATGGCGGGTGAAAATGATGATTCAGAGTGGCTGCATTAAGCTGTATCTTTGAACATTACTTGTTTTTTTTTTAGAAAGACCCATTGTCCTGTCCCCCCCCCCCCCCTTTCCCCCCGGCAGTACCGCTGTCTACTTAAACGTCTGGAAGGTTGAGGAGATTTCATTTACCATCTTATCCTCTGCATTTTGGATAGAAGTGCTGTGTGGCTCCCTTGCACTCTTTTTATTAGTCAGTCGACCCAGCATCCTGTCGCCAGTCTGGATTAAGTATTTTTACACACATTCCACCCCCCCCCCCCCCCCCCGCCACACACTCCCTGGATGGCAACCCAGGGCTCCCCGCGTTGCGCTAAACTTGCTAGCTCAGTGAAGACCTTGTTGGTCAGATTTGGTCTGCTGCTGAAGCCTAGTAATCCTGTCAGTTTTACAGCTTACACTAAAAACTCTGAATAAGCCTTGGAGACACAGAAAAAAAAATGATTAGCACATGTAGTTAGGAAGAGAACTGATTCGTTGAACCAGTCAGGTGGTTTAACATTGTGCTATGAAGGCATCCTAAGGTCTTTCCAAGCGAGCGGGAATGGGGGGCCTATTGTGTGCTTAATACATTGGTAGCAAGTCAGCACCTATCAAATGAGGTCCAATTTGAAGACAAATTCAAGAGTTACTGTGGCAGCAGTGGCCTCAATGTTTTATGGTGAACAAAATGGTTTTCTCTTGCCGGTTTAATGATTCAGAAACATTTAACTTTACATCGGAAAGCTCCTGGGTGCGTAGAGGTCGATTGGCCGAATCCTAAGTTTTGCAGGGAGAAAGACTCTGTTGAAATACTATTCACATCCCATGCTTGTTCAAGGGTCATTTCTGTTTTTGAAGTACTTCATCATGATGAACAGTCAATACAACAATATTCACCTATCAAGGCGGAAACAACAAATTGCAAATCGACCACTCAAAAGTTTTTTTCAAAAGAAAAGTCACCTTCCGTTTCTTTTCTTTTTTTAGGGGGGGGGGGGCCAGAATGTGTCAGTGACCACGAAATTCCCTGTTCTCCATCTTCCCCCTTGAGAACTGTCAGCAAGTAGAGGCTTCCAACTATGAATGGGGGTGGGGGGGGGGGTACAATGTGAGGTGTTCCACTAGAATCTTCCTTTCTACCTCTGGCATTTTGAACAAATTGGTTAGTCATGCTCGGGCGCTATTTTGCATTAGGGCTCTGGATGCCCCTAAGATGATTGCTCACATGTCTATATTTGAAGTTTAATTACCATCGGCAAGCCATTAGCCTTGTGTGCCTCATTGACAAACGTGGGTGGCATCACGGGCCAACTCGACAACACTAATTACCGACTATTGACGGGTGGCAGCCTAAACATCCAGCCTCGACATGGGGGAGGGTCTGGGGAGGGCGTGATGGGTGCGTGGGGCGGGACGGGCGGTCCAGAAGTATGATCATTGCTCGATGACCTCTTCAAGAAGACCTGTTGTGACCAATTGTGGCTCCCTGCCAACACATCAACGCCACAGGGAGAAAGGGACCTGGCTCTCCCTCCCTCCGTTCGGGAATGGCATCAGTCTTCCCTGAAACACCCCCCCCCCCTTCTCACCTCCCACATGTATGCTGTCACCAGACTGTCCCCTTGATAAAAGATGTCAAGCACTCCGCTTTGAACGGTTGTCTTTTAAAGCCGAAACGTTTCAATGACTCTATTGTCAGTGCATCTAAGTCGGCGGTTGGTCAAGTGACCCTGCATCACACGCAGCTCATTATCTACAGTGTCTACTCAAGTGGAAGAACTGTCGGCGCGATTTCATACGGAAAAAGAAAAACTTATATGTACTGGAAGTATGCTGAAACTCTTGTAGTTTGAAACAACACCTTTCCATAGGAAGGCATAACAGTGATGCAATGCAGACACCTTCACTACAGCAAAGTCAAACTAAAATGAAACTTTACTAAATAAATCACTTGCTGTAAAAAAAAAAAAAGAGAAAGAAATCCCCTGCAGATGGAACTCCTAAAACATTGACAGCACAATGAGTACAGCCCGTCCCTCCCCAGCTACGAGGGAGGCCAAGCGGAAACAGTCCATCGTTCTCACATAATTCACGGCCGAGTCTTGATTAGTGACAACAATCATTGCTGCTCCAACGTCTGATCGATGAAGGGCAGCCATCCAGCGTGGGCTCGGAGGGCACCAAAATGGCCGACCTCCTGTATTGATAAACCACTAATGGGAAGGAAGAGAGAGAGAGAGAGAGGGGAGAAGCTCTATACTGGTTGGATAAGGGACAGCATCCTCGACTTTCAGTTAATGGAACTGTCATTCCCCTCCTCCTCCCCTCTCCCTCCCTCTGACAACAATCAGCCTCTCCCTCCTCTCTCCCCTTGTCTTGTCCCATCTCACCTACACATACATCTGGAAGGGAGTGACGCCATTACCAAAATGCGTTTGGAAATGGTTTTTCTTTATTGCTCCGCCAGGGTAAAACTGAAGAGGATGGAGGGAGCAGAAAGGGATGGATCTGCATAACGATGCTAAATGACTTCCTCTCCCCCGCCGTTGCACCTGGAGTTGTCTGACACGCCGGAATCTTCTCACCACTTTTTCCCCCTCGAGACGATATCTTATCACAACGTCGTTAATGTCCAGCCAGGCTTTTATCTGCTCATGAATTAGTGTCTAACTGGCGGGCCATTCCGGATGTGATGTGATTATTAACATGCTATTCACACGTGCTTCCTCATTAGACGAATGAGTTTAATGAGTCGGTGCAAGAAAAAAAAAACAAGGCAGAGGAAAGGTGGGATAAAAGGAGGAGTTGTGAAGGAAGCAGAGAGCAGGGGGGGGCTTCGACACTCACTCAAGGAAATTCTCTGAAAGTATTCAAGGAGAGGCCGATCGTTCTACAGGAAAATGTGTCGTACGTGAAACAATGAGAGCGTGTCCGACATGGAGAGTGGTCACACGCCTGCAGGAGAGGTGGGAAGGCGTCGTTTGTTTGTCTGAGTTTTTTTACCGGCTGGTAAGTGGAGGTGAATGCAGGACTGGCTAACTATTTGGCCTTGGTTCTTTGGTGTCTTTGCGGGGGTGTCAAGAATGACGAGTCACATGACATACTTCCGTCCCTTTCCCCGAGTCTATTTCAAGCGCAGCTGTGAGCGCGGGATATTCCGGCAACGGTCTCTACGTGTGTGTGTGTGTGTGTGTGGGTGTGTGTGTGTGTCCCTTCCAGTGAGTCCATTAGATGGATGCACTCTGGGAAGACTGCCAGGTGTACTGTCCTCTGCCCTCTCACTGTGTGTTTGTGTGTGTGTGTGTGTGTGTGTGGTTGGTGTGTTTGTGCACGTATGTGTGTGGGTTCAGGTCCACTATGAAGAGCACAAAAAGAGAGCAGTCATATGGACAGACTGGCCTCATGATGTCGTCTCTGCGGAGAGCGTGGCACCAGGCCGCCTCCTCGGACACAGAGCTCTGAGGCGACCAGGGCAGCCAGCTCCAGCTCTCCTTGTCACGTTCTAACACTTCACAGTCACTTTAGACGCCACCGATCGAGAAGAAAAGATGCAGCACAGCGAGAACACTCGACAACGAGTCCATTCAGGGATACAGCGTCTGCTAAAGGAACGCATTATGCAATACAGTAGGGTGATTTGCTTTTAATTTTGGACATTTGTCTCCTGTTGTTATAACATGAACTGATGATTTTACAATAGACATAATAATGATTATACAATTTATTGTATATTTAATAGACACATAATACTGACAACCCAATTTATTACGGCTGACACAGTAAGACTGTACAGGGAGAAAAACACAGCATTTCATATCGTGGGGAAGCTGGGGCAGTGAATCCTAAACCCGAGAGGAGCTAGCATCAATCAGCTAGCTACAACATCTGATCTGGCACTTGGTTCGACCAGTTGGTGCAACACCCTGCCGACACCTCTGATATATAAAGCTGGATAGAGCATTCATCCAATCTGCCTGTGCATTTGTCCTGTACCAGTCTAGAGCCTAGCTTAACTCTTATGGAAGGAGAAGCTATGCATCTTGAACCAGCAAGGAGATGATTCATGGTCGACTCATAAGGATTAGATCAGATATGAATGTTTAGCAGACCACAGTTCACACACCTACACTAACATGCCACAGATATATAAACGTTAGAGTGTACGGAATGCTTAAGCAATAAAAAATCCAGAATAGAGGAAATTAAGAAATAGGGCAATTGTTTGTGAAGGTACATGTTAAATGTTTATTTGGCACAACTGATTTAATCAAATAATTAAATTGAATACAAAATTAAACACCATACTCAGATTATTTGAAATTTCTCCAGTTATGTTACTCTACCTGTTCCTATTCCAAAATATTATATTCCAATATTTAAAAAACTAAAATGTTTGTGAGTCATTCAATGAAAGCCAAAACATTTCCTGTTTCTTTTGAGTGAGAGAACGGGGGAGTACATTAAAGAAAGGAGGAAATCCTGTTAGTCTTTTCATTATTTATTTCTCCATTGCATTTTCATTACTTATTATCTTACAAAGAAGTTATTTTTATATATATTTTTTTTTGGAATAAACAAGAGATAAGTGAAATCCCTCATCTCCCACAGCCTAGAAGAAGACCTGCAGCCTCTGATAATGAATGCAATTAAGGCAGTGCTGCATTAAACCCACAAGTAAACAGAGGGCTTAGTGCTGAACCATTTTTATTTAGGGAGAAAAAGACAGATAGGTAAGCGTTACCTTGAGGGGGATGACTTTCTGACAGGGGAGGGGAGAGGAGTTCTTCCCTTAGGAGCTGGTAGTAAATCTGAGAAGTTGATCATCTCCGAGGAACCGACTTTCATTTCATTTCTCAACTCCGACGCGATTTCTCTCTGTAATGTTTTCGCTAACGTTTGTTGTCAGTCGTACATATGTAGTATTTTTACGTTTACACTTGTCTCCTGCCACTTCGAAAGAATAGCTGATATAACTGACAGACAGCTCACTAAAACGTACTGATGAGATCTGACCACTGGAATAACCCTACAGCAGAACAACATGGTTCAGTCAGAGTAACAGTCCCTGACATTTTACCAGAGGGCTTTCACAAACCTCCACCACTAAGTGGTCAGAGGGAAGTGTGATACCACTGTCCCCCTGCTCAAAACCATGGGCTGTTATATACACCGCTTATTAATTATTCATATTATTATATATTGTTATATAAACAGCATGTAACAAGGGGGTCTTCAAGCCATTGTGGATCTACAGCCACTGGCAGTTCTTATGGATGGAACCAGCCTTTTCGGGCTAATCTATAAATCAAGATTTCCATTTTTTAATTTCCTGAGTGTAGGGGAGGGTCCCCTGGACCATGAGCGCGGCCCAGCCAGGGGTGACGTTACTGAGGGGGGGCTGGGAGGGGATCTAGACTCGAAGATCAATGGAAGTGCAGCGTTTCAAGCAGATTGGCCTTCCGGGCTTGGTTTTCAACAACTGGCACTGAATGAATGAATGAATGTGCCATCGCTCTTCTGCCATTTCACACCCAGTCTAAATGTGCTCCACGTCCAGACCCCCCCCCCCCCCCCCACCCCCCCCCCCCCCCCCACTCCACTCACAACACAGGAAACAAGTCATCAAAGCCATCACTGAGGAATGTTGTCCACAATGACGGTCACCCTTTCAAATTGTGGATTTCAACAAACACACGTCACTGTACAGTTGAAGGACCGAGTCACTCGCCAGGACTGGGGAGCGGGAAGAGCTCGTTCCAGGTCTACCTCGGCCGCCCTGTAATCTGCCGGCGATGCCCGTTTCCGCTTCAGAGTGACAGGTTCATTAATGCACGCAGCTAACTTCCTGTCAGAGGCATTGGGACTCCTCATTGGGGGAGAGACAGCCGACTAACTGTCATGATGTTGGGAGGCTGGTTGTTGTCACTTTTTTTTTGCCTGCTCACACAGTGTACAGGAAACCTGCAACCAGCACCCCCCCCCCAAACACACACACACTCCCAACCCCCACACTCCATGACACATCAGAAAGTGATAATTGGCCGCTTCTGAATTATGACGGCTCTCCTCAGACTCCCCCACCCCCCAGCAAGAATATGGTGCAGTCGGGAGTAGTCAGACCTTATTAAAATAAGAGGCGGAGGCTATGAATCCTGTGAGTCAGGAGGGGGGGCTGACAGTTGTAACGGCTAAGCTGTCCTAAATCACAGTGGTGCTTTCTAGCACGCTAGTCGCTACATTCTGCATGAGGTAACGGAGGAAGCTGGGTGGTCACACTGAGACAGATACAGAGGGAGGGAGGGAGGGAGGGAGGGAGGGAGGGAGGGAGGGAGGGAGGGAGGGAGAGGGGGGAGGGAGGGGGAGAGAGAGGGAGGAGGGAGGGAGGGAGGGAGGGAGGGAGGAGGGAAAGAGGGGGGAGGGAGGGGGGAGAGAGAGGGAGGGAGGGAGGGGGAGATGGGAGAGAGGGGGAGAGAGAGAAAGGGAGGGAGGGAGGGAGGGAGGGAGGGAGGGAGAAAAGAAAGGAGCGAGACAAGGAGAAGAAGTGTAAGGGGGGAGGGAAAGAGGGAGGAAAGCAAGAGAGGGAAAGAGCTAAGAAGAGAGAGAAGGAAGAAAGTTGGAAGGGAAAAAGGTAGGGATGGAAGAAAAGAATGAGGGAGGGAGGGATGGAGAGAGAGAGTGAGGGGATTTGAAACCAACCAGAGAGGAATGGAGGACCTAAAGCAGGGTTAATGTTACCTAATTCTGATATCACGGCATCCTGTATCAGACCCTAACCCGGGATCACATTTGAAGAAAGTGTCTCTGTGGAAGAGCTACAGAACATGACAGCAATGAACCAGCTGTACAAGGCACAGAGCCAGCGTTGTCAACACATTCACGTCTTTCTCTTTTGGGGACGCGTTACCCGCTCAAGCTGAAAGGTCTCGGAACTCACATTAAAGACGCATCATTATGCAGGGTTTTGCTGACACAATGCTGGAGCAACCGCGACTGCCTACAACTTCCGTCGCACGGAGAGAAAAACGAATGTCGTCGTGCGTCACACCTCATAATTAAGATTCAGGGAGGTGCTGGGAGAATCTCTTGTAGGTTGCAATGGCGGCTTGGAGGATCATTTCAGCTGTCAACTCTCCCACTGCTAATACCTAGCTCTCCAGCGCTTCCTGTTGAAAAGCAACGCGCTAAAAATTATTGTGGAGGGTGGGAGGGGGGGGTGGGGGGGGGGGAGGAGGTGCTGTCGGGGGGCAAGAGCTGAGAAAGGGAAAACCACAGGGGGGCTAAATAAAAGCTATATTAATGGCTGCCGGGAAGAAGAAAAAAAAACAATCAAATTAAAGCAAATGACACCTTTTCAGAAAAGCTGGTGAGGGGTCTGTCAGTCTGATGGAATGCTCATTTCTCTGCATCATTTGGCAGCCAGCTCCCCTCTCCTTCCCCTGTTCTGCCTTATTGGCCATGCTGACAGTAACATGATCTTACGAATAAAGAGAGCCGAGGGGGGGGGGTTGGGGGGGGGAGATCGGGAGAGGAAAACTTCCATTAAGGTGATCAAAAGTTGTCTTCTGTCAAGAGTGAACACAGGATATCTCGTGGACGGCTTTGAGCTTTCAGGGCAGGGTCGGGACGCTGCTTGAACCATTTGAGGATAAACCAAGGCTAGTCTCCATAAATGGAGAGCCTCCATTTACATGCGGTTGAGCAACAACAGAGAGGGTTCATCTTTACCGAACACAGTGTCGTTTGTGTGTATCCAACGGCGTGTGTGTGTCTAAACTACTCGTACCCTGCGTACAAAACGATTTATTTGAAAATATCCTATAAATACAGACAGCTATTCAACGTCAATACATGGATGTCTATACTGTTGTTTTTTTTTTTTGTGTGAGAAATCTGCCTACGTGTGTGTGTGTTTGTGTGTATACTTTTTCATGCTTGTGTGTTTAGGTCCGACAGTGCCAGTCTGCTCAAAAAACAGCCCTGGCCCTGTTCCTTTGGTGAGACTCCAGCAGGCTAATTACAGCCCTCAATCACCCTGTCTCCCCACCCAGCCACCTCCTCATTGGAGCTTGCTGGCGCCCACGCCAACAAGAGATGTTTAAGCGGCAGCCAAGTCCTCAAGGGGTCTAAAACATACCGGAGAGTACATGCTCTTATTACCGACAGGGAGAAAATATCTGCTATTCCACTTGCGTATCCTTGGAAGTCAAAGACACGAGGGTCCCTTGAGGTGCAACGATGCCTGGGATTTGAGCTTGCTTGACCTTAGAGTTCGAGCTTCATAAGTATTAACACCCTGTTTCAACACCCAGGGGAACCTATGGAATTTGCCTTTCAGATGACTGATCATAGATATCATCTCCTGTTCTGGCCGTAGTCAATGTCCTGTTTGCTTGTTTCAGGGAGACCGCAAGAATCAACAAGTTTGCCTTCAGGGAACTGTTTGTTCAAAGCGTTGTCAAAAATTATTTCCTAATTTAAACATCTACACGACTGCCTGATAACCAATAGATATGCATGCTAATCACGGTCTGCGTCGAAAACCTTCTCCGTCTTCTAAAATGGAATCTCTCTCTCTCTCTCTCAGGCTCCGTGGCGTTCGGAAAGATTAACATTTGGCAGCTAGGGGGCAGTGTTGTCCTTCATAGTCTTTCACAAGCCATCCCATGGCGGTATTCTGTTAGGGCTGGAAATTTAGTTTAGATTTCAGTCCGGGTGCTCAGGGAGAACACCAACATACAGGTACTGGTCTCCCATGGTGATGGGAGGGACAGGGCTGTATCCCAAACTGAAAGGAGGCCTAGTTGAGGTGGACACCTGGTCAGTCTGCAAGCACCTGCCCCAGGGAATGTGACAAGAGGTGGAATTTGGAAACGAGAAGGGGTGCAACTATGCTTAGTGCCTGAAAAAGAGGCATACAAAGACTAAGAAAGAGGCATACAAAGACTAAGAAAAAGCCTATACATACATACAGTTGTGGTCAAAAGTTTACATACACTAGTGAAGATCATGTATGCCATGGCAATATAGGGTTTTCAATAAACTCTACAACTCTTATTTTTCTGTGATGGAATGATAAGGAGCACATATTTCTTTGTCACAAAAAACATTCATGAAAATTTTTTCTTTTATGAATTTATTATGGGTCTTTTGAAAATGTGACAAAATCTGCTGGGTCAAAAATATACATACAGCAATGTTAATATTTGGTTAAATGTCCCTTGGCCATTTTCACCTCAATTAGGCGCTTTCGGTAGACATCCACAAGCTTCTGGCAAGCTTCTGGTTGAATCTTTGACCACTCCTCCTGACAGAATCGGTGCAGTTCAACTAAATTTGTTGGTTTTCTGAGTCGGACTTGTCTCTTCAGCACAGTCCACATATTCTCTATGGGGTTTAAGTCAGGACTTTGGGAAGGCCACTCTAAGACCTTAATTCTAGCTTGATTTAGCCATTCCTTCACCACTTTTGATGTATGTTTGGGGTCATTGTCCTGTTGGAACACCCAACTACGTCCAAGACCCAACTTTCTGGCTGATGATTTTAGGTTTTCCTGCAGAATTTGGAGGTAGTCTTCCTTCTTCATTATTCCATTTACTTTCTGTAAAGCACCAGTTCCACTGCCAGCAAAACAGGCCCACAGCATAATACTACCACCACCATGTTTGACGGTAGGTATGGTGTTCTTGGGGTGAAAGGCCTCACCTTTTCTCCTCCAAACATATTTCTGGTCATTGTGGCCAAAAAGCTCAATTTTAGTTTCGTCTGACCACAGAACTTTCCTCCAGAAGGCCTTGTCTTTGTCCATGTGATCAGCAGCAAACTTCAGTCGAGCCGTAAGGTGCCGCTTCTGGAGTAATGGCTTCCTTCTTGCACGGCAGCCTCTCAGCCCATGGCGATGTAGAACACGCTTGACTGTGGACACTGACACATGTGTTCCAGCAGCCTCCAACTCATTGCAGACTTGCTTTTTGGTGGTTCTTGGTTGACTCTTGACCAACCTGACCAATTTTCTCTCAGCAGCAAGTGATAGCTTGCATTTTCTTCCTGATCGTGGCAATGATACAACTGTGCCATGCACTTTATACTTACAAACAATTGTTTGCACAGTTGATCTTGGGACCTGCAACTGCTTTGAAATGGCTCCAAGGGACTTTCCTGACTTGTTCAAGTCAATGATGCGCTTTTTCAGATCCGTGCTGAGCTCCTTAGACTTTCCCATTGTAGTATTTCTGGCTGAGTCTAGTGAATGTGTCAAACAAGCCCTATTTACATGGACTGAAAGAAGTCACCAGCTGGAGTCAATCATAATCACTCGTAAGAAGTTAGGAGGCCATGCCAAAAAGCAAATTGGATTGAAACAACTTTTTCTACATCACCAAATTGGTAATTCAAGGTGCTGTATGTATATTTTTGACCCAGAAGATTTTGACACATTTTCAAAAGACCCATAATAAATTCGTAAAAGGACCATTTTTCATTTTTCTGTGACAAAGAAATATGTGCTCCTTATCATTCCATCACAGAAAAATAAGAGTTGTAGAGTTTATTGAAAACCCTATATTGCCATGGCATACATGATCTTCACTAGTGTATGTAAACTTTTGACCCTAACTGTATATGCCTACATATATCACCGAACAGAGGGTACTTGCTGACACCATGGTCGATGGCTTTGTGACTTGTGCAGGACTCAGTTAAGGTACTGAATACTTGTTGGTTTCTCATCTCTAAAGCCACATGACAATGAAGTCAACACATGAATAGGGTTTCCCACACACTGCCTTCCAATGCATGAAATTAGACGGAGGCTGAGTCCTTCACTCGTCTTTTACCTGTCGTCTACGCGGGCGATTCCACAACACCAGTAACGTGTTTACTAGACACCGACACACACACAGACACCTGCAGAGAACCTTGGAGGGAAACATCTGCAGTGATGACATCATCGCTGCTTCTGAACGCTTTGAGAGTTCAAGAGATGGAGTTCAGCATCGCCACCGGCGACGGAGTCTGGGATTACAGAGACTGAGACTTCCCAGTAGACCAGGAATGGCAAGTGGGAGGGCAGGATGCATTTGCATAGGAGGAACTGATGTTGAAGCACATCAACATTTTGGATTTAAATCCCCACTCGCATACAAACAACGGCTGACTTTCAACTGCTTCATGCCAAAATAACTGGACAGCAATTGGTTTCATTTGTCCATTAGCTTCCCTTGCCTGTGTAGACTCACAAACTTAAGCCAGGGCAAGTCAGAAACGTTGTTATCTGATGTAAAATGAAGGCATGCCTCATTCCACCGTGGGCTCGTAGACATGCTCTATAAACATACAGAGGAGCTTGTGGCACCCGGTAGGTGAGCAGAACATCACAGATCATTTTGCTCTTTTAATTTGCATAAGGTCTGGATCCTGCTGTGTGCTAGACCTACCAGAATTGCTAAATCATATCCCTTGCTAGCCCTGAGCAAATTATCTGGCTCTAAGATTTATACAGGAATATTTGATAGTGATGAAATCTACAGGACCAAATTTAAATTAGAACCTTGAAAACTCGCTGCGGAAGTTTGGCTTTCTTAGTGCGGTAGTACAGTGCTTTAGGCCTAACCACCAAGGCCAACAGGAGAAAGTGTATCCTCTAGATCAGGGGTGGGAAATTACTGTCCTCGAGGGCCGCTGTCCTTAAGGTTTTAGATGTTTCCCTGCTCCAGCACACCTGATTCTAATGAATGGTCATTTTGAGGCTTCCACAGAGCTTGATAACAACCCGTTCATTTGAATCAGGTGTGCTAGACCAGGGAAACATCTAAAACCTTCAGGACAGCGGTCCTCGAGGACCGGATTTGCCCACCCCTGCTCTAGGTCTTCACAACTGCTGGCTGTAAAAAAAAATACAAAAAAAACACTTCAAACTTGTATGCTTTGTGACGATCCACCATACTAAATATCACTTGGCATGGGATAAACAAAGTACACATATTGGGTTTGGACTCAGGCAGTGATGAACACGGTCAGAGTCATTCCCGGTATGGATGTTGAGACAGCCGCGTCATAAAACAGCTTCCAGGAAAAATCCAACCATAAAGACACAGACGACCGCAATCAGCGGTTCAGACAGTGAACACAAGAACGCAGGGCGGGTATTCCTACTGCACTCATCACAGTCAGAGATGTGTGGAAAGACCTTCCTTGTCTATCAGGCTGGGCTTGATTAAACTTACTAGCTCAGGGACGTATTGATCACAGGCAACAGAAGTACGCAGTGATTTTCAAGTGGGCAGTAAAGTGCAGCCTTTAAGTGCTTACTGATGCTTCTCTGACAACAGAATTAGTCGGCCTTTGCCTTTTTCTCTCCTCCCTTCCCCCTCAGCAGTCCAACTCTTCTCAACACAGCTGCAACAGTAGCCGCTGGGGGTTGTTAAGGGGTAAGAACTCTTGGAGAAGAGTTTGGGTCGGCCCTGTTCTTCCTGAAAGTCATGATGCCTGTGAGATACCAGTGGATCAATATATGATGGATGTTCTTCCATTACACATGAGCCTTTGCATATTTTTGTGGACACTCTTTTGCTGTTGGGTGCTGACCTGGGGCCAGCTTTGACTAACTGAATGCATGAGGGAACACTTCAAAATTAGCTAAACATTTGGTCTCCCAAGAGTATTTCTGTCTACCTAGTTGGTTGTCATTAAGTAGACTGTCCCTAGATTAAATATAAATTTTATATTTATATAATAACTTTGTTTTACGCTAAAGGTTAGTTTGGGTTTGGTTGACGTGATGAGTTACCTCTTGAAATTCAAACTTTCAGCTAATGATGACAGTATTGACTAAACCTTGACATATTCAACCTGTCTGTCTGCAAGCCTGTCTCCTCAGTGATTGGATGTTTCCATACATGTGTGTGTCTGAGCTTGTCCGTGTGTCTGTCTGTCCATCCCTGATTGTCTGCCTGCCTCGCTGTCTGCCTTTGCTTTTCTGTCTTACTGGCCTATTTGCCTGTCTGTCTGCCTGCCTGCCTGTCTGTCTGCAGTACTGCATGCCTGCTTGGCAGGCTGTCCACCTCTCAGCATGACTGCCTTTCTATCTACTTGTCCAACTTATTGCTTTCTGGAAGGAGGCAGGTTTATGGATGTAACTGATAAAGAATCCCACACCTAATCCCCCCTAAAGGCTGAAACTGGCTGTTTTACCCAGATGCCCATAAAGAGTGGTGCTGTTTTGTCACTCCCAAGGCGCAGCTGCTAAGAGCCCCTATGAAACATAGAGGGAAGTGACATACCCTCATCTCTCTGCCTGTGTATTTCTCTCCACCCTCTCTATCCCCTTCCCTCCTTTCTAGGCTCTAGTGAATGCAAACAGCTTGTGCCAAGGGATTTGGGGATGTGTCTGAGTCTTAGGCGCACTGGGCATGCCTTTTGTTAATAGAATACGCATGGCTGCATCTCCCCCCCTAGGGCTGCTGGTGATGAGGAGAATGAAAATGTTAATGTTACTGCTGCGGTGAGTTCTCGGAGACCTCTTGAATTCGTTTACTCCGGAAGAACAGACGACACAAAAGGAAAACTGGTTTGTTTTTTGTTGTTGTGTCAAATGTCCAAACTTCGCCTGGATCCTATTTCCCCTGACACTTGTCTTTGTCACGAGTAGATCTAGAACTACGTTAGGTTACAGGTGTGGTGTAGTCAGAATCTAGAAATGACACCAAATGGGCTGATTGTAATGTGAAAGTCTGATTGGAAATGCACGGTGCCAAGTATAAAACCCAATTCAGAGAGGACATCAGTATGCTGACTGAACACCTGAAAGCATCACACCTCCTCATCATGGCACCAGGGGGAAAGCTTAGGTCTCTCTCAGGTCTCGCCTGTGTTCCCGGGGATACAAACAGCACCGCGAGGGAACATGCATGCCGGTGAATCATACAAGCGTGAATTGGAGTCAAAATGTCAAGGTTTTGACGACAGTCACGGACGAATCCATGAATCACCTCCCAGGTGAGGCCTTGTCTTCACAGGTCCACCTTACAGTGCGTGGACTTGCACAGCCATCTTTGATGTTGTCTGCTGATACGGTCTGCTTATTCCATTTTCGGGCTTCGGATCCCATGGCTGATTTCCCCCCCCAAAAAATGTAATCTAAAGCCAGTGAAAAAGGAGATATTGTTATTTTATCCCCCCTACACCCCCCCCCCACTCCAACTCTCTTTTTCCTCTCAACAAAGTGTCAGGAGCAGTCCATGTTTGTGCTGCAGAACACGGATAAAGTATTTCAGCAAATATCCGTCTTGACAGTCCATAGATCAAAGCTGTAGGTAGGACTTCAGCACATGTTTGCCGGAGTGAGCGCCGGTGTCATGGAGGATGTTTTTCTTGTGTTCGCTCTTCTCTTCACCTCAATTTGTTTTGTTCCCCCTATTTCTCTCCCTCTCTCTCTTCCTGTCAGTTGATGTCTTTCCATGCAGCTCTTCGTGACAAATTTCAGTTTTGGTACCTGGGCTTTTTCTCCTTGCCTTTACATCAGTCTCAAATGTATCAAACCCAGTTTTCCAGATTTGGCCTTGGGTTCATTTTTGTATAGTGGTTTTCTTTTGAGAAGTCACAGCGGAGGGAGGAAGTTGGGAAGTTCACATTTGATTCACGTCGCGCACAATCTTTGGCCTTGGCACACACACAGGCCATTTAGAAAAGCACTGCTAGCAAACCCACAAAGGACATTTTGTCCATTCAAAGTGTCCCTTTTATGCTTGCATCGTTTTGTTTGTTTGTAATGTGCAGTCTGGATGACAAAAGGCCCAAGTTGGATGCCATGTTGGAAGTCACATTTCGTTACCCAGGCTACCAAAACGTTTCCCTCACAGCTTGGTTCTTCTGTCAGAGCAAATGCAAACAATGCCACAGCTGGCTAGATAACCTCTCATTGCCCAGTCACTAATACCTCATTACAACCTAAAATCATAGGCCAGCGGAGGAAACAACTCCAACTTTACTCTCATGCACCCGAACACCTGCAAAAACACATTCGTAACACCCAGCCACTCCATAGCATGACTATCCGAAAGCAACAACACGTTCGACATGACTTGCGCCGTGCCTGTTTTGATTACATTATCTAGCAGAAGTCTCTTTCGCCTCATGCGTTATCCGACCCCCTGTCCCTCCCCTCCCCCCCCCCCCCCCCCCCCCCACCCCCCAAATGTGTGTTCTGTCACCTGGTGCTCGTGTTTCCTTCTCTCTCTCTGAATGTTTTGCGTTCCGTGTCAGTACACACCGACTCCCTCATGTCACTCTGCCTGTTCCCACCAAGCGTGCATGAGTCATACACCAGTGACAGGCAAATTAAGTCAAGTCTGGGAACTCTTATGCAAAGGTAATGTCAGAGCGGGTTGGCAGAAGAGGGATTATTTGTAACTCCTGCCTTGAACTGAGACACAACAGAGCTGCTTTTGGTCATTCACGATGCTTGAGGAGGTCAAAGCAAGAGCTCGCAAGAGAGGCTTCCAGCGAGTTTAAATCTCACATCGGGCTGAAGTCAAAAACAAGATTTTTTGGCTTCGGATGGTTTTGAACTTTTGCCTCGCCTCACATTGTTTTTGTTGAAAGAACACTCTCTCCATCAGTGTGGGTAGAAGAAGGGTTCGGCTAGGAGCCACTGGATACGTTTGACCTGCAGACCACACCGTCTGCAGTCGAGTCCAAACCTCATGATGTGCCGGGCACAGAGACCACACTAACAAGTAGACTGCTATTTAATGGTGAGACAGACCTGGGATATATCATTTAGATGACTGTTTCCCATGATTTTGTGAGGCCTAGCGTAGGTTTATGTGAGAAGATGATGTGAGTTAGAAGTGTGGATGTGATTCCTCAGGACCTTTTGAAATGAAGTTCACATGTACAATGGGAAGCAGTGTATTCTACTGACTTCAACTGAAAAAAAATTTCATGCTACATTTTAAACAAAAAATTAGTCTCCAAATATTAGTCAACTGTCTTGTTTTTGCTATTTTTTTTTGTAGCTGGGAACCTTTTTGGAATGTGTGCCATTCGATTTGACTGGCCATTGGCAGGTTTCTCGTTAGGATCTCAAAAAGCTCACTCTGTAATTGAAGGAAAAAAAATAACTGACCACGTCATCTCACTGAAGAGTAATCAATACTGGATGGGGCTTTGAGATAACAAATGACAATGTTGTGACACTGATTCAAGATAAATGAAAAAGCCATTTCTGAAAAAACAGAGTCTGAACATTTTCGTAGCAAGGTAAAACAGCTATACTTATAAGACATGCATTTTGTTGTGAGCAACAATGGACTGGGGTCTTCCGTATGGTAGGCATGGCAACACTGCTATGAGGAAAAAAATGTAACATTTATACTGGGAAAGGTCCTCACAAATGACCTCCAATAGCCACACTATCAGAACGTGCTTCAAACACTGAGCTGCTGCATCATACAACATATCCCAGAATGCAACAAGACAGCAATGACAAAAGCCCCTGTCATGGCCGATTTGGCACAGACTGTGCCAAGATGACTAAAAGAATTGGTGCGAGCTCAGTCAACCATTTTCCTTCCCCCCAGTGCTTTCGCTTGTAGTTGTAGGTAGATGCTTTCCTCGTGTACTTTAGCACCCGATAAATCAATGGCAGCAGGCTAACACCACATTCTCCTGGTTTTCCCCCTCCATCTCCTGCTCGCCCTGTCCACTGAGAGAGACAGTAATCTCCTTAAAATGCTCTTTAAGATACCGTTAGTCTTTTTGGTAAGATGGCAGCACCATTTCAGAAGCCTGGCTTCGGCATTGTTCAGAAAAGAAGAGGGACGAGAAGGAGTTGGACAGGAGGGAAAAGGAAACCGATAGCGAGAGTAACTGGCGTAGAGCCGTCTTCTCCTGAAAGGCCTCTTTTCACAGTCATTATCGCAGCTTCAATGGCCCAAGACTCTCATAATGGCTGCCCCCATCTCACCACACTCCTTACATCTTTCTTCCCGATCGGAAGAGTTGGCGAAATGGAATCCCTTACTGTTATCGATCTCTGGGGGTATTGTGTATGTAGACCATGCGCCAGCTCTCATCATCATCCTTCCTGGATGAAAAGGGCTATAGTGTTGAGCTTCCATTGGGGAGATGTGTGGGGATGAATCAAATGTAGACAAACGTCTAAACATTTGTAGCTGATGCCTTGTGTGGCCTGTTATGATGCTACTGTCCATTAGTTAAGTCCTGTTCCAGCAGCAGGGATTTAGATGGTGTTGCAAAACGTGTCAAGCACTCATACTGTTTGAGATAAATAATCGCTAGTTGCTTTACTTTAGTACGATTGCTTGCAGAGTAGAAAACAGAGGTCAACTATATCACAGGTCTAAGTAAACGTCACCATTCATGTCCTCAACAGTACAATGCTTGTGAATAGAAGACGTCTCTACTTTTTCTCTTCTTTCAAGGCTGCCAACAATGCAGCCATCAGTAACAAAAGAAAAGCCTAACGTATTTCACAGATAAGAGGCTGTAATCACAAGACAACAGCAGAGGAAACTGTGATTTAACTCAATTTATATGTAAATGTAATATTTCCAGAATGAAATAAGTTTACAGTGTCAGGTGGCACCAGTCAGTTTTGTTTGGAAAATCAGGGCCATTACCTGATTATTTTATTTTTCTCCACACTGCTGTAAATACATTTGCATAGTTTCTCCAAATCCCAAGAGTCAGTTTTGTCTCACTGACAAGAACTATGAGACATCATTTTTCGTGCTACACTGACAAAAATAGATGGGAGTGTTGCTCTGCTCTTAAGCCTCCACTTTTGTGTGTCTGTGTTTGTGTATCTCATTTGACCGAACACAATCACATAAGGTAGCGTTAGCCATTAGAACACCCTTTATTTAGAGGCACAGCATTTGGCGAGGTGGTTCCTCCAAATGAAAGGGTAAACTAAACAAGGTGAGGGAAGACTGCATTCATAAACAGTTTTCAGCGGCCTTGGTTCTTAATCGAGGTGCTGCCGACTTGTAATATACAAGCATGCATCATCGTGCAATAATTCAGTAGCCCATGACTAGTGTGCTAAAGCCTAAAGTCAGCACTTTCCAGTATGTTAGACAGTCAACGTGGTATGAGAGTAGACAGTAAAGTAACTTCTAAACAATATGATTTACAGCAGGCCCTGCTGTAACTCTGCATGGGTTCTCATATAACCCTGCATAACAATCAAGTCGATTTTATTTCTTGTTTTGTGGCAACATCCACCATCGTAAATGATATTAGTATTACTAATGAGGGTAATTGTGTTGTTAGAGGGGCTGGGTAGTGCATAGAATCAATGATGATTAACGAAAAACTAATGTTGATTGCTTTATGCGTCGGAGTCCATCGGTGAATTGTTATGTCCAGTATCCAAGTATTTACTCTTTGGATAATTAGAAGACATAGTATTTAAGAACAACACATGCTGACCTGCAAGTACAACAGTGCTGTAATGAATTGATTTGATTTAAATGCCTTCACGCGATTTGATACTATAGCAGGGGGGCCACTGTCCTGAAGGTTTTAGATGTTTCCCTGCTCCAGCACACCTGATACTAATCATCACGCTTCCACAGAGCTTGATAACAACCCATTCATTAGTATCAGGTGTGCTGGAGCAGGGAAACATCTAAAACCTTGGCCCTCGAGGACCAGGCAAACCCTGTACTATAGCCTTCAAGAAAATTACAGTGGAAACAAGGGGAAATCAGTTAGTACTGCAACTTCAAAGCTTTGCCACCTTCATCACTTAACAATGCTCCAACTCCTTTGTTAAATTTCATAAGGCCTTTTTATCACGGCAAATCCCCACGAATATATTTAGCATATTCAGCCCGAAACACAGGCAATTCATCAAAGCTGACGCATGGAAAATGCCTATTGTGAGAATAAATCATATCAATATTTAGTCAAATTAATTGCTACATTGTGGTGGTTACATCAGCCTTTGTTGATCATTATGAACTGAAAATATTATTTGCATCAGTTCTTTCTAATGCATGGAACATGTTGATGAAAATTTATTCCAAAATGTCATTCTAGTAATAGCTTAAAACATGGCCATTGCATGAATAATAGCCCTTCTAGTGCCTTCACTCCTGTGAATTGAGTGTAAGGCTTTGCAAATTATACCGGATAATAACTACATAGATTAAAGATCAAAACAAACAATGCAGAAGGCAAAGTTCTTGAAGAAGAGGAACGGATGCACCGTTCATTCTGAAATAACTATCCTGTTCTTTTAGTTTTGGGCCTAATCGTGAGGAAAATACTGTTTCCTCTTAGATGATTCTCCATCCATTCTACATCCAATCTGAGACATTGCTATGAAAGCGGTGATGATTTTTTGAGCGATACATTTCACGAGGCAACTTAAAAACAAGCCAGGTTGTGTCATTGAAGGATATTATCTTTGTGCCCCCCCCCCCCACACCCCCCACCACCACAACCTCAAGTTTGGCCTTAAACAACCCCTGAGGATTTCTGATTAATTCGTTTCTTGGTTAAGCCTAGTCACGGCACCACAACAATTGTTCTCAAAAAACCTTGGGGGTAAGACGAGGTTACAAAATATAAACAGCCCGTGTTTACAATGGACATTTGGTACTCTACAAAAACCCCCAAAATAAATCGACCATAAACATGTGGTTCCAGTTGGAGACTTGTCAGAGAGGGCTGCGCTCCACTACTTGTTTTGTGTCAGTTTTGTTGAAGGGAAAAGTAGTGAATAACATGGTAGGACTTTAGTCTTCTTTCCATTTCTCCACAGACACACTGGTTTGTGGTGTGACTGGATGAGTCTGCTGAGATTTTAATTAAAGCTATGTCGTAATTTTCCTGAACATTTCATAAGAGAAAAGTTAAATGACAATGTCATTCAGTGATTTGACGTTAGGTTTCAGTACAGTGTCCCTGATGATTTTCATGCGTGCCATAGATAGGGATGTTCAACTGAACCAGTCAATAAAGGGGTGCTATTTGTATTAAATAAATACTCATTTAGCAGACGCTTTTATCCAAAGCGACTTACAGCAAGTACAGAGACAATCCCCCTGACGCTAGCAGGGTGAAGTAACTTGCCCAAGGACATATCATCACAGCCACAGCTGGGAATCGAACTCACAACCTTCCGATCATGAGGCCAACGCCTTAACCTGCTGAGCCACCTGACTCCCTCCAGGAATGCAGTACCATGCGAATTGTCAGTTGGCTTCTCTCTCCAACCCTCAGTGATCAGCATCAAACGCTCAGGCTAGCAGGACAGACAAGCGAAAGTGCAGGATGTTGACAGACAGGTAGAGAGAGAGTGGGAGTGAGGGAGAGGGGAGGCAGGGAGGGAGGCAGGGAGAGACCCGGTCAAGAAACCCTCAGCGCCCCGACCGCCTCAGTCTCCCCTCCACTCCGGCCTCAAGGTCAAGAGATACACAGAGCCTGGGGCTGTGGGGGGGGTGGGGGGTGGAGGGGGAGTGAAAGAGGCAGGGGCCAGATAACAGGGGCTGTTGAGGCACAGACATTAGCCAAATCCGGCCGGATCACGAGCCACTGGATGCAATCCAGTTTTTGCAGCTACCGCGATAAAGGGGGTCTGATTATGTGTCACCCATCAATTCGCCTGCGTCCCACCGCTGTCTCCCGAGTCATAAATCCACTCGTGACAAGCTCTGCTCTTCCGCAACCCCACCCACCCTCCCTCCTCTCCGCCCCCCTCCCCCACTCCCCACCCCCCTCCATCTCCCCTTGTCTGCCACTCTGTCTGTCTGCTCCCTCCTCAGGCTGCAAGCACTGGCTCACAATGAAGGTAGGATTAGCTCCGGTGAATCTGCTGGAGATATGGGAGGCTGGATTATTGGACACTGCATTGATTGAGTGACTGTATTTCCCATGTCGAATGGGTGGCAAATGATTCGGCCACTGTTGAACATAACCAATAATGCAAAATTGTGTATATCCAAATAAACTCCTATTTCACGTACCAAAACGGCTTAATGACATCCATGAAAAGAGGTCCTTCATAAACACACTCAGCACATTTACTGCTATTTAGTAGGTGCAATGCATTGGAGACTTTCGTAATTTCAGTAGCATGAGCAAGAGCTCTAACGCACATCATAATATGTTTCGCTGTGACATCATGGGGAAAAAATCACATTTTCCTTTTTTTTTCGGAGCGTGCAAAGTTTTCTTTAAATAGTCCCTTCAAAGTGGCATCCACAAATTGTGGCCTGTTAGTTGCTTTTAGCACTTATTAATTACATTAGGAAACCAAATTGGCCAGTCCAGGTTTGATGTATTACTTGGCTAAGTTGTTTTGTCACTCTGGGGATATGCAGATGGGGGTCGGGCAAGAGGATGTTCACCGAGAGGCGCGCGGGGAGAGACAGCGTGGTCGAACCCTGGCCTCGACCTGCCGTTTGGCGCCCCGATCTCCTTTCGAAACTGCGCCCTCAGATTAGCAGCAGTATCTGAGGTGTCCTGGCCCCCCTTCAGGAGCAGGACAACACACACTTGAAATAACGGTGTTTAACATGCCAATAACTGTGAGTGGCGTCCGCCATGGCAAACCCAGGTTTATTTTGGGAAAGGCGAAACAGTCACATGATCCCAGAAGGGTCTTTCAGACCGAGACAAAGTGAAAACACATCTCTTTCGGTCCGGAACGACAATAAATAGATGGAAAAAGAAAACATTCTTTCACATTTCAGAGGATATGTCAGCTTATCATGCTTCTAAGCACAGTGCACGCCTAACAATCACTGAGTGCCAATCCTCTCAACCAGGTCACCTTGACGTCAACCAATCAAAGCGTGATCATGATGAGCAAGCAGGAAGCTGCTACCTCCCTGCTGATGGGTCCCACCCCCTCCTGACACTTGCGCCCGCTGACACCCAACGGTGTTTCAACGGCTGCTGATTGACAGATGTGCGGATCCTATCAACATTAACGCTGCTTTATGTTTCCCCCCCGAGGCCTTGCGTGTCACGATAGCGTCTGGAAGAGCAGAGTCCTTCCATCATTCACTCAGGCAAAGTTAGGCTTCAGCGATCACTCTGGTCCAATCTATCGATTCAATGGAGATTAATGACTGAGGAGAGAATGGAGGCTGTGCTTGTAAACACACAGCTGCCATCCTGGATGTCAGGAACAGTGCAAACACAGCGCTGTGTCTCAGTGCACAATATGATGCTGTGAAAATAGTTGCTTTGCCCATGTGGAGTTGAGTTGTGAAAAGTGTGTTGGGGAATTGTCTCCTGGCTTTGATATTGACATGTAGGAGTATGGGGCATGTTGGGGAATTATCCCTGGCATCTTATTTTAGAGCATGGTTACCCCAGAACAGCCAGAGAAGCAGCCTTCTCTTCACACTGAGGGGGTGCGCAGTCTGAGGGGGGTGCGCAGTCTGAGGGGGGTGCGCAGTCTGAGGGGGGTGCGCAGTCTGAGGGGGGTGCACAGTCTGAGGGGGGTGCACAATCTGTGGGGGGTGCACAGTCTGAGGGGGTACACAGTCTGAGGGGGTGCACAGTCTGAGGGGGGTGCACAGTCTGAGGGGGGTGCACAATCTGTGGGGGGTGCACAGTCTGAGGGGGTACACAGTCTGAGGGGGTGCACAGTTTGAGGGGGTGCACAGTCTGAGGGGGGTGCACAGTCTGAGGGGGGTGCACAGTCTGAGGGGGTGCACAGTCTGAGGGGGGTGCACAGTCTGAGGGGGTGCACAGTCTGAGGGGGGTGCGCAGTCTGAGGGGGGTGCACAGTCTGAGGGGGGTGCACAGTCTGAGGGGGGTGCGCAGTCTGAGGGGGGTGCGCAGTCTGAGGGGGGTGCGCAGTCTGAGGGGGGTGCGCAGTCTGAGGGGGGTGCGCAGTCTGAGGGGGGTGCACAGTCTGAGGGGGGTGCACAATCTGTGGGGGGTGCACAGTCTGAGGGGGTACACAGTCTGAGGGGGTGCACAGTCTGAGGGGGGTGCACAGTCTGAGGGGGGTGCACAATCTGTGGGGGGTGCACAGTCTGAGGGGGTACACAGTCTGAGGGGGTGCACAGTTTGAGGGGGTGCACAGTCTGAGGGGGGTGCACAGTCTGAGGGGGGTGCACAGTCTGAGGGGGTGCACAGTCTGAGGGGGGTGCACAGTCTGAGGGGGTGCACAGTCTGAGGGGGGTGCGCAGTCTGAGGGGGGTGCACAGTCTGAGGGGGGTGCACAGTCTGAGGGGGGTGCACAGTACGGTACAGCATAGCACACAAGTGGAAACACAGTCAATCTAAACTGAGACCCAGATAAACTGACCCGCTAGTCCTGAGCTCGTCTACTGTGAAAGAGTTGATGGTAACTTTTTCTTTCCAGAATCAGTTGTGGCAGCACGGCTGTTAGTTGCGTGGGAACCAGCATCCGGCGCACCTGAGGGAAATCAAACTATTGTTATTGCGCCTCAAGTGCATCGTCACCCTCACCAATAGAGCTCCAGTTGTGCAAGGTTCATGGGTTTCTTAGCGCTAATGGGCAAGCTGTGCCTGGCTCTACTCCTCTGTATGGAAGATTGATATTGATGTTTCAATTTCCCTCTCTTTTTTTTAAATCCTCCCTCTCCTTCCTTCATTGCTTCTTTGGTCGGCACACTTCGTCTCTGGGAATGGACCGATGGCTTCCATTGCTTCCTGACTGTTCGGAAAGGGGAATTTGCTAACTTGGATCATAAACAGTTGAATCAGAGGTTGAAAACACACTGATGGGGATGGGATTCAGTATAGAGGCGATTACAGTCACCATCACTCGGTTAGAGTATGTTGGTTGAGAGTTATGGTAAATGCTTAAAAAAAGAATAGGTATTCAGTAGAGGGCTATGTAAAAAAAAATAATGTTTTGCATGCTGTTTTTTTTGGTTGCTAAAAAATCCAAATAAATTCCAGGTGGAAATGTAGTTCACGTTACGCAGAAATACACAATGCTGGATTGATGTCGAATAGTGCCATGTTTATTTTAGAGCACCGTAGACGGTAAACTCGAGTCTGTCTCAGATTCCTCACGCTCTCTCAACATGACCTGCCTTCATCTCTGCTTACCACCGCCCTGCAACCTCCCTCCACGCACTCCTGCACTTGGCCTCCCAGTTCTTAAAAAACAACCCTTTCAGGAACTTTCATCTAATCATTCCCTTATTTTGCCTTGAAAAATGATGCCGGTTCAGTCCTCTGCCTGCCCCCGTCCTCCCCTCTAACGTTGGCCTCCACACAAGCCCTGCAGTCATCGCTGCCCTGTCTAATAACTCTCCTCATCTTTAAGCAAAGCGTCTGCCTAATAGACTGCTCTCAAATCACACACCAGGGGACTGGTGGAGTGAACCGAATGCCACGCTGAATTTATCTCCCTCTCAACCCTCTTAGCCCCTCCACACATCCTCCCAGAGACCATTATTTAACCTTAGGAGAGGTCACAAGGCCTCTCTGTGAGGGAGGGAGGGAGGGAGGGACAGAGGAAGGGAGGGAGAGAGAGAGAAAGAGAGAGAGACAGAGAGAGACAGAGAGAGAGAGAGAGAGACAGAGAGAGAAAGAGAGAGAGAGACAGAGAGAGAGGAAGGGAGGGAGGGAGAGAGAGAGAAAGAGAGAGACAGAGAGAGACAGAGAGAGAGAGAGAGACTCTAGCCAAATCCATCCCATCCATCAAAGTACCCATTGGGGCGGTTTAGTTAAAGGTTCTTGAATCACTCCCATCTTCTCAACATATCTCATTGAGCCCCACACCAAGTGGGCTGACAGGCGTGCGCTTGACTGGCCATGACACCCTGACCCTCAGGCTGGGGCAGTGGAGGAGGGTGGAGGGCAGGCCTCGGAGGGGTGCACCCAGGGAGGGGCAAGGGACTGACTGGAATGCTTGCTCAGCAACTCAACATGTGAGGGAGTACCGACCTACGATAGAGAGCCCACCATCTTTCTCCATGACTCTAATCTACAGCTCATTATATTTGTGAATTCATTATCCACATATTGGGCCCGGGGCTGGACACCGGCCTGAAGAGGACAGGAAGGCCTTCAGTCAGAGCATGAGGCAAGGGGGTTGACTTTCAAAGGTTGTTTTCAACAATTCAGCAAAAGCCTCTCAACTGCTGGTCCATGGTGAGAGCTTGTTCTGTAGTGAAGTCAATTGCACCTTCAAAATGACCCTCCTGCTCCACCTGGAGCCACAAAACACAGAGCGACAGGGACCAAAAACCTCTGAGAACACAGCAGAGGATTCGAACACAGACTGGAACAGGTTCGGTTAAGGTCGGAGCGCAACTTCTAGCAAAAAAAGCTACCGTTACCTCACAAAGAATTTGACATGATTGAAATCAGATCACCACTGACAACACGGTCAATGTAAAAAACAAAAATCTAATCTTGAGCTTGCGTATCTAATGTTAGCCTGATCTATTTCAAAAGCATGACCCCTTGGTTGACACTGGTTCATGCAACAACATGGCGGGTTACATCTGTTGGGGCCTGTTGGCAAGAGAAAGAGCTCTGTTGTGCTACGTTGGCCAGAAACAAAGCTAATGACTGGTGACGAACTAAAGCACAGAATCACCCACCTAGCAAGGATATCGATTGGCTCCAGCTGGTGTTGTTTAGCCCCTGGAAGGGGGCTAGAACACCAGGTCAACCCTCTGACCTGAAACATTCTACATGTGCAACATAAACATATTTTCAACCAAAAAAAGTTATGTATAGTCCAGCGATCCATTTGGGGCCTGTCAGACTTTATACTGAATATCGTATGTATTGGTTGTGTTGATCACCAATCAAAATAGACTTAGTTTCACATGTTGCAAAATCCTGGACAGTGTGTCACTTAGGAGAATCTGGCAGGTGGGTGTGGAAAGCCCTTCTGCTGGGCAACAGAGCAGGATCTGGCAAGCGTCCATCCTCCAAATGGCCCTATTATATTTGCTTTGCAGCTCTCCAGTTGCTCTGAATAAGAAGGATTTATCTGTGTCAAACAGCCTTGTCTGTCTCGTACCTCCATTTTCCCTCCTCTCCCTTCCTCTCCATCTTTCACAGACACGTTTCTCCCCCTTCCCTTCTGAAAGTCTTTCAAGAACGTCTGCCCTGACTCTGAAATGCCTTTGATTGTTTGTTTGTTTGTTTATTAGAAAGGAAAAATTGGTCTGGCACATCCTCACTGTTTGTAAAGGGGGAAATATTTTCGTGGCACTTCGTATTCTATGTATAATGAAGAACTTTGTGACATGGTCCTTATCAAATGATTAGTGCCTGCATCGGACATGAGAATGGGCATAGATTAGGGCAGGAGTGTCCCCAGCCCTGGTCCTCGAGGGGCCGCTGTCCTGAAGGTTTTAGATGTTTCCCTGCTCCGGCACACCTGATTCTAATGAATGGAAATATACAGTGTTACAATTATGAGGCTTCCACAGAGCTTGCTAACAACCCATTCATTAGAATCAGGTGTGCTGGAGCAGGGAAACAACTAAAACCTTCAGGACAGTGGCTCTCGAGGACCAGGATTGGAGACCCATGGTTTAGGGCAGGGGTGTCAAACTCCAGTCCTCGAGGGCCGCTCTCCTGAAGGCATTAGATGTTTCCCTGCTCCAGCACACCTGATTCTAATAAAGGGTCATTATCAAGCTCTGTGGAGGTGTGCTGGAGCAGGGAAACATCTAAAACCTTCAGGAGGGTGGCCCTCGAGGACTGGATCTTGACACCTGTGGTTTAGGGTCATAGTGTGTCATCAGTAATGAGTTGATTCATCCCACAGCCCTGCATCTGGACTGCAGTGTCACCGTGACATCACATGTCCCCCTGACATGTAAATCCGATACTGCAGTAGTCTAATCACAACCTTGTACACATTCAATTCAAGACTGTTTTCAGGATTATTGCAAGTACAATGTAGTTCGTAGTACAAAATATCTCATTATGCCTTTCTAGAATAGGAAAAAGGACAGTTATTGAGATGAAATGCCTACGTTCAATCAGATACGGGGGGGAGAGAGCGAAAGATATTAAGAATAAACAATCATCCCCGGGAAAATACTTTCCTGACAAATCATGAGTCACTCCATATTATTTTCATCAGTTTTACATGAGATGATGACAAACTGGAGGCAGAGGTGAAAAGACTGCTTTGAGCACTCGCTTTAGTCGCTTATTACGAAAAACAACTTTCATGATCGCAAGGTCAAGCAATTCAACCCCCCCCCCCCCCACTCCACCCCGTGCCCCCCTCAACCACTGTCTTTCTGTTTCTGTTTTTCTGTTTAACCCCCTCTCCCCCTACGCCCACACTGGTCTAAAAGTCTGCCTGCAGTGGGAGCAGATCAAGACTGATGCAGTTACTGACTTGCCAGCTCATTATATGTCGGGCATGGCTGTAGTTTAATGACGTTTCATGCTGTTTTCCACTGTTGCCTTGGGTAAATTCCCCCCTTTGCTTAAAATTACTGCTCCCATAATATTGATGGCCAATACTGCCCTTGCTGACCACTTTCCCAGGTTCCTCTCTCTGCTTGGGCGCCGGGAGGTTGTTGAAGAGTGAAAAGGGTCAAATCGAGTTTTGTCTTAACCACAAGTGAAAGCACAGTGTTTGTGACCTTGCAAAAAGAGCGCATAAATCTTGTTTTTGAATATTTTCACCCTCCTTGCTTAAGCTCTGTAATCGTAGTCTAGTGAGATCCACTTAGCTATCCTCAACAACAAAACAAAAAGTTGGGCTCTAACCCCAGAACACCAACAAAACAACAACAACAACAGTTGTCTTCGGGATTCTACATGATCTGTTTAAAAGAATAGTTTTGATGGCTGAAGGAATGTAAAAGCTCACTAAGAAGGTGATGTAAAAATACTGGATTAGGAGCTGTGGTGGAACCCCCCCCACTCAGGGGGAGGATTTGGGGCCCTATCTTTGGATTCCACCCTGACGCTGGCATTGTTCACTGCTGCCCGGAGAGTTAATCATATACTTGTGATATGCAAATCTGGCTCGCTGTTTTTAATTGTAGTATTTGCTGGAGCCCACCTGAGTTTTCTCCCACGTCTTATCTAAAAAGAGCGCTAATTCAGCACCCCCTTCTCCTCAAAAAAAGATGACAACTTTTCAGAATTCAAATAGGTAAGTTCACAAACTGTAGGCAGAAACCATAGAGTGCCAAACTGGTTTCCAATTAATATTTTACTGTAGCTTCTCCACATATATCTGGGATTTTTGTTGACATTTGTTGCAGCAAAATGAACATTTGTTAAATGAGCCGCACTCACATAAAATCTCATTGGTTTGAATGTGACTTCCAATACTCATTACATTTCTGAATGAATACGCCAGCATTGCCATTATCATTGGTTCAGAGCTGTCATAAATGAACCCACTTAGAGACTGAAGACTGTTATTAGGTTCCTATGGAGAACATGTTTAGAATTTCTGTTTACATGTGTCATTTCAGTAGCCCACGTCATGCACAACATGTAGCATGGTGGATGCTGGGTTGACACACACACACACACACACACACACACACTGTTATTAGGTCAATAATAACCTTGCTATTGTTGTATTAATCCTTGTCGATCCAGCAATCCACACAAAGTTCCTTTTTTTAAACTTCTGAGTTGCTACAATTGAATAAAAGGGACAGTTTGTGAATGACAAGTTGAACGTTTCAAAAAGCATGCGGGAAAATGATTGCTCTAAATTATAGCATGTTTCAAATATGAGGCAATTTGAAAATGACCTTCTCCTCATTCATCCAGACTGATGACTAAATGATGCATGAAAGCTGCAAATGAGCACGGTTGGGTAGTGTGGCAGTGTTCCGAGAAGAAAAAGACTTGAGGTGGTCAAAAGGTGCAGATATGTCATATTTATGAGACCGAACTGTCTATTCAGTGAGAGCCTTTCAGGATTTGCACATGGGAATGGGTCTGGAAATGTCAACGCTAATAATACACAACCCATGTTCAATGTCAAAAAAAGCCTGTCCCAATCTAGGCATGGACTGATTTCCTGACAAATAGTGGACACTGTTGTTCCACGCAACAAGACGAGACGAGCTGGCAGTGCATGAGACAGGATAGGTGTCTTTGTCAGTGTGAAATCGTAATCATATTTTGTTCAAGTTGTTTCAGAGGCTGTAACGCTGAATAACGGCATGTTGCACACGTCGTGTGACATCAATTGTCTGAGGAAATAAAAGCGTCTCCACACCTGAATACCTAGGGGTGAACGCAAAGGACATAATTACATTAATTAAGTAAATTAGAAACCCAACAAAGAGAAGTGCCTCCGGGCGATATCAACAATTAAGACGGGAAAAGAATGAGTTTAGACGAAAGTAATAAATTACATTTTCCTCCAAGTTCAAATGAAGTGAGCTGTTACATGGAAGATGCGGTGATCCTATCTTTGATATGGTTGGGGGGTGGGGGGGGGTGGGGGGGAGAGGGGTTGGGAGGAGGCTTGGATAGTTATGCATGAAGGCTCTTGCTGGCAAGAAAGAATATTGCAAATTAACATTACATGTTGTTATTATTCTACTGTGGTGTTTGATTAGACTTTTAAATGAGCTTTAACGAGAACCCTGGGCAGGGCGTTGTCAAGGTTTTGTCTGCTCCTCGTCAGGAACAGAAAGCACAGCGTGAAGCCGCTCTGAAAGGCGTCCAGGAGTTTTTGAAGAAGACCAAACAACCTGTGAGCTCGCTCTCCGAAATCAATGTTATTGACGCAAGACACGGAGACGAGCCTTTTGTCATTTCAATTCCACCGTTTGAACCCCCCCCCCCCCCCCCCCCGCAAAACCTCACACCCTGTTCTCCACTCGGTGCCTGTGTGCCTTCTCCTGTTCATCTTCTCGCAGGATTAACAAGTCAAACAGCAAGTTTGTTTGAACCCTGAGTCTATGACAACTGACCAGACAGCTGCTGCGTTAACGATTAAGTCTTGGAGCCGAAACCAAGTTCCTGTGGAGGTGGACGGAACCTTTCATCCGAATGGGACACGCACGACAGCTGTGTATTTAACTTGAGGCCGATCCTTAAATCCAGGAGCTTGGTCCAACTTATTTCCTTGGCCTGAGAAAAGAAGGCTGTGTAAAAAAGGGGTGACCAGTGAAGTTCAAATAAATGACTCTGCTAGAAGTGCGAGTGGGAAGGGCTTCGCCACAGCTCAGTATTGGCACCTGGTTTAATGGATGTTTAGTAAATGGCTGTGGTTGTCCTGTGTTTGTCAGCCTTCCCACAGTCTCCCTCCGCTGAGAGTAATGCACTGCGTTGCTCTGGCGACAGCCCGCAGTGATTTGTTGCGTTCCAAACACACAGCCGTGTGACACTCCAATAATGGCCTCGCGTGTTTTACTCAAACAAATGGCGCTATGAGTGGCTTGATGGAAGCCGCGCACTTCATTTTTATTCAGGCAAAGCCGCCCGACGCCAACCGCGGGGGAGGGGAGGCGCGAGGGGGCCCATCATCAACGAGAGATGGATCCTCGCTGGTCGCAAAGTCACAGAGAGGAATTGATCTCCACGGAGCGCGTGTGCACCTGGAGAGGGGGGGGGGGGGGGCTTCTTCTGCTGAACGGACGCCGACATCTGCTCGATAAAACACGGAGAGTCGGAGTTCAAAGTTCTGTCATGTCCCTGACTAGAAATGCAGTGGTATGTAGAGCTTTAGTAGGACAAAGCTGTTGCCTTTTAAGATAAACCGGTAAACAGATTTACGGGACTTATGATACACTTTGAACTGTTACAGTTATCTAGTGTTTTAAATTGTATCTAAAAGATACATATCTACAGTATATATATATATATATATACGTTATATAGATATATATTTATAAGGTGCTATCCAAATCTCTTCTAAGATAATGTTGTCCTCTATCAGTATGCTGATAATATAATAGCCTTGATAGCAAATATTGCCAGGCCACAACAAGGACATTGGTTTGTTTTAAATTGACTCTTTAAGGTCCTCTTGATGGTTGTTATGCTATAAAACTGCTTCAAGCACACCCTTGTGTAGACCACTGATATGGCATCTGAGAGCGTCATATCGCAGAGAAACGTGACAAGCTACATATATCGTTCGCCTGCCAAGATCAGAGCATCCATCTTGGGGAAGGGACACGGGGTGAACCTGCGTCAGGCTCTTAAAAAGCCCGGCCATACATCGATGATCTCACTGGTCTCACTAGTCGCCCCGCGGAAAGAACGCTCGTAATGACGTTGACGAGACCCGCTTCGTCAGCGAAACCTTCGCCGGGCATCAGCGCCGAGGGCGTAACCCGGGGTCGGCCTAGCCGAAAGGACACGCCGTGTGCCGTGTGCCCTTGGCGCACCCCCACAGATGGTTCTCCCCAGCTTCCTGTCGCCCACACGGCCTTTCGTTGCCATTGGCGACCGCATGGTCGTGGGCACGCGCGCCCCTCACCAAGCCAACCTATTTAATTAAATAATCACAATAATAATTAACAGTCTGTGAAATTAACAAGTGAGAGGGCGTGAGGCGGAGAGCTATAATCAAAGCGCCTTTCACATGTCTGTCTGCTCTATGACCAATTTGGATGATGAGTGAGCGGTTTGTACATAGTGAAAGCCCAGGCCCGTTATTATCCCCAACAGACGTGGCACGTAGGGTGGCAAGGAGCAAGCTGCTCAAAGCCCTGAGACCCACCCTCTGAAACAGCAGGGGGGGGGACAAGAAACGGCACAGCCACCTTAGCAGTCGCTTCAAAGACAATAGGAGCAGATATGAAAGGGATTCGGAAATGCGTTTTCCTGACGGATGTCATTTCATCGCATGGTACGCTTTCGAATCTTAAGCAGAGGGGTGTGAATCAACTGACATTTTTAAAATCCCAAACCGAGTTCGCAGTGTTTGAGAACCCCAAATAAATGAGAGGTTTGCTCCAAAGGATCTTTGCGGCACTTCATCTAAATGACTATAAATGACTGTGGCCACTGCCCAGTGATGGTTGACCATCAGTAAACCTTTCTCAAGAAAGAAAACCGAGACACTGAGAAAAGGGCCTGTTTTAAAGCAAACTGCCGTTCAGTCACAAAACTGCATTGGACTCCAAGGTTTAGCTGTGATTCATGCTCAGACATCTGATTTGCCGTATGCTATTCCGATGTATTGCATTGGTAACTTAAGTGTTAAAATATATATAAGTCCACTTTTTTTTCCCCCAAGCGTTTTAAGAACACTGAACATCTATTCACCTCATGATTTAATCATTGGAAAGCAGTCATTACAATTACACGTGCATGATGTAAATGACCACTTCTCAGCGTCAGATTGTCAGTCAGTGCTTCAAGGAGACTGATTGGCTTGAAAAAAATAATAAAAAGAAAAATCACTTCACTTGTGCCTCTACACCACCACCTGTGTCTTAAGGGTCGAGGTTTTCCAAGTAAACCCAGTTTGAAAAGATGCTGTGTATAGACAGCATAATTCTCCAACACACGGCCTGCTGATTGACTTTACTGGTGCACATTTTCTACAGTGACTTTGAGTAAAGTCAAAAAAACAAGGCTGCTGCACCATTTAGAGTTCAGGTGCATTCCAAACATTTCATCTTCCATTGAGGTCTCTTAACTCCTAACAAAATGGGACCATCGTCTAGTATTTATGTGCAACGCATAACAACAGAACTAAGGCTTTCCACACCGAGTCGCGGTCATGTTGCTGTAATGTGGATTGCTAAGTAGCCTACCATGGGACCAAAAGCCTGCTCTCAATGAGAACCCAATGTATGAAGTGATGTTTCTGCAGATTTGCAACTGTCAACTGTCATTTGGGTGATGAATGAATACGGAGCCTAAGCAAGCCATAAGTTCTGGCTTTGCTCCATTACTTGGGAAGGAAAGAAGAGACTGAAATAATGACCCATTTCCAAATAGAAGAGTCGACGTCGACATCCATCGCATTCTACCAAAACAACAGCTTGCATTCTTTCACTCTTGTCACAGCAGAGAGGAAAAATAAGCAATTTAAGGCCCCATTTCCTCTGTTTCTTGCATAGATATTGCTTGAAAATGCGCCTTCATTTTTTGATCTGTCAGCTCTAAATGCAAAAAAAGAGGGTTTTTTCCTCCCTTTCCTCCTTCTTTGCAAACAAAATGAAGACTAGAAAATGAGTTTTTAGAACTGCACTACAGCTCAAAGGCTCTGGCTGGCCAGTAATTTGTATTTGACAGCTGAAGCAAAGCAGTCACAAGTGTACTTTGTGCACAAGGGACATTGTGGGGGGCAAACATGCAGGCTAACTAGATGTACAGGCTGAGCAGCAGCCGTTTTTACAAACACCCAGAACATTCTGCTTGTGTGCCCTCTGTGCAAAGGAGATAGCGAGAGGCAAGGAGAGAGTGGAAGAATAGGTTGTGGGTGATGGTGCAGTGCAAGTTAGAGGAGAGGAGGGAACTGAGGGGGGGGGGGTGTTTGTGGAGGGGAGGGGGTGGATAACTTAAAGAAAAAAGGAAAAAAGGGTTGTGGTTCACGCAATTACTGCTTTTCTCATTTGAGGTGGAATATTCATACAGTCCTCATACTCTATGATGATGAGCACACAGCTTCTTCTACGTAGATTTTGTGATTACATGACAGACATCACAACGAAAGAAAGCCTGATGGCTTCGGATCAAACATGTTTACTATGTCGGATATTGTGATTACTTTCCAAACGGGAGCTGGCCGACGAAAGTTCTGATTGACGGATGACACACATAAGAGGATATTCCGGAACGTTCCGTGAAATATCACAGACAATTATTAATAGGACTGTTCTTGCTTCAATATGTACTTTCAGTGTGACTTTGATAAGCTACCATCAAACTCATGACACACAGATTGCGTGAAAAGGTTTGGGGTTGTTTATTTACCATTTTCAGCTTTATTGGTCTTGATAGACACAAAGGGGAGAGAGACAGCAACATACACCTTAACAACAATCCCTTTCACGGTCACCAAGTAGGGTCACCTACTACTTCTGTGTTGAATCATTGAAAGTGCTTGTATAGAGCAGCCATTGTGGCTTGTGGCAATAATAATTTTCACCTGCTGTAAAAGATATACAATGTCACGCTTTAGAGAAACATGCCATTATCTCTTTCATTTTTCGGAACGTGTGATTGGAGTGGTGAAGCTTGAAGCCCAGGTGTCAGTTGCAAAATTGAGTTTTGGACATAAATCTGATATATAAATAAACGACTTGACGTACAAGGCGATTAGACTTGTTTCTCCTCACTCGCCTAAAGATACAGATATTAATTTCACATTTCAAGGAGCATCGACTATGTCTGTGAGCAATTCAATTCAGCGGAGATTCTAAACCACACCGATACGCACTGACGCAAGGACACACACACACTCAAAACAGGGCAATGATATTTAGCTTGAGACACCTACTCTGGTCATTTTACTCAAACACTTGACCAGGACTACCGGCACTTTCCTACCAAACAAAGGGCTACCTTTAACCGGAATATTAAGCAGACAAAGCACATATACTTTTAGGTCCTATCTAAATAATTTGTAAGCTTAAAACACAATCAGTCATGGCTGTCTCACATTAAATGACTTATTAGGCCAAACATTAAGAGGGGGAAAATGCCTTTGAAGCGTATATATGAATTTAACATGACATAGATGAACGTGACACACATGCGTAATGCCCTAACCCTGCCTCTCAGCCAGTGAAACGTGGTTGTGCTTCTATGTGACTGGAAGGCAGGCCCCGCCCTGCTCCACACAAGGCCGCAGAGCCGGGAGACAGGGTTCTGGAGCTATGAATACGAATGCTGCTGTATATTCACCTCCAATATAAAGCACCAGAATCTATTAGAGACGTTTAATGCAGCTTGACTGCCCTAGTGAAGGTTGTTCCAGGTCAGTCGCCGCACTGCTGACATTCTACTGCGATTGAATAGACGTTCCCAGTGTTGTTCGAGTTTATTTTTAAATTCTGGTAAGAAGTGCTTTCGTCTACGAGGATTTCAACAGTATAATGGATGCCATGCAACTCTCCACTATGAAACACATCCACTGACACTGAGCTTTTGGTTGACTTGGGATTGCGTATTCATCGTCGATAGTGTCATCTTCTTGAAAATATTTTTTTTTCTCCATTCGATCCATTGATTTTCCATTCTATTGATTTGAATGCCGTTAGCAACATGATAAAGGAAGCACACTATCTTTGCTCATTTTCCCATGAATACTTACAGTGTATTTATTTGAACGTAAATCAAATTTACAATACTGTGACGTTGAACAGCAATTGTTTCGCAATATTTCAGTGATACCTAAAGCTGTAGAATAGTACTAATTTTCAGGACTTAATTTATAATACATCAATATCTTTGAATTAGTAACAGTAATTGTAACAGTGTACTGTAACAGTACACTCTCTCTGCCTATAACCAAGCACGTCCAAAGATATCTACTACATTCATTTATCTTCTGTTAAAATTTCTATGAATCTTTGACTGATTATTCTTCATTAGAATGTCATACCTGCCGAGATTTTTCTACCGTCACCTTATTCCGTCTTTAATAGCAATTTAGATGATTAATTGGATCTATTTTTGTTTTACATCTTGGGTGACACTATGTACCCGCTTATCACTTTCTAGTCATTAGGTGGCATGGTCTTAACAATGGGCCCGCTGGCACAGGTCGACAGGACTTATCAGGATAATATATGGTCCAGGTTAAAGGGGTTCTGGGCCTGCCTGCGATGGTAATAATTCTTCATTTCTGCGGCTGCTCTTCGACCGTCAGATGGCTGTCTTGTGTTTAACTGAAACGTTCCCTGCTGGGATGCCAGCTCTAGACTGTAGTGTAGGGGATGGAGTTCTAGAACTGGACTGGACTGCTGCGGCTCTAGTTCTAGAACTGGACTGGACTGTTGTGTCTCAAGTTCTAGAACTGGAATGGACTGCTGTGGCACTAGTTCTAGAACTGGAATGGACTGCTGTGGCTCTAGTGCTAGAACTGGACTGGAATGCCATGGCTCTAATGCTAGAACTGGACTGGACTGCTGAGGTTCTAGTGCTAGAACTGGACTGGACTGCTGTGGCTCTAGTGCTAGAACTGGACTGGAATGCCATGGCTCTAATGCTAGAACTGGACTGGACTGCTGCGGTTCTAGTGCTTGAACTGGACTGGACTGCTGTGGCTCTAGTGCTAGGACTGGACTGGACTGCTGCGGCTCTAGTGCTAGTCTTGGTGTTTTCCAGGATCCTACATGCACCACTGATCTAGCAGTGGTGATGCTGGAACTGGTCTCATTATGCATGAACATCTATTCTTGATGTGTTTTAAGGTACTGCCGTTTAAGTGCTTTTAACCTTCAACTATGATTTATTTTTTAACACTGCAGAGCTGAATATGGGAAATAAACTCCAATCCAGTACTTACTAGCACTTACAATAACCTGAAATCAAGCCTTGTTCTGCTCCCTGATCGCTACTACTTTATAAAACAGCCGCTAGCTCACCACCCTATGATCTGTACTGGTTCATCATTGACATGCAGCTTGGGTCCTCATGGTGCTCATTTGGTCTGCAGCATAATCGCTCCCATACTGGGCAGAGGACCTGCTGACAAGCTCAGCGCCGTGCCAACGCAGAAAGTGACCGTGAGATTACTTGGCCACGGCCGCACAGGGCAGGGGGGCTCACTTTGGTAATATTACCGCGGGCAGACCTTCCTGCCAGGGACTGGGGCTGGCAGCCCTGGCGAGGCATCCCTGATGGCGGGCACCGCAATGTCGGACACCAGCTGCCTGCTGGACCAGCCATGCGAGACTTCCGTCATTTCTCAAAAGGACGACGAGGTGAGGATTTGAGTGGGGATTCACTATACTCCCACAGATGGAACGGGTTTGGTGGGTGTTCATGTCTTCCTTAGTGCGTTGAGGTGTTTTTTCATGCGAGTGTGCAAATATCCACCATCAATCTTCACCACCACCACCACCACGTGTTGGCACCTGCGTGTTTGGGATTTGAACCCGTGTAATGGAACCGCGTGGCCTCCCCTCCGTATCTTCCTCTCGCCATCGCTCTTTTGACAAGCATCGTTCCTTGTATCGGTAAACAGACGATATTGGAATCTGTCCCCAGAAGCGATATTCGAGGACCTGTGTCAAACATGCCGTGTTGTAATCTGTGGAGAAAAAATACGACGCTAGCGCCTCTCGTTTTTTGAGCGCTTTCCCCTTCGTAAGGCCATCATACGGCACAAGTTGTTTCCAACGGACCGGGTATAATTCGAATGGATGGCTTGCCGAACGGCACAGCTCAAGTGAGCAGGAGTTCATTTTGTGAGCCATTTCATCACATCACTCACCATTATTTTTTACATTTGCCGCATGTCCTTCCATGTGACAAGTGCCTTTCAGATATATCAGAGTGACATGAATACAAGTATTAGCGCGGCCTGTGTACATGACGACAGTATAAACACCTCTTCCTTTCCGCTTTTTTTTCCTTTTCCCCTCCTCTCCTCTGAAAAGCTCTCCTCAATCCTGTTCTTCCTATTCTTGCGCAGATGCAATTTCTCCCGGCCCCCCCCAACCCCCCCCCCCCCCCCCGTGTTCCTATCTTTACTGTAGCAGTCCAGCAAACATCTCCTAGATCTGCCGCAAATGCTCCTTGTCGTATGCTTGAGCCCCAACCCCCCCCCCCCCCCCCCCCCACAACACACACACACGCAAGGCAAGGCCAACACTTTGTCTGACACCTTTTTTTCTCTCCCTCCCCTCCCCTTCCCTTCCGTACCCCGTTGGGGGTAGGGTTTAATCTTGTCTCCTAATGATTTAAAAGACCCTTCTAATGTGAGACTGCTGCATGTTCCCCACTTCACCTCCAGCCCCACCTCACCTCACCCCCACCCCTCTCCTTCTTTCCATTTTCTCCCATGGAAATGGGATGCATGCTTCAGGGACGACGTTTTCGAGAAACCATCATACTTGCATGAGGGGGGAAGGGACGGGGGACGGGGGGGTGCGGGGTGAGGAGGGGCGTGGGAGATGTTGAAAAGAGGCCGAATGCATCATGCAAGCAAGTTTTCAACAGTAGGTCTCCTGACAAACAACAGCAGCGCCTGCCAACTAAAGTCAGATTCCCACGTCACGTGTCGGTAAAACCGGAAACGGGGCTTCCATTAGGTAGGAGCAGGGGCTTTTTGGGTAAACAGGACAGATGGGCACCACAGATTGCTGACATTAGCCTGCTCTTCATCTAGATCATGATTTCCCATCAAGCTAATCATTCATCAGAGGAGTCCATCTCGATTATTCGGGGGGGTGGACAAGCTGTGCAGTACTGGCTGATAAAACACTTGACCGCACAAAACAGGACACCATGGAGTGCTACCAAATAACTATCACTGGGGGTCTTCAAGTCCTTCTTTGACCAAAGATATCCTTGTAGGATGAAGTACATTTGAAGCGTATCCAAATGTACTTCATATTTAACTGAGACTAGGGTAATACCACGTATGAGTCCCTTGTGTGACTGCAAAGGCAGTTTAGATTCTAACAGTTCCATTGAGCTACACTGTACGCTCAGAGGTGCTGTCATAGATTTGAAATACTGTAGAATTGACTCCACATGCCTGCATTCCACCTTAACACAGCTGTGCAATAGTGTGGTCGATCTGTCAAGGAAATAACTTATCGTTTACGAGGAGGTAGTTACTACACATAGCATGCACTCTAGATATGGGCTACACCTGTCATATTTTTAACAGCCGCTAAAATTCTGAAGTTCTGATGCAAGTGAAACCTTAAAAAAAGTCAACCAAAGGCATTGGGATGGAATTAATCTGAGTTGACGTTCTCGCTGCAGTCTTCGCTGACTCATCCGATTCCCTGGTGTCAGCGGTGTTGTAACTTTTCTCCAAGGTAACGTAGCATGCTTAAAGCAGGACTCTTAACCATGAAATTTTAATGATGCCTGAACAAGCCAGCATGTCACACCTGTCCTCACTCCCCTGCCCCAAAGGCACAACCATGTATGCCTCCACAAACCAGACCAGAAAACCGGTAGAAAAAAAGACACAAAAGACTGAATGGCAATTTTTTTTTTTGAGACATAAAATCTCAAAATGTCCACAGAGACGTGAAAAAATGTGGAATGATTGTGTTTAAATGTGGTTAACACAACATTCTGCAAGGCTTTGGAGTCTTTTCCTGATGACATTCTGGGTCAGGGACAGTTAGAGCTAGCTAAGGGGTTGGTGCTGGTTTAGTCTTGAAGCAATCTGTTCAGCACTTCACCACAATCAATAACTCAACGCTGCTCTTCACAATATAAATCCTTTACAATTTTTTCCCCATTTTTGTTTTCATGTAGTTCCATCGTTTTTCCAATGCGAACTGTCCCGCCCCCCGCCCCCACCACCTCCCCTCATCTGGGCAGGTTGGTGGGCCAAGGCTGGAGCACATACCCAGGGAAGGGAAGAGGAAGGAGAAGAGGAGGGAGGGAGGCTCCTAATGACACGCAGCCACACTAACTTGCCCCTCTGTGAAAATATAATAGAAAACAGGCTCGCATTTCCAACTGCCCCCTCCCTCCCTCCCGCCTCCCCCACCACCACCACCCTCCCCGTAACTTTCCCATCACCGCTCATGACCTGGCTTCAGATTTATGGCTTCATTTTCTCTGGCCTTCGGTGAAGTGGCACCTTCTTGCCACAGATAGACCTGCTCACCAGCTGATGTGCAGTTAGAGGTAGGGGATAGCACACACACACACACACAAAAAAGAATAATAATAAAATAAAGGACCTAAATCGAAAGCCACTGGATCGTGCCACAGCATGGGAAAGTGATCAGTTTTTTTTTCATATGTTGGTGGACAGGCACTGCACACATGGCTGGTGCAAGACACAATGGTTTGGGAGCAAATTGGTTTGAAATGATGAGTCACCGTTCCCTGTGTAAAAGCGGACAGAAGTGAACTGTTCTGGGGACCGTTCCAGAGTGCGGTGGAGTGGTGTGGTTGAAGCGAACTGAGTGATTTAGCTGGGTGTTTGTCACAGAGTTCTTTTGCCTCTGGCTAGCAGGGAGGAACTGCTGTGTGTGCGGTGTCACAGCACACTGCCATGATTAATTATAGCGTCACACGACGCGAGTGCTCCTCGAAGTCATGAGTTTCTGAGGAGAAGACAGAGGGATGAAAGGGTTTGTGAAGAAAAGACCTGACCGAGAGGCTAATTCTCAAATCAGATAACTTCTACAAAGATGTCAGATCTCGGATTCGGCTTAACATTTGTCAACATGTACCAACAGGACTAAGGACAAAGGCTAATCATGCCTTCCCCCACCAAAAGAAAATAAACATTTAGACATTCATCCTTAGGGCAACTAAATCAGACATCACCTCTAGCCTGGTTTTATAGATTCCCTAGCCACCTGCCATCCATACTAAAGCAGCTTCTCTGACCAAAACAGTGCCTCTCACTTAGATGGACAGTCTTCACAGGTCGACTGTATTAAGGTGTCTATTTGTTCTCTAGAGGAGTGAAGAGATCCCCAGAGCACCTGGGAAATCAATAGAAGTGCACAGAGTCAATCAGTAGCTGCTGATCTGGTGCTTAGGTAAAGATTTACCAGAAGAGGATGAGGATACGGCTTTCTATCGATTGACACAACATGCTGTATTTACATAAACCTCTGGCCCAAGGGACCGCTGCAATCAAAAGCTTTCCAGAACAAATATATTTTAAAACGTTTTTATAAAAAAAAAATTACCATTCTACACATTTCTAAACTATATTCATACATTCTTCCTACAATGTGATTTTTTTTTTTCCTCATAAATTTTCCCATCTTGACAAAACAATACAAGCCAAAGATTTCCAAACCGTTTTAAAGCATTGTCTTCATCCCATTTATTTGTCTGTGTTTTGCTCACAGCTTTGTGGATGTGTATTTAGCAGATATGGGATATATTGTGCCAGCCCAGCCTCGGGGCTAAAGAGACCCCAGAGTTTCGAACCAGCGGCTGGTGGTGGACAAACAGAATACACGATTAAAGAGGTTGGCAGACCTGCTGTCAAGCTGGATATTTGTTCTTGTCCATCACTGTAAACAGAGTTGTATGTGGAAAAACAACTCCTGTCACCCTTTCAGTGGGCGCTGCCCCCCCACCCCCCCCACCCCCCCACCCCCCCCAAAAAGCTGAATTGACAATGTACGCTTTTATCTCAGCTGGCTTTTATCTATGACCACATGCCAGGGATGCTTAGAAATGAATAACACCATTGAAGCTACATGTTTCCATGTGTGTTGTACCAGAAGTCAAAGGCTATCCGGTCAGAATCAAGCGGTAACCCAGGCACATGCCAAACATGCCTGAAATCTGAAATGGGAATCAACCCATCCAAGAGTAGTTAGCAAACAGGCCACGTTTTCTATTTGCACAAACAGTACATGTGCGAGAATCTAATTCAACACTTGTCAACCCATTGCCAGGGGTCTCTGAGTCTAAGTCAAGGGTTCTCTCTGTCTGGATCAAGTGTGGATGAGAACCAATGATATGTTGGCCATTTTCATGTATAACAGTGAACCTGGTAACTCAGATGTGATCATGGCCAGTGTTATTAAGTGCAGTGGTACTCTGGAGAGATGGAATATGATTACTTTCATACTGGAGAGTGCGTAACCATGGCAGTTAAATAACAAGCTCAGCCTCAACTCTACCCTGACCTGCTGAAGAGTCCATGTCAGGTCAAATTGGTTTAGCCCCAGAAGTCATTATGGTATATACTTGTTGACCTGGCAACTCCCTGTATTTTGTTATTGCATGTTGTCATGGATAGAAGGCCATTGTGGTGGCTCTATAAATCATAATTTAGCCCTCACAGTCCTGGTATCTTCTTCGTATCAATAATGTTGTCCGTTTTGTCTTTGCACCAAATTTATTCCACATAAAAGTAATTCAATAGATGAAGAAATACAATAAATAAAGTCCACACTTATCCCATTGGCCCTGTTGCACAGTTCATCACATTGAGAAGGATACTACAATGTGTGCCAGAGCTGAGGGAATAGTTGGTAGGACTTTCAACAGTATGTACAAGCCAAACCTAGCATTTCAAAGGACAATTGTGACAATGATTTGCACATCTACAAACCAAAAAAATGTAAGAATTGTTTGATCAGACTATCCGCTAGTCCTGTTCAGTATGATACCTTCCCTTGTGCTATTAAAGTATGAAATAAAGGCAAGCTGTGAAAAAAAGGTGATGGCAAATAGCTACTAGAGGGGGTTCCTTTTCATCCTCAGCCCTTTGGAACTTGCCAACTGTGATTAGTCATAATCAGCTGCTAGCACACAAAAGATAATGAACACCAAAAGCTCCTTACACCATATCCACACTTCTTTCAATTGCAAGGTTTCTAATCCAATTACAGCCAAAGTGCTTTTGAGAAATCTCTCTGGAAATCAGTCCTTCCGTCTGAGACAGTTGTTTAGTTTCATCCCTCTCCTCACCCAATGTGTTTTCTCAAAAGCAAAGCAAACGCTTTTCAGGGTGTGAAATTGTGCTTTAATAAACAATTGTGACTTGATGTAACCAGCTTTTGAGAGAGGTCAATAATTTGCCAATTCTTTGACTCTCTCTTTTTGGGGCCAACATTCCAAGAATCACTGTCAATATATTGATATTTAAGGATAAATACTTAAGATTAAGAGTCACACTGTCACACCTTGGTAAAATAAACTTTTCTAAATAATTGTTGAAAACCTTTCAGTTTTGAGTCTTTTTGCAATCATTTCTTTGGCGCAGGTTAGGCCAAGAATAAGAATTGAGCAGTAATAGACTAATGATTAAGATTGAAAGAATGTTAACAAGTGTCACTGGCGAACAGAAAGGATTCAAATGCTCGTTCAGGTGATGAAAGGACTCTCAAACAGCTCGTGTCTCAGCAACATCTCACTTTCCCACAATTCATTTCCTCAACATTTGACCCCCATCTGCCTTTTATCGCCTCCGCTACTTCCTCATTCGAGGTACGTGTGAGCACTGCTCTCCACAACACTGATTGGAGACGACAGAACACAAAGGATCTTTTTACCCTCTACCTCCCCTCAGACACTCTTTATGTGGGCATACCAAAATAAAACAACATAAAAAAACATTCGAAGTAGAATAATTGGGATGAGTGCACGCATAACTGTTCCCGTCAGACACCAGAATCTGGCTAGAAAAATGTAAATTGACAGCCTCTGGCTCAATTAAAGAGGACAAATTGTCCGACGCGCCAAGAGTTGAACTTCCTGTCATGAGGGACAGGAAGAGGTGTTTGGGTGAGACTGGTGTCTCAAAAATAGACCCTTAATGCAGTCATGACAACCATCAGACGACTTGTGTCTTTCTCTTGTGTCTAACCCTTTCTCTTACGTTTTCTTTTTTCTTTTACATTTACATTTATTCATTTAGCGGACGCTTTTATCCAAAGCGACTTACAAGAGAGGGCTTTTACAAAGAGCATCGGTCACTGAGCATAACAACGTGATAGACCCCGAACATAGTGGGCTTTTAGATCGTGAAACATACATTGTGAGAACCAATAAGTGCCAAGGGAAGAGCTATGAAAAGCATAACACAACGATTGTGAACAATAAAGCAAGACGTGCTTTTTGATCTCCACAATCACAATAGGATCCTCTCCATCTCACTTTGCGGACATCAATGCGTCTACTCTGCAGAAGTGAACGTGCGGAAAACAAAACATCAGACTGTGCAGTCACATCTTTGAGCCAAAGATGATTTAAAAGACTTGAAAATAAACGGTGTCATCATTTCAATCCCTATTCTTAGGAAGATATTGGCATGAGTAGTGATTGTTATCAAATGACTGAGATAAGCTGAGTCAGGAACAGTTCCTTGGCTAGTGCGAACTTGTAATGATAACTTGATTGCAATCTGAATAGACAAAGCTTTAAAAAACACACACACAAAGGATTACAGAGTGGCTGAACTGCCATTAGCATTGTTGATTTAACATGATCTATGAAGACATCTGAGATTAAGAGAGGCATGAGAATCCAATTCAGACTATGTTCAATTCACGTCACCCACAAAGTACAAGGTGCCATCACAAAGTGCAATTCTATGCAATTCATACATTAGAGACTTTTAGAGGAATTAGAGGCTAGAATTTTAAGGCTGGCAATAATCTTCTTATGATCCCCATAAAAGTGTAAGGATGGGCTGACATGAATAATATAACACCTTGTTCATCACCCTGTCACTTTGTTTCCTTCTTCCCTTTCGTTCTATCTTCCTTGGGCACGAATACATCTGTAAAACAGACTCTCCACGATGCCAGTTCTCTACCATCCAGCCTGCAAGTCGCATCGTGTAAAATTTAGACCATATATCCCTGATATCCATAGTACCCCTGTTCTCCTACGAACTGCTTGTAAAGGTCTATTCATTACTGCCCTAACACATTTTCTCTTCGGTGGCCGAGCATTAAAACCTGCTTTCCCCAACTTTCTAGAACCTTCCCTTCATTGTCCTTCACCGTTGGTCAGCCTCAAACTCCATCCATCAACCTAAGAGACCCGTAGTTAATTCATAACTGTCTCTCTTGATATGATAGACAGTCTTCTTCCCTCCTGTCCTAATTGCTTTCATCTTGGAACAGCTCCTCTATTCACCTCCATTGTTGTAGCTCAAGCAGATGATCTCCAGCTGGCACAGGGAGGGATAGCCGCGGGTTGAATGAGGCCTTTAGAAATATCCCCACCAGTCAGCTGTAAATATGCATGAATGACGTTCCATGGGGGTACGTTCGAATGAGGAACTTCACAGTCGAGAATACAAAACGGACATAGCATCCTCTGAACTGAATAACTGAAGTCTTGAACCAAGTGTGCAATTACGCTGTTCGCCATTTCCCTGTGTCCCAAAGCTATCATTATTTTGGCATTGTCTCGTGATGTTATAGGGGGTTCTCCATTAGGAACGAGCTAACAGCTGTCAACAATTAGAATATGTTGAAGATGCCTCAAGACGTGTCCGAAGGTGGTTTTTTCTCAGCAGCCGAATGGCCTTCTTGACCTCATGCAAATAACATCTGCCACAGCCCATCAGTCTCCACGACTGGCCACAGGGAGTGGCAAGAGACGAGAGATGGGCCATCTGGAGACCAACATGTGGTCATCATAATTCTGCATGTAGCACCTCCATGTCTAAGCCTGAGGGAGGATAGCGATAGCTGCACACATTGTTACACTATTACAATCCATTATGCGGTCATGTGCATTAAAGCGAGTGGAGGGCATCGTCATAGGGCCAAGAGGAGCATTCTGTCCAATCTCCTGATTTATCTATCCAATCTTCTGATTTAAATGATTGAGATTTGAGTTAGAATCTCCCTAAATCCGTTTGAGAGAGGCAGGATTGTTATTTTTTGGGGTGATGCCGTTGCACCTGACATTATTAACAGGGACTTTTTCTGCAATTGTGAAGCAAAACAGTCAAGGTGCCAAAAAGATACAAGAATGCGAGTTAATCTGGGAACATCATTTGTTTTTTCCAATTATAAAGTACCTGTTATCAAAGCTGTTTTGTATTGAGCATTCATTACTGCTGTTGTCTATAGGATAAATAGAAGGGGGGGTTGATTGAACTCCTAGTATAAATAACACAGAATAGGACCAAACTAGCCACCTCTTTTCACATTTCACTGCGTCATGTTGGGGCAGAAGGAATTAGTCTAGAATTCCTCTCACAGTGGCAGGGTGGGAAGGTGTGGACAGAGATAAGAGCAAAGGAATGTAGTTCGGAGGAAATCCATTCTAGCTTTTAAGGTAAGGAACTTCCTGGAGTTATTTTTTACCCTCCCAAATACAGACTTGCTCTGAGACTTCTCAGCGGGGAGTCGAAAAGGCAGAGTTTACAACAGAGTAATGCGCTAGGATGGTTTGAGCTTTGCTGCGTGTACGTGCGAAGAGAAGGATGAACAAATTGCAAGGCCAGCTCAGAATCCCACATCCTTCAGAGAGCATCAGGAAAGACGAACCTGAGAGAGTCTGCTTGCACTCACACTCCTAAACGAACTCCCTTGGTGGCTTGTTCGTCCAATTCAAATTTGTGGTGAAGAAATTAATTAATTAAGAAATTGATATATATGTAGATTAGCAATTTCATAAGAAGTTTAGACTTTTAAACTGTACAGATGATCAGTTACAATGCAAAAATCCAGAATGTGATCAGAACCAAATTTGCCTAAATAAAACCATGTAGCTGAGAGTTATGAGCTTCTACATCACTGGCGTTTATTTGTCATAATTGGAGACTGTTGTGCCACTAACCAATGACAGTGCTTTTTAGTCTAGCTCCATTTACTCCACGCCAAACAATATAGAAGCAAAAAGGACTGGATTCACAAAGAAATGATTAAACAATAGTATCACTGTCTTATCTTAGAAATAGTTCCACATGTTGGGACTCCTGCCTTCTCAAAGATCGCTGCAGATTGACTTCAGAGATGAGGCAAGATGGAATTTTCCGTACGCTCTTATCTCAAAGCTCAAGTCTGCAGTTGCCTCAGGAGTAACAGTACCACAGTAGCTGAACACACGCATCACAAACGTCATGTTGGTGTATATTTGAGTAAAATGAATGAATGAATATTTTTCAGCGGACAGTTGTTCGAACCCTTTCTTCCTATCTTTCTTCCTCCCCCACGTTTTTTTCCCCATTTTTTTTTCTTCTTTATTATTTAATTTTACACTCTAGAATGAAATTTCTGTCTGCTCAAAGCGGAATGTTAACTAATTATTTTTTGTTATCTCCAACGCTGGCTTGGGGCTCTATCAGACTTCTGTGCATGCAGTACAGATAAGAGCTGAGGCAGAAAGAGAGAGAGGGAAGGAGAGATAGAGAGAGAAGTGGGAGAGAGAGAGAGGGGGTGGAAGGGAGGGGGAGAGAGCGAGAGAAAGGACGGGGGAGAGAAGGAGGGAGGGAGGGAGGGAGGGAGGGAGGGAGGGAGGGAGGGAGGGCGAAAGCTAGGGCGAGGCGCCCCGATATTTAATCATGAATACGGGCAGCTCTGCTCATCAAAAGACCACTGACAGGAGTCGGTCTAATCTGTTCTCCCTTCCCAACTCCCTGCATTTCCTATACATCCTGCAGTTCCTCTATCCTGCTCATGTACGCTGTACTGTGGTCCTCTCACAATCCTCCACCTGCTGATGGTGACTGTGAGTATGTGTGTCTCGTCCTCAGAAACATGTCAACATCTCCTCCCCTTTGCGGTAGCTCTCAAAGGTAACTGGTGCAATTGGGTTCAGGTACGGGTTACTAACCCCCCCTCCCTTTTATAATGCTTTATGCACTTGGCATTTAATCAAAGCATGCGCAGGAAGAAAAAAAACAACTAGATTTTCTCCATATCTGCCCAACGATGAAAAGAACACACAAACTCATAATCCCTCAGGGGGATTTACGCTAAACCTTAAGATATGTTGATTTCTTTTCAGGATCAACTCATTTGTGGTAGGGTTCAGATAAGGTTGAACTAGGGGTTGGTTTGTGTGTGTGTGTGTATGTGTGTGTGTGTGTGTGTGTGTGTGTGTGTGTGTGTGTGTGTGTGTGTGTGTGTGTGTGTGTCAGTGAGGGTGTATGACTGTGTGTACATGCACAAATTAAATTTTTGATGGAATCCATTTTAGCTACGACTTCATACATCATGACATGTTCAACCTGTGTCTAGCATGTACACATGGTTCATGCTGGTGACGTGTCGACCAGGATTGTGTTACACAAGGAGAAATGATCATATTTGACGTACAGGATGCTGTGACCTGACCATGTGGACCGTGTTATTCACCAGCAGGTACAATCTTCAACAAAACCGTACCCAAAAAGATGGTAAATCACCTTTTCAGCTCCCTCACTCATTAGCATGTCATCACATCACTATGCAAATGAAGATAGATAAGATGAGGGCATGATTCAACCCAATCCAGCATCATTTCACTTTCAATACCACCAAATCTTCCTAATGCTAACTGGTAATTACTGTGAGTCAATGACGTCTAATGATGCTTGAATGCGTGTGTAATTGCCAACCCTCTCTGCCAACCAGGCCTATTCGCAAATAAACAGTTGCAACAAGTATTTTAACAAGACAGGGTATTTTTCCAGCTTAAAAACCATGCAAAAGAACAGATACTTCATATGTCAAGTTGAATATATAATCAGACGACCAAATCACAGTATATCATATAAATATAGGTCCACAATCATGTGTCTATACCCTACTACCTAAGTTTGTGTACTGCTTCAGCAAGACAGGTGCACTCTAACTTAAGCTGCTGCAAATGCTAATTTTAGCATTTCCAACGTTGAAATTTGAGCAACTGCCATCTTGAATGCAGGCCTCGTGCTGATTTCTGTGCTTCTTCGAAAACAATGGGCGGCATTACTAAGCTATCGATCACAGCTGTCTGCCCCGTCAGAAGCCAGTCTTTCTGTAACACTTTCGTTCCTGTACAACATAGTTGGCTGAATGGGACACGCTACTTCGCTAATGCAGCCCGTCGACTTACAAGCCTGTTCTGCGAAAAAATAGATGAAATTAATCACGTCTGCCTCCCCCCCTCTCCCCCTCCCCTCACACCCCCCCCCCACCACAACCGCACACGCACATCCACCTCAGAACTGTTGAGGCATCCAAACGGCTGCCAGTTCATTCCCTGGCTCCTCTGCTGCCACAGACGTGAAGCGCCAGACCTCTGATGGTGTCGACTCCCATGCCAGAGCTGTCTGAACCATTTCCAGGCAGCTTATCGTCATGTGAAGGGGAAGGAAAGGGGGGAGAGAAAGAAAAAAAATACTGGAGGAAGAGAGACACGACCAGAGTTGTTGTCCGTGACTTCAAACCCCCTCTGGAATTGAATGCTGGAGTGTTTGTTTTTTAACGTTCCTCTCTCTGGACCCTCGGCCTGCCCTCTGCGTTTGGAGACGAGAGTTTAGCTGTGTCACAACTGCAAACATCAGGGACGTCATGCTGACTTCAGAGTTACTTTCTTGTTTGAAAGATTGAGTCCATGAACTGCAACATCGCAACTCATGTGTGATTTGCAGGATGGAAAATTGTTTGATTTATGACGCACAAATTGATTCATGATGCGAGAACAGTCGAATAGATCGATACGCAATCTTTCCAAAAATCCAAACATCCCCATATATTCTTCAGTTTTTTGGCTTGATTTGGTTTATGGACACAACTTTGGAGAGCTCTCCTGCCTGGGAATCTTCAAGCTGTACTGGCACATAGACCTAGAGACAGAAGTGACTTCTCACAAGGCATGTAATATTTGAAATATTAAAGCCTTTCCTTAATTATTTATGGAGCCCAAGTGAATTGGCAATATCTATTCTTATCTCTTGGTTACTTAGCACTTGAAAGACTTTCTGCGCTTACCTACGACTGCTAAGCAGCACTGTTGTGGGTGGTTAAGTAAAATGTTTGTCAGCGAGGGTTTATTAAAGCACAGCATGTCTGAACGGCAAAAAGATAAAGACATCGTGGGGGGGGGGGGGGGAGAGACAGCCCTTGTTTAGGTTGTATGATTTGTCAAATTCATAAAACATAATCAGGGCTGATCCTGAATACTTTGGCTGTCAAGGAATTCTAAACATAGACAAATCAATTCAATGTTGGCAGTTGCTGTCAGACTTGTTGAGTATCGAAAAAAGCAAGCATTTAACAGACGGTAAGAGCTTTGTGAACTGGAGGACATTTAAATAATGTAGTCTGCCCAGTAGTTCAAAAGAGGAAGTGTGCATTGTCAGATGTCATTGGAAGAGGAAACCCATGGGAGCTCTGCTTCTCAATCTCCCTTGGGACTAGTGGCGGATGTGACATGAACTCTTGTTCACCTCCCTTCCTGTCTCTAAACCCTATTCATGATATTGGGTAGATAGGGCAGATAGGATACACAGACACCACCGCACACACACACAAACACGCACAGACGCACACACACACACAAACACACACCTTCAGAGGCATCAGTCGGTGGCTTTCAGTGATCTGCTGAAATTGGTAATGACGCAATCCATCTCAAACCCATTTTCAATTCAGCGTTGGAAAATGAGATAGGACGGTAATGGAATCTCATTGATCTCCTGAGTTCTCTTTCTCGGGTCTGTTGTATGGTAGTGTGGTAGTTGTTCCTACTGACAATACACTGAAGTCTCAGTGTTCCTGGTTTTGGGGGGCTTAGAACAGTTAGCAATGCAATGCTAATAACAGAACATGTTACTTCGCACTACTATCTCCATATTTGATAGGATTCTCTGTATCTTGTACTCTGTATTAAGGTTAGGCTATTGTACCCTATATTTTAACCCGTTACTCTGAGTGCTATACTGTACCCTGCTGCTGCTGCAAGCTGCAATTTCCCTACTGCAGGACATATAAAGGATTATCGTATCTTATCTTACCAATACAACTTTAAACAATAGTTTATCCATGGGTCCATGTTGAATAATAGACAATTTCATAACAGCAATAAATATGGATAGCTTTGTCAGCTGGTGTCTCAAAAGAAACTACAGTGAAAAATATAAACGCTAAAAATAATATCCTTCCTTCGTTTTTTTGGTCTTTTGAAGATCTGCACGTCAAAGTCTCATTTCTGCTTGATTATGACTTGTTGAGAAACTCTTTTGTTATGTGTTTTTGTTGTTGCGTACAACACTGCAACCAATTTTCTGTTCTTGTCATTGAACGAGGGAACTTCTCAGACAAGGTCAAGTGGCGCTACTGTCGGGGTAATCCTTTGGAAAACATAAAACGTCACTTGAACTGAAATATGTGACTCGTATCAGTAGTAATTGGTTTTTGGCCATTTAACTGTGGCAATGAAAACATATCAATCTGCCATTGTTAAAATGCTGATTACGTTCTCAAGCATGGCAATTGTTTAGCCACCCATAATGGTTGGGTTCGGACAATTCAATTGAACTAACATTCCAAGTAATTACTCCCAAGATTGTGTGCATCCAGTACCGAGGTTCTGAACTTTGGATCATAAATAACCAAAATGTTCAGAGAGAAGAGTATGTATGAAGCAAGCAGCCATTTTGATGGACAATGTGGTCAGTGATATGAAATCTGTTTACGTCAAACTGAAAACTGTCACAATAACAATCCATGCAGTGTGTGTGTGTGTGTGTGATATTTTCTCAGACTTGCGGTTCTTGGTTCTGTTGGTATCAAACCAGCACATTTTGGCTGTTTGTCCTTTTAAGAACGGTAATGTTTAGCCTCACAATAAGGATACCAGACAATATGGCTGCCATCGTTCTTCTGTTCCTTTACATTAGGAAGCAGCAAGCAAAGTGTGAAACAAGCTGATGTGATGAAGATCCACAACTGTTCTTTAGTTAGAGACAGTGGAGGTATTGGTTTACGCTCGTCCAAGCATGAAGCTAGTCTATGTGTGGGGCGTACACAGCCATTAAAGCTATAGTGTTAAAGTATGTGTGTGTGGAGAGAAGTACCCCTTCCCCACCCCCCCCCATTTTATTTGGCGAGTCAAAAAGGAAGTAGTTATTACCATAGCAAAGTTTGAAAAGACTGTGTGTGTTCCCAACTTGGTGGTGTTTCTGCAATTAATGAAGAATGTCTTTTGAACGTGTATTCTTTATTGCCAGATGGGAGTAAGTGATTGTGTGTGTGTGTGTGTGTGTGTGTGTGTGTGTATATGTGTGTGTGTGAAGTTGATGAATCCCCAAGAACAACATTTGTATACAGTAGAAGAGCAGCAAGCCTATCTTGTTCATGCTAGGATGGAGGCATGTTATGTGTCCTCCTCTGATAGCATTAATATGCTGTGGCTAGTGAAAAACCATCAACTTTAACAATAATATATCATATTTATCTATTAACTATATAGATGCTTGTTTCTAGAACAGATAATTGAATACTCATGATACATATCAATACTATATTAGCAATTATCTGTCATTAAGCCATCATGGGATCAAAGTCCAGAAGAAGAGTAAATAAACAAAGATCTATGGAGCTAAATGAGGTTAGATTAAATCCATTGTTTACGTTTTGTCCATCATTTTTTAATAAACGGAGTGACTAAATTCAGTTAAGTTATTTTTAAAAGTAATTATCAATCAGCAGATTGGGAGAGAAAACCAGACCTCTGACAACAGTTCTCTTTCTCCTGACCCCAAACCTTTATTAACCCTGACACATAAGCACAACCTACTTCTTATTAATAGCAAATTGAACATGAAACAAACCAACTAGTGTCCAATGACTAGTTCTATTGATTAGTGATAAATGTAAGCACGCAGGAAATGCCTATGTCTTCCACACTTGTAATATTTCTGCACAAAATACAGCGTAAAAAAACCTAAGATTTCATTGATTTTCCTATTGTACTGAATCAGTACAATCATATTCCCAGTCAACCATGCTGTAAAAGATGGGGGGGGGGTTATTTCCTGGTCAAATCTAGGAGGCTTCCGTCGTCAACGGACCTCTAACGACCACGTGCATAAAGATTGGAGGCCAGTGTCACACCCCCAACCATGTCGAGTTTGTGTCGTCAAAAAGACATTCTGAGGGGGAAATTGTCTTCCAGCTGTGGATGGCTACGCCCGACTAAGCAAACAGCAGGACGTCTTCAAGTAAGAGTGACGACCATTCAGCCAGTGAATGTGCTCACTTCTGTAATTGTGTCTTTCCTAACAGTATCTGGTGGAGAAGGGGGGGGGGGGGGGGGATATCACCGACATTATGCATGTATGATAATAGCAAAAAAAGACAACACTAGACGCTAAATACTGACATTCAGAAATGATTACCATACTGCAAGATTTTAAGTAGTACTGCTGGATGACAAAAATAAGTTCCTCCATCCCCCAAATCCCCCATTACCATTTTACGTCACGCATCCACTAAGCTCATGATAGCATCATATGCAGTGAGATCAGCAGTCCCCCTGGCTCAGTGTCAAGTCGTCAGTAGTGACACATGCCTGAGATGTACACACCGCGCTGGTCCCTCCTCTAACATGGACAGGGGCTGTTCTGCCATCATGCATGTTCTTTTCCGTGGGTCACAATAAGCAATCTGAGAGAATATGGAGGTATCTGCTCTTTTCTAGCTAAAGTTACAGAGGGGATACCAAGGCCATTTTTTTCCCCACCTGATATAATGTGCCGTGGGGTGTTATCATGCGGAGTTGAGCAAAAGCCTTCATCAAGACAACACGTTAACCTTTACCTCTACACTGTGACAAGATCAATGCCATTGCAGAGCCAACTCACTCCAAGGAACTCCCGGCTTACCACATCAACTCTGTCCACTGGAACTTTCTGGATCTGGTTCTCTTTGGTCAGACTGGGCCTTTTCTGTCTATTCAAGTGAGTGGTGACTTTTGGTTGAGGCCAAGATCAGGGCATAGCTTCAGTATGAGAGTTCCCCAGGCCGTGGCTGAGGTGATGGCTGCTATATTCACAACTGTGTGAGATGCTGTGGGGACTTGTAGCGGAGAGAAAGTGAGCTTTAATGTATTCTGTGTGTTCTAGTTGGCAGAGCAGGTCACATCTAGTGTATTTTTCTTGCTTGTTGTGCACTCATAAATACAGCATGAGGTGTGTGTGTGAGACCATAGTCATGACTGTCTGAAGCACGGAGATGATGTATTAATGATGTTGGTGTACTTTAGGTACTGTCATAAAAGCAACTAAAACTTTTAAGAAGCAATGTCTGGATGGAACACTCTAAAGGCCTTTTTTTCTTTCTTTCTTATTACAGAAATGAACGGTTTCAATAACTGCAACTGCGTGTTAAAAATGATCAGACCATGATAAACAAGGAAAGTATTAAAACGTTTCATTTCTCTGAAGACTGGAGAGGGAATCTTGCCACTGAGCAGAACTTCATTTGTTTACAGGCGTCATGGCATAGTCATTTTCATACTATTTATCATAATTAAGATTACCATATTAAATACCTGTAGATAAAAACTCATTAAGCATTGTTTTGGATGGAAAATCACACTTCAAGATTTTGAGGAAGAAAAAAAGATAATTGTAGGCCACGCTTATTTCATTGAATGTGGGACAAGGCTGTTGTGATAAATACATCTTATTTCTAAGGAAAAGTTTCATCAAAGATATCATTGAGACGATATTAAGTGGTTTTGTCTCTGTGTAGCTGTCCAATGACATCATTACTAACTTTTTTCCACGTTTTGTTTTTCTACAGTGTGAAAAGTTACTTTTTCACTTCGCATGATGACAAAACCACAAAAGGAGGCTTGAAATACAGGTACTTCCTGCCATCCTTCCACCATTTGGAAACTCACAACAACAACAAAACGACCTTAACACAACCTCATCACGCTCCCTTTGAGATGTGCCTGTCAGCATCTGTTGGTTGGCAGAAGTACATCGATTGGTGGACCTCAAAAGTTGGGAAACTCAGACCCATTGAAGCAGAGAAGTCAAACCAGCTGTTGAACTCCGACGCTAATCGAATACAGTTCAACACAAATCTTGTAGAAATATGCTCCACTAAATCACAATATCAAATGGGAAAGCTTTATATGTTTGTGGTAAGTTGCTGTTTTCTCTCCAAGTTGTTAAAGTACCAAAGTCGCTGGATGCAAAGGCCTAACTGGATGCAAAGCCATTTTTGCTGCACTGGCAACCTCTAAACCGTTCACTAAATCATCTGCAGCATTCTGATAGCAGTTCTAATGTGCTGCCTGTTCGTCATTTAAGACATTGATACAGTTGTACTACTTGAGCAGCAGAGAAAAGCGTTAACTATACATGATATGAAATGGTACAGGTGTTGATTACCTGTGGAGGGAATTCTTGTGACTGAATAGCACTAAAAGATTTGATGCAGTCTGTGAATGTTAGAGTGCTGCTTGTTATCGTAGCCTCCTTTCATTACGTACTTAGTCTTAACAGACATGAATTATACCATTTTCTGCATGGGGTACATCTGCAATGTCAAACCATTATAATTGACATCTATGAGGAGGAAGTTGGCAGTCCTTTTTTTTGTGTTTTGCTACATGCAGGAACGCGCTGGTAACCCAAGAGACAGAATACATTATCATTTATTAAGGAGGTGACAACACGCTCTTGTGACCTATTGCAAATGGAGAAGAAGTAAAAAAATTAAACCTGTTGCTGAAACCAGTGAAGCTTAAAATTTAATTTTATCAGCCTGCAAACAATCAGTCTTTAGGAGAGGGACTGATGATGGAGCTCAGTGAGCTATGAAGCTTTGCATTTTCGAGCGCAATGCATAACAAGAGTCCTCTTTTAACTCAGGGGAGGAACCCAGTCAACCAAATCCTGTTGGCAGGGGGACTCTTACTGTAGCAACACAAGTCATCCCAAGCTAATGTCATGGTCTTTAACCTTTTTAATACCAGAGTAAATTTGATTACTGAATATATTTATATCCTTTTTTTAAACTTACCAATTGATTTGTTGTATTAACTTTACACACAGACTGACACTGAGGAGGGTTCTCTAAGAGTTATGTGTGGGAAAAACTTGTTCTAATCATGGATGTTTGACATAATCATGTGTTCATTAAGTCTTGACACCAAAAAAAAAACTATGTTTGCCTTTTTTTTCCTGTCTCAGAAACTTCTGACTCTTTAGATGACTTCTATGGGGACTGTTAGGCTCTCACAAAATCAAGTCTATGATGCCAATCAGGCAATCGCTCCTTGCTATCGAAAATCCATTGTACTTTCAATTGTCTACTTGAATCATGAATAAGGCTGCCCAGAGTGTGCCCTGCCCTGCGCAGCAGTAAATTGAAAGTGTAATTTCTAACAATGTGGAACCGCAGCGGTTGCGCTGCAATTGCCTTGTCCATTTCCAGAGCAAATGTAAAATAAAAATGGCTGCCACATTCCAAATAAATAAGAAGGGAATAATAGTGAGCAAATGGCACTTGCCTGAGGTTAGCAAGGCCTCATTGGCTACATCATGTGGAAGGGAACATTGTAACCGTTTCCACTTTTATTGCCCCTCTGTACTTTTGACAGCCACCTTCTGCCAAGATGATTATGGATATAATGTGTATTGGTAGTGAACTCTGTTTTACTGACAGTGCCAGTTAATACCATTTTGAGTGCGTTTTGACAATAATACGTCTTTTTAGGCTTTCTTTGTTGGTACAGACCCAGACTGTTTTATGTCTACTTTACAGGCCCTTGTAAAACTCAAGCCTGGTTGGTATTTAGTTCCATGATGTTCCAAGCAGATGAATATCAATTTGAACTTTCTACCCAATTTCTAACTGATGGAATGTTCACAAGTGTTCCTCCATGAGACTTCTCATCTATTCAGGTACACCAGCTCTCCTGTCTGGTGTTGTTTTTGTCTTGTTTTAACCCTCCTGTTGTGTTCCGGTCAAAAGTGACCGATTTACATGTTTTCTCTCAAAAAAAATGTAGTAAATTCATTCTGATTGCCATGAGATTCCATGACTTTGTTCACACAGGGTATCTAAACAGCCAAGATAATTTTTTAAGAATTTCAAAAAAATCTGGGTGTTTTATTTAACTTTGTTACACCCATGATGTTCACGGTCAAAAATGACCGGTCATTCAAATTAATGGTTAAGACAAAAAAAATTGTATAATATTTTGTCCAGGCACACACACATTCAACAGATGGACACACTTACACTCCCAGCCCCCAAAATGCACAAACATACTACATACACACACATTACTCCCCTTCTTGACTTCCATTGCTACCCCCACGAGACCCTTGCCCAAATAGAATCTATCACCCATGGGAACCACACCCAGATAGAATCTTTCACCCATGGGAACCATGCCCAAATACAATCTTTCACCCACGGGAACCAAACCTGTTGGATTTGCTTATAATTCATGCTATGGCAGCACGATGACCAAACGGTATTCTGTATGTGAGGCTATTGATCACATCACTGAAGAATGTCAGTAGGGAGTTTCAAAATGGGAGTTTGTCCTGGGGTTCATCACCACCTGAGAGGAGAGGTTGACTGTCGACAGAAAATGTCATCTGGATGACCCCAGGGCCAACCAGATAGGCCATGGGTGTCCAATCCTGGTCCTCGAAGGCCACTGTCCTGAAGGCTTTCGATGTTTCCCTGCTCCAGCACCTGATTCTAATGAATGGGCTGTTATCAAGCTATATGGAAGCCTAGATAATGACCTTTCATTTGAATCAGGTGTGCTGGAGCAGGGAAACATCTAAAACCTTCAGGACATTGGCCCTTGAGGACCAGGATTGGACACCCACGAGATAGGCCATCTCCCGGGTTGATGACATCAAATCCTGCTTGGAACTGTTCCCCAGTCTCCCAGTCTCCTGCCTGCTATACTAACCTATACATCCATCTGCTGAACTCTCTCTTCTATTGTACAATTATTGCCGTGACGCTTGTGCGTCTACTAAAGTCACCGGGCTCGGCTTTGCTAACAGCCTCAACGTCCCAAAACAAGATGAATATTTCTGGCTCCAGCACACCTGATTCTAATGAATTGGTTGTTATCAAGCTATGTGGAAGCCTGGATAATGACCTTTCTTTTGAATCAGGTGTGCTGGAGCAAGGAAATATCTAAAACCTTCAGGACAGCGGCCCTTGAGGACCAGGATTGGACACCCATGAGATAGGCCATCTCCCGGGTTTATGACATAAAATCCTGCTTGGAACTGTTCAGAGTCCATTGAAATGATAATCATGTCCTTGTAAGGTCTTTATACAAAGTAGTCTATCATAAATAGAACAATATTTGTCATCTGGATACTTGTTATATTCAAAATAATCCATAATTTTGCTGTTTTCACTCAAAAACGAGTTGCATGTGCTTAGGTCAATGAGGCCTAGAGACCATAAAGGGCAAACAGAAGTTAAAAACTTGTAATATTAACAAGAACTTAAGTTGCTTAAAACATCTAACACAACATTAGTTGATAATATATGTATTATTATGGAATTATAGTCAGCTATAATGAGGCGGTCACTTTTGACCGGGAACACAAAAGTAGTGACAACAAACGAACACAACAGGAGGGTTAATCATAAGATAACTTGAATGAACGCTCTGTTGAACAACAAGGGAGGCAAGTGATTGGAGCACTCGGCAGCAGACCGAGAGGTCACAGGTCAAATCTCCCTCAGCGTTGCTTTGGATAAAAATGTCTGCTAAATGAATCCATTATATAATGGTCAAAACGTTTGTTTTTCTTCCCGCATGTGAACTTGATATTAGAATTTATTTAAGTACCTCCAGCCAAAGAGGTTTTCTACCGAGCTTGATAAGATGAGTAGTTAAAAGGCTCATTCTACCAATCTTACACAGCAACCCCTGCGACCTCAGAAACAGAAGACGTCTCTTGTTCCTCTACAAAGTGCTACCGTCAAAATAATGACTCTCAGATAATCTTTTGTTTGTTTTGTGCATGGATCGGATAAAACTAAGAAATCAGACAATCTCATTCACTTCATACTTTAAGACAATAAAAATACTGGATATTCAGCAGTTTTCCCTCTAAAAATATCCCTGTATTTTTTAATTCTTCATCTGACTGAGTTTGCCTTCAGGAATTGTATGTGTAGTCTAACATTTCCATATTATTTAGGCTAAATTTAAAACCCAAAGACATACTCCATAGCACTAGGACAGCACTCCATCAATGAGCTGAACGATGACACAGTAACTGAATGTCATGAAGTCTTCTAACACAGATTGTTTACTTTTACGACCCAGACTAAGCGAGTCAGTCAAAATACTCCCCTGTGGTATTCAAATCACCTACAGGTTTCAATCATAAACTGTTAAGTTTAACATAAGGCTTGACAGACTGTTAATACAGTCCCACAGAGCGCAAGCAATACCCAAGAGAGGAAACTGAACACCTCGTTCAGACAGGAACACTTCCTCACTGGCTTGTACACTATCCATGCCCTTTGGGTCTAAAACAGAGCTCCATTTGTCTAGTGCAAATTGTTTCACCGTGAGTTATTATGTTTGTGTACAGTCACATAATCCAGAGTTTTGGTATCCTTACGGAACTGAATTCTGGACATACAAAGGGTCAGTCTTATTAGACAAACCGGAAAACCGGTAGTGTAATTGGCCAGGCTCACTTTTGAGTCACTGGATTATTGTATGTTAAATAACCTTTTGTCTGATTGAAACGTTCCTGTTGACCTGCATTGTAGGGTCAGATGGGTTTCAGGATGCGACAGGCTCTATAGCATGTTGGAAAAATTATTATATACAAATATGACTTAAATTTGAGACAGTGGACATTGCTGTCACCTAACTGTCAAAGTGCTGGAGGAATGTACATAATGAAGAAGGTCCAACATTAATACGAGAGTAATCCCACACACAATTAGCCTCCTCAACCATAAACTCGTCATTGTTGGTCTTCTCCTACATTTCAAAAATTGTCAAAACAGTTCATCTATCCCACTGTCCATGAATATGGTTCACTTACAACAAGGAAAGGTAGCAAATCAAACGACACGCTAAAACAGAGCCATGTGTCAACAGCAACCACATCCATCTCATCCTGCGCTCCACGAGATAGTTGGATTTTACACCAGATTAAATCTCTTCTTCGGGTCGAGGTGCATGGCGCTGCCCCTCCCTCCTCCACTATCTATTCCCAGTGAGCACAGCCCTCTTCCTTCTCTCGTAGGAAAGATTCATGGATAGAGACGGAGAGAGGCCGAACTAAAGATGACAGTCAAGCGCAGCACAATAGGGCCAATGGAATCAGTGCCTTGCGAGGCAGGTGAATTATAAACACAATTAATGTGATTCTGTAATATAGACCACCATCTGAAAAGTGCTCCGGACTATTATCCATTATGAAGAGAAGGGAAAGTGGAGAGTGTATGACAATACCCCCCACCCCCCCCGAGGGTCTCTAAATCCAGATTGGCAAACCAATCATCTGAAGTTAGTCAGATCTATCCATCTACCCGTAAATTTCCTGTAGCAAAACAGGAAAGCTTAAAGTTACAAGAGGTGAAGAGGTGGAATTAGCATTGAGCGACAGCAGAATTCTGGATAATGTTTAAATAGGTGTTTGTTAAAGGATATGTTATTTTTATGGTAAAATATACTTATAACCCATTACACATTACCCAGTCATTAGTCCAGCTGGTTCATGCTTTTAAACCTGTTTAATAATCAATGCTCTTGTACTTCTCAAGATTAATTTGTTCAAAAGCTCTAATGTTCAAGGGCTTTGTCAAATAGGAACTTTACGGACCTGTTTTTCATTGAAATGTTGCTCATAAGTATAACACATAAGCTACAAACAAAATACTTTATCATCGCTGCTGAACTATGCTCTCCCCATGTAATGTCTTTACTTAATGACCAACTCCAGAAAATGCAATATCGACGTGCTCTTATTTAAACCTACCCCAGGGCGAGACATTCCTCTGCAGGCCTAGGACACAGGAAGTTAACTGCAAAAATGTCCTGGGGTCACACACTGTTCAGATTTATCTCCAAGATTGAAGGTACCATTTGGGGGGGAAGCTGAAGCTTGAAGTGCATTTATGGATGGGAGAACAAGGTTTGAGTCGAATACCTAGTACTAGCACGCTATTCTTTGACACAATTACAACATCATCCAATAAACATCAACTAAATCTCACAGAGATATCTTGCCATCTACCTTTTGCCATTGGGCCAAAGAACTTTCGCCAAAAAAGACTCATTCATCACGTTTTGCTTTTCACCTCAATGTCTTTTACAGAACCCAAGAAAGATTGGTGGCTAAAACATTTGTTCAACCGAAGCCTGGCACAAATTAGAGACAGATGCATTAGTATTTGATTTGAAAACCTTTGCTCTCTACGCCTTGCAGACTCACAAGGTCTTTGGGGAGGATTTAAGAGGAAATTCCCCCCCGCTGACCTCCCTATTCCCTCTCAAATCTAACTGTGACCCCAGTGGGATTTCTGGGAAAATTTTGAGTTGTAATGGCCCCATATTCTTAACGTCAACCAATGAGTTAGAGCTTTCCTGGTATCATAGATCTTAAATGCCAACAGTTCAACATGCTCCCATATGTCTTGAGAGCTTAATCCATGTTGACAGAAAAATACTTGAGGCAGATTGATTCGTTAATGCAAGTGTGATGTGGAATGGGTGGCTGTTCATAGCCACTGTTATTTGAATTCTAGTAGTTCTATGCTTGTCCTTTATTAAATGAGCACAGTCTTATTTTGGCATCAAAACTTGATTTCCATAAAATTCCTGAATTTTGAATCATTAACTATATAGAACTAGTGTCTTTAATCAACATTTGGGCTTATTAAGTTGAATATTTACATTTTCAAAATGTTAACGAATGCTGGTAAAGGAAAAAGAAGGTTCACCCTGTGTTGGCCCTCCCAGGTCACGAAAGCTGAAGACATTTTTTTTTTTTTTTTAAACAAACATGCATCGTTTCTCTGCCTTGTGCTCTGCTTTCGTGCTCGTCCAGATAGCCGCAGGCTTGCTTGAAGGGAAGCCATTGATTATTCAGTTCACAAGACAGAGCCAGTGATGTTGTGAAGTGGCTCCTTGGGAAAAAAGAACCTGCACACGCTCAAACGGCATGTAAGTCTTGCAACGTGTTAAAATCAATCCAGCGTACTGTCACTTCACCCAAAATGATGTTCCAGTCTTCAGGGATTATTAAAGCCGCTACAAATGGCTTGCGACCCTTTCAGTTTTTCAAAGCAGAATTGATCGTCAAGGTTAAGAAGATACCCTCAACACAACGGTGGGTTTTATGCATCGGAATATCTGTGAAATACAACTTATATAGCTCACAGAAAATCTATAGAATACAGCCTATACTGTATGGCTCATGGTGGTAAGAGCACACATTCTCAGCATTTCATTTCCTAATCTACATTGTTAGCCCATTGAATGGTACCTCAGTGCATCACAACATCAACAAGCTAGTGGCCAGCACCATGCTATGTTATTTCCCACAAATAGTCAATACTCCAGTGTGTTGTCCTCCCAGCTAATACACAGGAAAGACTAATTGATCCCAGTAGATGGTAGACAAGGCAATAGGTCACAAGCAGAGCCACTTTCCCTTTGCACCACCATTTCTTTCTTCCCCAAGTGCCATCTGCAGCGCTAAGGAAAAAGCCGGAGACATAATTTGAGGCCATACATCTTTTCGAATAGCCAGTTTTGTCATCGCAAGTGGACTTCCAAGAATGAAAAAGGCCACAAACTAGATGAGAGGTTCTGTGCTCTCGATCAGCACAACAATTTCCGAACAACAAGGCAAAAAAGCAGACAGAAATCGCAGGAATATGGTGCATGAAAAACATGGACTCTTTCTAGGTGATTGTTCTTCTCTGCTGAGGGAAATGATAAGCAGAATGCTTATTTTTCTATTCTGTATTACTATTCTGTGATTTTAATTATATTTGGGCTTTGATCTCACAAACTGTTAACCTTTTTGGAGTGTCATTTCACTTATTCTATGTTTTTCACAGTATTTTACTTTCTATCTATGATAGATAGGTGTGTGTGTGTGCACATGTTGAGACCTACAACCACTCTGGTCAAGTAATAGCCAGAGCTAAACTGAAAAGCATGTTAGCAGGCCAGATTCATGTACGATTTGAGGCAATATGGTCTGAGATGATTTTGGGGGGTGGGATCAGTAAGTGGTATTGTAATAAGGGTATGGGTTAAACTTTCATTTCCTGTCCATCTTTAACACAGGATGTTGTATAAAAATGTATATATTGTTGCTTAAGTTACTTAAAATTCACCTTTTCGGATAGACTGTAGATATAGGAGAAAACATGCAATGTTTTTATTTGAAAGCCATCTTCTTTGTAAGTATGACAACAGTATGTGTTGTCAAGTCTTGAGACTTTATTGAATGGTATTTGAAAGGATTCAAATATAAATTAAGGGGACGATTGATTTGCCACACAGACAAACTGTGCACACTGCAGGACATGAACACACAGTCTCGGTATTTGATATTTATTGACCATTTTGTGGCGGCCTGATGAGAGCTATTAGATGGTGTGTTCTGTAAGGCTTTGTGAAGGAAATGCAACAATGTTGGTCAACATGTGGGGACCTGAGTCAGGTGGACCAGTGCAAGGAGAATATTTACATTCATTCATTTACAGACGCGTTTATCCAAAGCGACTTACAGTAAGTACAGGGACATTCTCCCTGCGGCGAGTAGGGTGAAGTGCCTTGCCTAAGGACACAACGTAATATAGCCACAGCCGGGAATCGAACTCACTACCTTCCGAACATGAGCACAACGCTTTAACCGCTCAGCCACCTTCCGAATATCCTAGCAAACACACAAGTCAATTAAAGGAACACCTTGAGCCCTCCTTGTTAAGTTTTCCAACCGATTTATATTCCAAAACAAATACGCAACTTAACCTTTGACACGTCTGCTTAAGCTGTGAATTGACAGTGATAACGAAGGTTGACAAGAGGTCACTGCTTCGCTTGCAAGCCTCAGAATAACTGTTTACATTCTGGACGAGAGATCCGTTAAATTGAAACGGCTGACTAGATGTAATCCTTGAAATTGCCTTGGGGGCTTTAAAAATGGAGGCTTTAGGCAAAAGGCTGTGTGTTACACGAGGCAATGGTATGCTTCTGCTGAAGGGCCGCTGGACTCAACATTTCCAGACAGTGTGACGTCACGGAACACTTGACACAAGCACACGCCACAAGAGAACACCCCCCCACCCCAGCAGCACACATATAGTAATGTGAAACACGTCAAATAACTCTCCACGTACTGCTGGGAGATCAAGATAAGTGTCACTTGACAGGAACACAGATACACAACAAGAACGCCCCACACCCCCCAACCCCCTCTAAATACCCTTACCTTTGAGTGTTACCTTGACACCTACAACAATGGATTGTTAATCGCCGATTAATGCACCAATAAAAATGATATTGCTAGCCTTGATCCTTCAGCCTGACCATTCAACTCCTGATGTCTGCACAAGTTCCCATCATAGAAGGGGTTTCCATAGAAACCAAACATTTTCCTCCGTGGCATTGTATCAGAACATGACTCACGGAAGACCATAATTGTAGTATGTGGTATCAGGCTGTTGTGGAACTGGGTAGGATTTTCTTGGAAGTGGAAGTATACCTCCACCACCATGATACAAAACGCAAATCGCAGTAAAAGTGATTATTGCTATATTTGAGTTTGACCATCCAGTATCTAGGATGTGGATTCAGTTTTATTCCGGCCCTTTGCCATGCGGGCTCGTACGTACAGATTGTACGGCCGTTTTCAAAATGTTCTTGCATAGTTGATAATTGCTTGCTGTCAGACATTGAGCCAGTCAGCCGTTTTGGACAGTCAGATGCCCAACGGTGCTCACTGTGCCTTTAGGTGTATGACAATATTCAACGATAAGAGATACTACTGCGTACAGTACAGTACGAATACTCAAGTTAAAAAACAAAGGATTCAAGTTCAAAGTTCGTTTTGCCTCAGGCATGATGAAGAGGAGCGCTTTAATCCCTGGCTACTGCACACAGATGAGTTGTAGTACAAAAGGTAAAAAGTTGAAACTTTCCATTTGACAAAACGAGAGGCTCAACAGACTGTAAACAGAATGACATTTCCTCTGTGTAACGCTAACACAGACACTGCTTCCTACTTCCTCCTGGTTCTCTCTTTCTCTCACTTGCTCTCTCACTCTCTCTCTCTCTCTCACTCTCACTCTCTCTCCTGGCAAACGCCTTGGAGGCTCCTGCAATTACATCTCGGGCGCCGGGAAAAAGAAGGAACACTCCAGCGAAATAAATCGGAGCATAACAGCTGCGTTGAAACGGTGCTAATTGCCGATTGATTTGAAGCAGAGGCTGCGGATATCTGCAATGCAGAGGCGCATCTGCCACTCTCTACCCTAACCCCTCCTCCCTCTTTCTCTCACACTCTCTGATTATTCATTGTTGATGCTGTTTACCTACGAGAAATGAGAAGTATAAAGCAGGTTAGAGATGCTAAAGGGGCCAGACACCAAATTGGGTTCCACCCCTCCTCTGCCCAAAAAAACCAGGGAGAATAAGATTAGACTGAATGAAGGCCTTAGGCAAATACTCCCGACACCTTTCGAGATGCAAATTAGCCATAGAGATTCACACAAATAATAGCTTAATTTGCCCAAGGTGTGCAAAGGCTCTTGCCACCCTTGATCAATCTCTCATCAGTTTACTTCTCTGAAGTAAATTCTTTGAATGGGTTTACTTTGATGTAAATCTCGAGAGATTAGAAGTAGACGGGAAAACAGAATCTTAAAACCCCTTGGAGTTGGTGTTTGTATTTAAAAAAAAAAACCCACTTGTGACGAAACCTCTTTTTGTCCTTTCAAATATTCTTCAGCCTTTCAATCATCTAATGTAATGTCTGCCCTTGTCAGTCGAGAGAGAGACTCTTGTGTATTTAAAGTCAAAACATGTGTCACCTTTTGGATTCTTGTAGGTGAAACAGGTCACACCTTTCTCGAATGTTCTTCTGTGATATTGTTCGCCCTGATCCTGTACCCTTGCTAAAATGTCTTCATCTTCTACAAGATCCGATTTGATCCCCACAAATCCTCTACAGATGTATTAAACTTCCCTTCCTGACAAGTTAGCTAACAAAGGTAATAATGAATGCAATTTTGTGCAAATCTAACCGCTTCTACGCAAACACGTTCGAGAACACTTTGTGAAATTATTCTGAATAAGAAAAACGGTTTGCCACAGTGTGAGCCCTGAAATTTGGTTCAGCATTTCCATGTTTACATTCCTGGTCTCTGCAGGGGTCACACACTTCTGCACTGCAGCTGTTGTTTGGCCCCAACTCAGCCAATGTTGCTGACAAATAATAGTTTAAAGTGTTTACTTTGCACACTATACAACAGACATCACACTCTTCCAGCTAGTATTAATAATAAATTATACCAAAACATGGCTGCGGGGATCTGCTGGAATTGACATTTCCGTCTGTGTGATCTAGCTGGCGAACCACTCAAAAAAGCCCATCTACCTACAGAGAACTCATTTCACAAATATACTTCTACACGTGGGGTGGAATAATAAGGGGTTATGAAGATTTCCCCTATCTGAAAGGATATTTTCTTTCCTTTAGTATGGAATTTACCTCACAAGGGGGACGGAGAAAAAAAGGGTTGAAAGAAAAAGAACCTATTCACGAAGTGAGCAATTCATGACTGAAGTCCCCTTGTCTCTCTGTTAGCCTCCCCCCCCACCCCCACATGCACTTACCCCCTCAATCATAAGGAACAATGGTCAGCAAAGCTCAGCGGATAATGATAGGTATAGCATTACCACATCAACTAATTCAACACAAAGTTTGCCCCAGTTTCAATACTGTGGCCTCATAAAAGTTTCCAAGTTGACTTATGAATTGACTTCCATGAGCACCTTCTTTACATACTGTGATTAGATCAGACTTTGGAAATGGATTTTGTTTAATCTATCAGACACAGTATCAACTCCTGTTTTCATTGTCACACACACGCACACACACACGCACACACAATCCAAACATGATTACATTACCATTTGTTATGCAGAACTCTGTACAGCGCCATCATAAACCAAGCTTTATTAAGTGAGCTCATTTCCTCCCATCATAAGAGTGAATGGTGGATCTCCGTACCCCACTGGGAAGCATCTCTTTTCACAGCAGGGCCCTGCCTCTCCTCACAAATGACCCAAATTGAAACCATTACACCTCAATTTGATGATTCATATCCTCTAATGGAAGGAAGGGATCTTCCATTCTGAGTAATTCATTAGATTTGTCATTTCACCAAAATGGTGCTTTTGGGTTTTGTTCGCTTTCGTGGTGTGACAACATTGAAGTCAGAAGTCTAAAATGTGATAGCTTGCAGTCTGTACAGCTGAAGCACTTCTCTCTGATTGGGTCATATAAGTGCTAAGGCTATTTCTGGCGATGTATTTCACAGAACAATTTGGTTACCACTGAATGTTCAGCTTTCTATAAGCAAATTTAACAAACAGATTGCAACACACTTTCTGCCATTTTAACATATGTAAAAGTGCATCGAGCACCTGGAGTTTATGGAGGGTTCGAAAAAACCTCTGACTTGGGAGGGGTCACCTAAAACAGAGGTTCCCAATCCTGGTCCTCAGGACCCACTGTCCAGCATGTTTCTCCCCTTCCAGCACATCTTAAATAAAGTGTCATTGTCAGGCTTCTGCTGAGCTTCATAATGACCCATTCATTTGAATCAGGTGTGTTGGAGCAGGGAAACATCTAGAACATGCAGGACAGTGGGCTCTGAGGACCAGGATTGGGAACCACTGGCCTAAAATGTAATTGTAAAGCATTCTGAAGACTATTTTTTATTTTCATGTTGTGAAATATTGTCCTATTGTTCTTAACATTTAGAACAATAACTTAATCTTAGCCTGCCCCCTGAATTTTTTATTATTATTATTATTATTATGGGGCAGTTGTAATAGCTTTATTAGGAGTCTGCAATGTACCGTGATCGGCCAATAGAGGGTGTTTCAGACAGGGGACACTCAATGAACCTGTACGCAGGTTGTTTTTGAGGAAAATATGTATGCATTTCTCATGCTGTGCCGGAGGGAGTTGAAAACGAGTGGTTTTGCCCGTCTGGGATTGGAAAACCTCAACATGGTTGAGGTATCATATGGTGGGGTTTTGGTTCACATGCCAACTGGATTCATGTTAAATAAATAGGAGCCAGTTGGTCTACAAATGAAGGGAGATTCATGCCTAGACATGTTGTTGTAAGTTTGTTTTCAATATGTACATGTGGTAATGTACACCTGCTTTTGATTTGGTTGGACTTTTCCTAAATCATCACTTTTAGTTTTGTTTTACATCAAGTTACCTACAGCCACGAACATTTGCGAAACTCAAACTTGTTTTTTGACAACATACAAGTAACTGAATCTAATATAATCTGTAATATACATACAGGAAACATAATACCCTCTTTAAGGATAAACTTCAGATATCACAGGGATTACATACCAGGTCCAAATGTCTGAAAAGTTTCAGTTGCGCTGCAAACTGTCTGTAGGTAGGCAACCCACTCCAGACGCAAAAATAACTTAATTCATGCCATTTAGGAATAGAATTAGCCGGAATTACAACAATTATAATCAGAATGTGGGCTCAAGTGTTGTTCTTACCAAGTCTGTGTGTATAATTTGGAAAAGTAAACTCCAGGAAAGAAGCAAAGAGCTACCTCCTCATTCTTTCCTGTCATTTTTTTCCCTTGGTGGTATGATATTAAATTACCACACAGGGTGGAAATCTTTGCCCAATGTGGGAAAAATAAATCAGAAACTCATGTCTTTGTAAGATCAATCTGTTCGTTAGGATTGTTTTCATGAGAGCAGCAGCAACAAATCATATTCTATTCAGGTTCAACTGACAGCACATGAAATCTAAACCTTCACGCATAGCTGGAAATACCTTTTGAACACCACAGCTATTCGTCCAAGGCACTGATTACTTTGCAATTAGCATGATGCTAACAATAAGCGCTGTGTTGATGTCTTGTTTCACTACTGGGAGCCACCTAGACAGTGCAAAGGGACTTGTTTGCTGTCCTTCGCCACTGTGCCAAGCCTGAGGTTGAGCAGCTCCCTCCGTTCTCCCATTACGTAAGTGTCCCCAGTTCTGGCCAGAATTTGGACAGTGTGGTCAGGTTCTTAAAATGGTCCTCATATAACCAAAGTGCCATGATGTCAGTGCAATCACGTTGTTTGTACAGTAACCGCGTCTAACACAGCCATTTTATTATGTCAGTTCTTTCCCATTTATGGGCTTCTTTGCGAGAAAATGAATGATGATGATGCGTTGGATGGCCTGTACTGAACTTCTTAGAAAGCCAGAGAACATGTCATACGTTCTAAATGTCCACTAATCTCCCATCGTCACTGACATCATGACCAGCATTGCATCTACAGTATGTAGATCTTGCCTGATTTTCTAGACCACAAATTACCCTCAACGTACACAGAGACAGTATCCAAATAATACTCAACCTAATACTCGGAAAAAGGATGAAACAAGCCCAAAAGTAAGAGACAGGACCGATTAAATTGGATTGACACTTTACGAGAACGAGACAAATGTCCTGCATAAAGCATGGAGATTGTGGTGCCATGTTTTTATTACTGTGGTTTATCGGTTCAATAGTCAACCCTTTGCCAAGTGATAAATGTCTTGCTGATTTGCTAGTCTCATGCTTTCACCTGGCTGAAACAACTCATTAAAAATGAATAGGAAGATAACACTGAGTGGGCTGGATGAGAGAGAGAGAGAGAAAGGAGCAGGAACAACTTCATTCCTGCAGGGAAGATGGACAGTTTCAAACTGTTTGTGCTTCCTCAGATCCAAGTTGAGCATTGACTTTTGATGTTTCAACAACCAATTAACTCTCTCTCTAGAGATACAGGTATATGACTGTTCAGCCTGTGTTCTGCTCCTCTCTTTCACCAACCATCTCTAGAGAAGAGGATCCCTCACTGACTTGCTCCTCCAAAGGTTTCTTCAATTTTTTCTCCCTAGTGAGTTTTTATTTGTATTTTTTTCCTTGTCTTCCTTGAGGGTTTAGGTTGGTTGAGGGGCATATGGGCATGTGAGGCCGTTTGTGAAACTGCTTGTAAAAAAGGCTATACAAATAAATTTTGATTTGAGCTTGGGTAAGTTGTGTTCTAATGCTCTTTACATGATTTACTACACATTCTCAGCTTCCCATGGTACAGTACGTACAGCCTTCCGGTCACAAATTAGCTGTTGCTTCAATTCAGTCTTCAAGAAGGTAGGCAAAAGGCTCATTATGTTTGACCTGTGCATGTGTCACTTGAAGGAGGACAATTTACAATGCATCTGTCATACAGCTGTTCATGCAAAATGGACTGGTCTGGACAGGGGACAAATCTCAAGTACATTTTCTGAGATTTAAATGGGGGCAATTATGGTTGTCACATGACATGGTTTCGCCAATTAGTTCATAATTTCCCTTCCGTTAAAAAAAGGCAAAAAAAAAAATACTAACTCACTTCCACTAAGTGTCTCCATGCATGCACTATTTAAAAGAAATCCTGGAGGTTTGTATGAGTTTTGGACTCAGTGTTATTCCACAGTGCAGGGGTACATAAGGTTCACATCCATTCTTCCAGACAGGATGGAATCATGGAAAGATCCACGGTGGTTCTCGTTCGCTTTGAAGTCCTTTTTCCAAGTCAGTATCCTGAACTTGATGTGGCAGCAAATATTTACTTTTCACATCAGCTGCATCTTGTCTTAGTGATCTTAAAATGTGCTTTGTGATTCAGAAATTGCAACAGACAATTACCCTAACCACAGACAGACCTCAATTCAATAACGTGGTCAATTTTAACATTTGAGAGCCTCAAAAAGAACCGTAGCTATACCCTGAGAAGAATACGCCTTTTCATGCATTTGAAAAAATGTCTGGATATTTGATAGACCTTCCCTCCATGACTACAGACCTTAGCAACAGTCAAGTTTACAACGGCTGCAAATCAGCTGAATTCCTTCTAACTGCATGGTGGCCATTCTGCCGATCTGAACTGTCACACAGCCTCTGTGTCCCTGGGTGGTGACAGTGTATTCTCATGGCAATGAGCTCCACAAGCCGTGAAACACGCTGGATCTTCCCACCAACAATGTAACAAGCTGTAAAGGTGTCAGTGACATGTCACCAAAGTTGTTCATGCTGCTCAGCAGCTACTTGGGAACACTTGGTCCAAAACACACTGGATTATTTACCGTTGTCGCAATAAAATCCTTCCACCATTGCTAATTAAGCCGTTGCCTGGACTAGGTTTACCCTGCAGTGTTCACTCTGGTTTTGGGGTCAAGAGCAGCTAGGAAATATTTACGAGGTAACAAGGACTTTCCAATGATCATGTGTAACTTCATAGTTGCAAAATATAATTGCAATACAATCCACAAAACTGTATTTTTAAAGAAAGGAAAGAGGAAAAAGTCAGGAATTATATTTCACAAGTATTCCTGTGGGACTTCTACATACTTTTTACATGTAGAATATATCAAACAAGCTCACCAAGGAACTGGCAAAAACTACAGTATAGACCCCAACAGACCAACTGTCCCTAGGTATCATTCGCCGTTTTAAAACTTGAAATGATGAAACACAAAAGGGGAAAATAACAATAATGAAAATAAATCCAAAAGTGTGTACAAAACACTGAATGAAGTAGCTCAATAAATCCTCGCTCTCATCCAAGTGGACAGCACAGAGATTCATAACTGAATTCAGACATCATTTTTGCCCCAGATTTCCCCCTGAATGTCAGTATTAACAGCAGGCTTGGGTATGTGGTGCTCAACGAGAGACAACCCTGATGTTTGATTTACCAGAGGTTTTCCCCTTTCCATTGAGGAGTTGGAGGTGGGAATGAGAAATGTAGCCTTCCCTTCGCCAGCTATAAAAATGTAATAATTAGGGCGTTCATTTTGAGCAGAGCACAAAAGGATGTTCAACCAATCTATCTAACTATCAATCTACCTATCATCTCCACATTTGGCTTATGTGGACCATTATTAAAAGCGCCTCATAATTGGGCATAATTAAAAGGAAGTGTAAGTACTGTAATTAATGTCAGTTGTCAAGCACTAAAAGGCCTCGCAAAAGATAATGGTTCCCTGTGGTTTGGACATGAAGACCTCTGGAATTGGGATACTTTTGATGGTAATTACCCATATTTCACAGACAAATGGAGCGAATGGACACATTTACTCCAAGTGGCGTCTTCTTGAATTTCTCTCTCTGTCACTGACTTTCAAGCTCAAATAAATAAATGTTTTACATGCATTTAGTCTAGTGCCAATGGGACTCTTTACTTGAATCATTAATGAACATGTCAGCTATCTACCTTCAGACAGACTATATTCTGAGGATAATGCTTAACCCATCTCACTTATTTAACATGATGAATTTAACTTTTACTCACGTGAACTAAGCTTTGAATCAAAGCATACTTAAAAAGGCTCACCATTCTTTCCCGAATAAAATCTAAGTTTCTTTAAAAAGCCACAGACTGCATTCTCTAAGTCTTAGAGTGTAAGGTTAGAAAAGTTACGCAAGCCAGTATGTCATTAAAAGGTCCACGTTTCCAGATTCATGTTGATTAGCCCAAGTCTCAATCCAGAAATGACCTTATAGCCAGTGGCAGAATATATAGACTCATAAAAAGATTCAAAATACTTTAAATGATAGGACTTTAAGGTTAGGGTTGCAAACCAAAGCAGCACATTTCTTTCTGTTTTCATTCCCAGTCATGACATCCTGGAAAGGGCAGCAATGTAAACAGGAAAAGGTGAAATGTAGGAATGCTGGGAATAAAGGAGGAGATGGCCACGGGAATCCCGTTTCACGTGAAACCTAATTTGGGCAGACTTTTAAAAGGTAGGCTCGTCGGAAAAATTGAAATGTTTATTTTTTCAGGTTGCTCACCCGGCCATTCAGTGACTGACATTCACCCGTTTGTTTAACTCCACTTGAACCTGAGCAGTTCGAAAGAGTATGAATGGCGTGTGGTTAATATTCCAAAGGATCAAACGATAGACAAAGGGTTTTCTTCAGTTACAGCAGCAACTGGGATAATATTATCGATGTATGATTTCCAACCGGTCGGATATTTAGAATCATGTAGAACCCACATTAAAAGGATTCACATATAATGGTCTGTTTCACAAATTCCAGCTGGACTTGGCCTACCAAAACCACGTGCTTGCTACAACCTTCATGAAAAGTTTATAAATACATCCAGGTGCTTGGCTTAGCAGAAGAAACTGTAATAAATAGCTGCTCATTTCTAACAATTTGGATCAAAAGGAAAGGATTACTATTCATTTAGAAGGAAATGATCTTGTGTGATATTTCACAATTGCTAAGAGTAACTTGCCCTTCAGACCACTGAAGCTTTGGATCGTATGTTAAGACAAGCTGTTATGACGTCATAGTGATCCTACTGTTCGTCTGGGGCCTGACCAGGGTCACATGCAAATCCATTAAAGCAGTTTCCTCCATCTCCTCAGCACCCCGTTCTCCCTCTGACAGGCAGTGTATGCTACCATACAGCTGTCGGACTAAACACCAGATTAATAGCAAGCAGAAGAGGCCACTACCAGACATTCAAGACACATCCCAGATGGCTAGATGGTTCCCATTCATCATGAGTCATGATGGGAAGTTTAGTATCGGATGACCTAACACAGGATGAGGAGAGGCAACATCCTCTTCTCTGTCCACCCCCAGCCCCCCCCTACTCTCCCACCTGGGGTGCATTTCCCTCTCGGTGTTTACGACACCCCAGAGCATTAAGGCACGTAGCACAGATGTGTTCCTCCTCCACGTGCTACCTCCACCCGCATTCACATTCTCTTCCCCCCCCTTCACACCTCAGGCAAAGCATGATTACCCCATTTTAATGAGATCTTTTTGTATTTTTGTTGTAATCCCCACAAGAACAATACAACGTTTGCTATCGCACACAGCGCAGTTAAAGGCTTGTGGCGAGATGGTTTGGTAGGAACACGTGTTGAAGTGTTAGCTTCCCACGCCTAAGACTTCTCCGACATGGGGCAGGCCTCATAGGCGATTTCTTCCGTTTCCCTTCCCTACAGGTGTTTTTGTTGGAACAGGAAACAGGTAAGTGTTCTCAAACACGCTGTCACACTCCCGTCACTTGTCACAGAACACCTCGTGGGTGTTCAAACACCAGCGTGCCAAGCGGGTTTCTTCCATTTCGATCTCACTACGTTTTCCTGGAGGTTTTTCCCCTCATCTCCCTTAATGGTTTTACGTTGGCTGAGGGGAAGTTTTGTGGAAACATGTGGAACCTTCTGTGAAATGGCTTTCTCGCCATTCTGCACAAACACACGTTGATTTGATGGCAACAGGTACACACACACACACACACACACACACACAACACCCACAGACACGCCCACGCACGCACACAAGCCCGCACACTGCTTTTGTACAAGTCACAGTACAATGAATCCATTCTACCCTGTCATTCTGCCCAGAGAAGCCGGGGTTAGGAAACACCACGTGGGTTTCTCCTCTGAATATAAGAACCTGCTGATCCAGGTACCAGCCTGGCATTGGATCTGCTTCACTGCTCTCTCAGGGGACAAAAAATGTTGGAGCATAGCTACACAGAGCCTCGCAGGTATTTAACTGAAGAGGTTCAGAGCTCAGGGATCAACTTTGCCAGGGTTTATCGATCGGGTCAAATCCCTGCACTTCTGGCACCTAATCAAGTTGAAAATTGTCGGATTGGGCTTGTGAACCGGCTTTAAATTCCCTATTCTCTGAGGCTGTTTGGTGAATCTCTGGTACATTTGTCTCAGTGTTTGGTTAACCAACAAGTAACCCATTTCAAATTATATTTACCCCAAATTATGTATGTACGTGATTAGAAATGGTAACTTCGTGTAACAAAGGGGACCATATTGTTGTGTCATTTATGGACTGTATTGGGTGATGAATTGTACTGGTTTTCTTACCTGGGAACATAACCTTTCATCACCACTGTGATTGCCACCTACCCTCTATGCTCCATTCCCCGCCTGTGCGGTCATGGTGCGCTCCAAAGCATGCGTCACCCCGAATAATGGTGAGAGCTGACAGACCTTCAAGATCCTTCTACATGCTGGCCTTGGAGTGAATGAAAACATGAGCTCATAGGGCAGAATGCCTGGTTTCCGCTACAAATTTGGCCCTCATGCACCGTCTACCTTCCCTGGGTCCCATGGACTGAACAACAGCTGCTCTTAGCTTCTTTTTTCTGTTGTTGTTGAATGAAACCCAGTGGGGTTTTGGAGCTTATGGTGACCATATGTTTTGGCTACAATAAAAAGTCACTGGATTGTGAATTTATTTTCTTGTGATACCTCATCAATCATCTCTCCAGTGGTGTTTGAAGACAGTTTTTTTTTGCGGGAGGGACAGCAAGTGTTGAGGGCAACAATATAGAAGTGTACTACACCTGAGAAAATAGAAGCACTGCTGTAAAAAAATGCTGCTGTTAAACTTTCAGCAATGACACATCATTAAGTAAAGTGTTAAGCATCGGCCAATTATAAACACACTATATTAACAACTTCTATTACTGTAAATATGATCAACCTTGGTGATGAACAAGCTGGCCAATGACGCAATCTATTTGTGTATCCCGGCCATGGAAGTCATTGAAAATGTCAACTAATTGCATGATTACAAATTAAAGATGCATGTCCCTGGCAACTAGCAAAACAGCTCCCTCGAGAGGTTGTTATTTTTTAAGAGTAGTAGCATGACCAGATATCATTAAGCACATTTTTGAAAGGCAGGTTATTTTCCAAGCAAGGACGTTTAGACTCTATTTGATGCTATTTGTATTCAGAAATATCCCATTACTCCAGTAAAAACCCTCATTATTATAATGATGCAAAACGTAAAGGGAAACTCCAACAATACTAATGACTTTGTATTTCACAGCATGTATACATGTATTACTTTTTCAGCCAAGGCTTCATCACTATGTGGTCTCTAGCATTAATCTGAAAGAGAAAACGGATGGATCGTAACTAAAAAAGTAAAGTGGTCCAACTCACTATCAAGCGTGCAAGCATAGGTACAAGTTTGTTTGTTGTACTGCACCAGTATAGTATTCCACTGTCACACCGAGACGGTATGGGCCGCATCCCTTAAGGATGCTCCCAGTCCCTGCTAGTAAATTGATAGCCAGCTCTCCAACTACAGAGAGCCAGTAGGCATGAGCAGTGTGTTGACACAGCTCTGCTCTCAGGCTCGGGGACTCGAAGGGAAACAAATGGCTTCCCAGACAGCTGGGGACTGGAGAGGAAGCAGTGTGAAGGAGAGTAGAGTGGAGGGTGGAGGGGGGGTATGGGGGGGGGGGGATTTTGGGAGGAGGTTACTGAAGAGGCTGTAGATGAGTGACAGGGCTGCCCATTAGGGCCACTGGTGTATTGGGGAAGGTCATCGCTTCACCAGCCAACAGTCACCAACCACCAGTGTGTGTGTGTGTGTGTGTGTGTATGCACGCAAGATAGATTAAGCAACTTGTGTCTCAATTTTGCAGCAGTGTTTGACACTAACAATAAGATCATGTTCAAGGTTGGTATTTTACCAACCCTTTTGACTAGACCCCCCGACTAATTGTTAAACAGCAGACATCACACAGCTATCCAATCAAGAGATGCCATTTGAAAGTAACATGTAGTAAAAACCTAAACAATGCTAACATGTAGTAAAATGCTACACAATGCAAAATGTCAAAATAAACTGCCAGAGGTGTGGTCCTTCAGCGTAAATAATGGCTGTGGTGAAAAGTGTGGATACCCTGGAAAGTTTGTGAAAGTCAGACGCGAGGCAGCTCTGTGACAGTATTGGTGATGGCTCCTGAACACACATTTGACATATTACATAGTGGGTGATTTTCTTTTCTCTAGACCAGGAGACACTGCGGTAAATGAAGTGAAAAGCTCCCATTTATTCCCTCTCCCTCTCTCTGTGTGCCTCTGGTTCCCTCTTTTTCTTCCTCTCCGTTTCGATCTCGTTCTCCTCGCATTGTTGTCTGGATCTCTCACACTTTCTGCTCTGCCAGTCCCCACCTCTAGTTCCCTATAGAATATGGGCAGGGGGCCACGATTACAGTCAGAATAAAATGCACAATGTTGTTGCTTCACTGCGCAATATATGACATAAAAACATACATACACCATCCTACTATAATAGTACTGTAAATGTTCTTACAGTGTGTTATATGACTCTACATTAATTTATGTTCCCTCATGTGGTGATCAAGTTGCAATCCTCCCCCCCTAAAAAGCTGAAGGAAAAACCCTGCCCCACCGCTGGTGAAAAATAGAAGACTTTTTTTTTTGCCGCTAAGAATTTCTGGTAGCTGTCACTGAGGCTCCAAGACAAGCTCTGAATTCATCTCCAGGCTGTCAGTGGAACTACCACAGATAAGGGGGGTGAATATGACAAAAGTTTAAAATTCTGAAGTCTGAAGGCAGCTCCATAACTGGCTACTGATAGTGAAGAGAGAGTCAAAAGAGAGAAAATACATCTGAAGAGGTCTGAATTCCTGGACTGAATCTGGACAATCCATAGAACCCATTATATCTTTGCTCCGTCCAAAATTAATAGTTGTAATTTGCTGTGGGATTTTTTTTTCTCCATGAAGTATTCAAAAGCTATACAACGTACTGTATGCAGCCATGGCATATCTCTGCCTACCTCCTTTTCCTACAATGTATTACAAGCTAAATGGTGGCTTTTTGTCCGTTAGCTTCTATCATGTTTACAACTCGAAGCACTTCACAGTTTAATGGCAAACATAAAATGGCTGCCAAGTTGAGGGCACAGCACTGCCAAATCAAATGGCAAAGTGATGTTTCATTCTGAAACATTACCACCTCCATATAAATTTGAGGAAGAGAGTGCACAGACAGAGTTAACCCCCCCTCCCCCCCCCCCCCCCCCCCCCTGCAATACACCCCAACTTCCCATCCCCTTTAGTTAATCATTGTGTCAAAACACACATCTTCAGATATTTATAGTCCGCCAGCTCTCGGTGGGAATCCTCAGTGTTGCCTGATCATCCACTTAAATAATTAGTGGAATATTTAAACATGTGGCTCAAAGCAAAGAGAGCAGACTGTCAACATCTTCTAGTAAGGAGAGTCTTGGGTCTGTTTTCCTAAACAGATAATCCAAACATCTGGATTTAGTTGCCCGGCAGTCTAAATAACTTAGATTACAGGCATGTTACCCATCTCTCGTATGCAGAAGAACGTTAAATCGATCCTCACTGTACGACTGTGCAACGCTTCCATAATGTCAACATACACATTAACGTTGCAGTGATTGCATTTGTAGACAACACTACATACTACAAGAAGAGTAAATCTTGCACTGGGAGTTGTACTGTTCGTGAAAGGGAGTCGGTTGAAAGCTCAGTACACAGTTTAAATGACTGATCGGTTCTCCTGCTGTTTTTACCCACTGTGGGTTTGTCAGCAGATAAAAAATGTTGTTGACTTTGATGTCCTTCTGACCTCTGTTTTGACAGTGATACGCCCAGAGAATATGTGGGGGACATCTATGGCTCTGCTGAGAAGGGTCCGAAGAAGATTTGGCAGCATTCTAACTAGAGAACTACACTTTTTAAGTATCAGCATTCAACACATCTGAGGTATTTCTTTCACAATCAGCAATGTTTTAACATGTTTTCAGGGTTAACATCTCAATCCCAGAACTAATTCTTTAACAATGACATTGCTCCTCTTGTCTGTATCGGGAGCTGCATAATCCAATATCTGACTGGAATTGCCTCTGTAATCTTCACAGTGCTGAATTAAAATGACTTGACTTTCAAGTTTTCATTGTCAGAAGTGATAATGACTTTACACTACCATGTTGATGTGATATTTCTTTTGTGTTAGTTGCCCAAGATGAGAGCTGTTCCAGCATTTTAGAGCCTTAAAAACTTCCCGATGAATACAACAGCTTGAACATGTTTCTATTACACCCAGTTCCAAATGGTTCTCCAGCTAATATCTTTGTAAAGCAATTGCAGCTGCCATTTCTCAAGAACACGTTCTTAATCCGAGTGATTTATCTAGCAGCTCTCAGATGAGGAATTTGGAGGAGGCCATTGCCAAAAAAAAATCTATCAAATCAAATCCTATTAAAGCGAAATAAACAAGAAGACACTAATCCATCCCACGTCTGTCTTTGCCAACCCTGAGACGCACACAACCTTCCTGAGATGCCAGTGACGCTCCTACTTAGTATTTACCAGTCGCTCCCACTTGCTCTCTCATCAATGCAAATTAAGTCTAATTTAGGTATTTACCGCACACAATCACAGTGTCAGCCTGCTGTATTCAGAGACAGCTGTGGTGTTAGCAAGTTTTTCCATGTGGGGAATTCGGAACTGTACCTTTACTGTGATGTTACTGGTACTGATGAGGAGGCAGGATGTTGAAATGGACGTCTGTGCAGTTTCATGAGCAGGGGAAGTTCATGGGAAACGAAGGCATCCGTGTCTGAGAAAATAAATATTCCGATTAGCAGTTGCTCATGTACAGCATTTCAGAAGCAACATTATTTACATACTGAATTTAGTTATGTCTCCACACTTGTCAGGTTTATATTATGATGAATATTCAGATTTGGCTGACTGGGATATTATTTTTAAATAAAAGAAAAGCCAAAAGCTTGGTTACAACTGCCGTCTTTTCCACTATAAGCCTGATTGTATTTACACATTCATGCAATAATTGTCACTATGTTGCAGTAGATTAATGGTCAAAGTGGTTGTAGGCCCAGAATACTAGAAAACGTATGCTGCATGCATTATGGAGACAGCTTGCATATACTGTATTTCAGGGACTGGCTTCAACAGCACACATTGGATTTAGGGTTAAATTCATGACTGACTTTGAAGGTATGTTGTCTATTTTCAGACAGTGAATGAGTTGGCACAGGATGCTGAGCGTTGCAGCCACAGAGGTTTTCTCCTTGGCAGGTGCACCCTTAGCCAGACAGCTTGGTGCCATGTCATTGCAGCGGCATTGAGGTGCCGACCTCATCGTTAGAAACTGCTGACGTCGTAGTGGGGGGCCCTTATCCTTAGAGGGGTACCACGCCCACAAGTTGTACTGCACCCAAATCCATCACCCGCTTTAAACAGACTTGTGAAAACACCCCTAACTCAAAAATCATAAATATTGATTACAAAGCTGTCTTTTTATGAGGCCTGTAGAAAAGACAGATGTTTTTTTTAATGCCTCAGTCAAATACACAGAGGTCAAAGAAAGCAAAACTGTGTACATCCCACAGTTGGCTACACTGTAGCTAATTAGTAGAATATTAAAAGGCTGTGGATCATGGGACTTTGTGGTTAGAGGCAGACAGTGACACACATAGTTAACTGTTTCATTTCACACTCACTCACTCTTTAATGTCACACAACTGTGATCTTTCCATGGACATACAGGTAGAGCGAAGGGCGATAAATTATGTCACCTAATTAGACTTTTCATTAGGCAGCACATGGCTACACACAATACCTTATACTGACACACAAATGGGTTTTGCTTAGGTGGCAGCATTTGTCCACTTAATTGAATCTGGAGAGCTTGGCCACACGGCGTCCGTGTTCAGCGTAATCACATTTCTTTTTTTCTCCAGCAAAATGCTCATTTGCGTGTGTCTTTGTCAAGAGACAAGGTTTCCCCTCTGCCCAGTACTGCAGTATCTTTGATGTCAGACAGCTTGTGCGCTTACTTCAGAAGAATAAACTACTGATACAAACTGTAGACATACTGTGTTCATTGAGAAGCTGCCAAATCGGTTGAACTGCAGACAGTGACAACAAAACGAAGAATTGTAGATCAATGTGCCCATGACTTCCTGTCATTCACTCAAAGAATATGAATACAATTACCCAACACAAAAAAAGCATGTCCTTTCTGCATTTCATAATCTGCATGACATCAGCAAGCTGTCTAATATACAGGAGCCTTGTCATCTTTATCTAGAATACGGTTTTCTTCACGTGGTTTGTGTTAATTAAAAAGAGCCAGCCCAGCCTTTGATACGGTAAAGCTTGTTTTTTGGCTTCTAATTCAAAATAATTACAAAGATGTATTCAGTTCAGACTTGAGGTGTAGAGAAGAAGCTGCAAACAAGAATCTCTTGAGGCTTTCACACATCTCATGCTAGCAATAATACCAGGGTCTTAACTTCAACAGGAGAGCTAATTATCCAAGTTCAAGCTAAACAACAAAAAAAAATTATTTTTTTCTAACCTAAAATGTAATGACAAATAATTAGTTGGAATGTGGATATATTCCACAAACTAGGCCGCGCCCTTTCAGACTAGAATTGGTTAACACAAACCCAAAACTGAAGAAATTACTGTCCAGTCAATCTTTTATAAAAGGTCCCAATCATTATTTCATTGCAACACTTTAAGACATGTAGGCTATGACATTACAGGACATCTTGTACAAGATAGTATGGAGGTAATCGAGAATGGCTACAGGTATCCGACTAATGACACTACAAAGGCATTTTGGATAAACAACCATAAACACAGTCGTATAAACTTGAGAGCTGGGTGGGGGGGGGGGGGGATGTGTGACCATTTCATTTACAGTGTTTTCAAAGTAGAAGCAACATGTGTGGCAAATGTTTCCCTGAAAGTGCTGTGAAAGCTTTGAAGCTTTTACAGATTCTACTGTAGCAGAGTGAGACATGCTTAAGGTATTCATTTTAGGGTGATACCTTGACAGCTCAATAACAGCCCTTCCACGACCAAGTGTATACTTAGTGAGGAAATTGTACTTCTTCTACCAGTCGACAGCCAAATGGCTAAGGCTTGTAGACTTTCAACTCCTTTCATGTGCTCACATTGTATTTGCAGCTCCTTCAGTCTCAAACATGTTTCAATGAGCACAACATGGACTAAAGAGCAGCTACTGGCCAGCTTTGGCAATTTACATTCAGTTTAGCTTATTGCTAAAGTAAAAAATCAGATAATATTAATTAGAATGTGCAAGTGAGAAGGCTGTGTCAGAGTTCAACCCTCTCCTGTTGAAACCGCAACTAAATACATTTAGAAATGTATTTACAACGTATTTTTGGAGGACATTACTTACACGTGATCTATCTTCCCCTAAAAGTAAATGGTCTTTGCCTGGCAGAAAACAGTGAGCATGAGATAATCTGCCAGCGTAAGCATGGCCAGTGTTTCTCTCATGACAAAAGATGGACCAGTGTCTGAAAAAGCTGTTCATGTCCATATTCAAATGAGTTAAACGGAACACAACTATATTAGTCAAATCATTCATGTGATCGCTTAATGGTATTAGGTAATTGCCTGGTCCACCTTGCCATCCCTGCGCGCTGATTCTATTAATGGCTGGGGTTTTGTAATTGGCACCCTCATAGGCTGGCAAGACATGACACAACCCCCCCCCCCACCACCACCACCACCATCCCCCTGAAAACTTGTGGCCTGTTTCAGCAGCCAGATAGCTCATCATAGCCAAGATGAGCTCCTGCTACCCAGACATTAACCCCAGCCCATCCACTATTTTCTCAGGCTGACACTTCAATTAAACTAATCCAGGATGCCCTGTCTCCCTCCTACCCCCTCCCCCCCCCCCCCCCCACTCACCCCACCCCACCTCCCCCCTCCTTGCCTTCAACTCAGCGATCAGGAGACCTGCCATCTTCCAGTTCTATCCATGCTCTGCATCATAAGCGCTGTGTGTGTTCTCCCCCCTCTCCCTGTGGTGAAAGGTCCTCCGGTTGAGAGAGAAAGATGAATCAAACCGGAGTTAGACAGAGCGAGGCAGAGAGGGATGGATGGAGGGAACAAGGAGAGAATGAGAGGGAGACGATAAGAATTTAGGCGGGAGGGCAAAAAAAGGGGGCAAAAATTCAGATAAACAGCAGTAACGTGCTGCTCTGCTCCTCACTCCATCCCTCTCATTCATTTCCACAGAGAGAGCCACTCAGACTGAGATCTGTGGAAGCCTGCGATGCAAGCTGTTGGCATAATAAACAACTCAGCGGTGCCCATAGGATGGCGTCCGCTCACATGACGGGTGGTCCTAATTGTTCTGTTCTTCTAGGCGTCGCCGTGCCTTCCGGAAACGTCCGCAACACAGGGGAGCCCATCCTACATAGCAATAGAATATTTGGTCCAAATGTTCTTTAAATGATCATCGCCAGTCATGTTGGAGGGTATGGATTTTTCCTCTGTGCCCATCAGCGAGATTCCCATTGATCAGACGGCTCACTTGAAAAAATGGTGATTGCTTTTGACGTCGTCCAGGCAAATTGCAAAATGGGTTACATTCAGTGGATATCGGTTTCAGTAGCTAGCGTGAGGTATAACACAAACCTAAACAGTAACAGTACGACAGCAAAAGCCAAACTGAACATCTTGGCACCCAAAATAGTCTTGGGAGTCATGTTCAAAACCACTGAATCGTGCCTCAAGAACAGATTGATCCGATGGGTGGTGTTTTACATGCAACAAACCGCCTCTGGTTATGGCAGTCATTGTGATGCATCTAATTACTACAAATGGTGGTCTCCATTCGTGTTGATGCCTCCCTCCTTGCACCCACTATTCATCTGGGGGGGTGGGGGGAGGCAATTAATGAAACCACTGTATCAAGAATGTTACTGAGAGCCACAAGCTCCTTTAAGCGGTACACATCTACAACATCAGCGCCTTCGGAAGCGGCTATGATGACACGAATGCTAACGAGCTTTCTGAATCGTCAAGATCACAGTGCAGGCTGGGGATGAATGGCCAAAGGTTACACCTTTTTGGGCTCTGAGACGCCTGCCAGTCTGAAGTAGTGACATGTCAAGGGGGTGAACAGAAGACAGACGCATCTTTCAGGAGGGGTGACATTAGTTGATGAAGCTACAGCTCTCATCATAAAGCTACACTGCCAGAAGTATATAAAGAAGTATAGAAGATTCCATCCACAGTTTACAGCTCCAGTATAGAAGAGTTCTTGTCTTAAACAATGCCGTGAGTCAAGTTTGTCTCTGTCACAAACTTATTCCTTCCCCTAGTTCACCCCCAGCCCACCCCCTTCCATATCACTCTTCCCTAAGGCACCAGGACACAGAGGCCACTAGTGGGAATGAGATAGTTAATCTCTGATAGTTAAATGCTCTTGTATGGCCCTGAGCAATTCCAGTCAACCATCTACTTCTCTCTGCTTACCTTTTCTCAAGGGACTCTGTCTAGCTCTTTATTAGATGAACTAAAGGGGGCTGGGGGCTGGAGGCTGGGCTTCTCATGAATGCATGAGCCTATTTCTTTTTACTCTGCTGCAGTAATAGTTGGATTTGTTTGTTTGTTAGAATAATTTTATTTAAGGTAATGGTGTCTTAAATGAGCAATCCCACACTGAATTGCTTAATTCTCTACGGGTCTTTTACCTCTAATAGGCTCAGCTTCCTGATAGCATCTTAGATTTTGCATAAAATCCTCAGAAGGGGTTCTCTGGGCCCTCATGGTCAGACTTGTATCCCTACCATTAATATACGTGCAGAATCAGCAAAAGTCCTTTGCAGACTACGCTACACACCAAGTGCTACAATCCTCTCTGTGGATTCCATCCATGACCTTTCACATTTTGTATCACGGTCAGTATTACTGATTTTTAAGCATTAATAATCCGTAATATTGCCCACTGAATCAGGCAAGCGCTTGCATTTGTCTAATCCTGTAGTTATGATTCAAACTGTAGCATGCACTACGTTTTTTTTTTTAACCATCAGCAGACATTTTCGAGGGATAACCAACAGCTGATTCAGTGTCTCTGGTCAGTGAAGCTGCATAAGCGTTAATACGAAAATGGCCTGATCACTGTATCACAGATGTCCTACCGCCAGTACTTAGACATTTATTTTTATTTAACTGGCATGGCCTGAACTGACATCCACCATAGACACCCACAACTTCACAGAATTGGAGTTAAGAATCGCCTTGTGTCAAGCAGAGTAAGGAAAACACCACATGGAGATACAGCCCAACAGCCAATAAACTGACATGTCACAATCCTCAATCAAACTGACAAAGTCAACCAATCATCTTTCAATGGAAGAGACACTGACATTGTTCAGTATCAGCCAAATGGAAATCAACTAACAATTCAAAGAGGCTAAAATGTCAACTGAGTCACAGTCAGACCACATTCAGAATTGGAATAAGTCTGCATCCTCAAAGAACTCACAAACAACAAACAGCAAAACTCAATCCAGCAAATAAAGAATCCAGACTCACCAGACATCTTCAGATCAGAACAACTCAACTCCATGTGGTCCAAACAATTGAGGAAATCCCTTTATAATCCAGTAAAATGTATGACTGGTCAATGTCCTTTCGAATCCAAATGAACTCCACTTGACATGAAAATGTTTATCTAGTTTATATGTTCATATTACTGTTTATATTGTTGAAACTATGTTCCCAGGATCACAGAGCCTGTTTGTCAACCACAGAAAAACCCAAAATGGAGACCATCTGTTCAACAACCAATGAACAAACAGGAAGTTGACACGTCAACTCTCAGTGGAGTTGGAGGACCCCTCAGTTTAACCCAGGTGAAACAAATCCTGACTAATGAGGTGGCTCCAATTAGGGAATGTCAGAGCAAAGTCAATGTGTTTCAGTGAAACAGACACTAACACTGTTACAGCAATGAAGCAATGAAGCTATGAAGCTATGAAGACATGTTCTGTTGCTCTTTTACACTTTTACACATGCTATTCATGTGGACCTTGTTGGCCCCAATGCCCAACCCCATTTAAAAAATAATCTTGGTTATAATGACTAGGTTTTAAGGTATATAGATAGATAAGATAGATAGATAAGTCCTTTATTGTCATTACACTTCATGCAACGAAATTCTGTGGGTACTCCCAAAAGCAGCAGCATTTAAATAGAATGTACATGTACATAATAAATATCAAATTTAGATATAAAAATATAAAAATATATTAAAAAAGAGTAGGAGGAGGTAGACAGGGGTGAGGAAGTTCTGTTGTTTGTGGTGTGTGGGGTGGGGCGGGTTCATGTGTGTGTGTGTCCGTGGGCATTTGCAGTCCTCATGGCCCAGGGGAAGAAGCTGTTTGACAGTCTGCAGGTGTGGGACTTTATGGACCTGTACCGTCTTCCAGACGGCAGCAGGTCAAACAGGGGGTGGGCAGGGTGCGTGGGGTCTGCTGTGATGGCCCTGGTCCTCCTCAGACAGCAGGATAGGGACATTTGTTCCAGGTTGGGCAGAGGGCAGCCGATGATCTTCTGGGCCGTGTTGATGACCCTCTGCACTGCTTTCCTGTCCTCCGCTGTGGAGCCTGCGTACAACACACTCAGACAGAAGGTCAGTACGCTCTCCACAGCAGAGTGGTAGAAGGCCAGCAGCGGCTTCTGGTCCAGGTTGTCCTTCCTGAGGACCCGCAGGAAGTGTAGTCGCTGCTGGGCCTTCTTCACCAGGGACCTGATGTTGCCTGTCCAGGAGTTGTCAGAGGAGATGTGGTTGCCCAGGAACTTGAAGGGGACAGGTTGTTGTCCGAACACCAGATATAACTCCAAACAGGTGTTTAGGTCAAAGACAGGACGGAATAATATGCAACAAACAATTCCAACAGAAGCACAGTGTCCACAATCATCTAACAAAGTATCTTTAAGGGGCCAAAAGGGCAACAGACAGACTATATCCTCCAACTGTGCTTTAATGCTTCTCTGTACTAGCATGTAGTCCCATCCCAGCGTATCGGAAGCTAATGTTCATGGCTCTCAGTAGCTAACTCAAGGGGGCCCAGTGGTGATGGCCACACAGTCATTAGCTCGCACTTAATAAGAAACTGCTTTTCGTGTCACAGAGAATTCATCACCCTGTGGATAAACCGTAGGCGTGCTGAGGAAGGTGCCACCAAATGTATTTTAAATGACACAGCAATTTCCTCCGTTTATAATGTTTTAGGTGGAACCCCTGCCTAGAGCATGAAATGGAATCTGCCGCCAGCTGTGTGCTGGGCTGGGTACTTCCAGCCTTTTGCCTTTGATGGCTCCTACACCAATAGTTGTTTTTTAAAGTCGAAGCTATGGCTGTTTCACGACTGGTTGTTCTTTTAGGCCAAACTTTTAATGGCTGCTGCTACAACAGTGTTGGTTCTGGAATCGTCCCCTGAGAGAAGACAGGCATAGCTGATATGCAGTACGAGATGTGCAGTACTAATGGGTGCCTATCCCTGTACAGTCCCATGTGTCTGTCACCCCTAGGATGTCAGTCAACAACAAGCTTAGCCTATGAACACACTCTTACATGCCTAGCAAGACAGAACAAAAAGCCTTGACGCTTTGTATAAATGCAAACTATTGGTAGTTACTTAAAGCACTTAAGTGTTACTAGAGTTGTGTTGTACTGGTTTGATACAATAAAAATAATCATAATACATGACTGTATTTGCTTGATTGTTGTTATTTCATTACAATTCTGGTACTGTCACTCTTGTCTCAACCAATAGCAGGTAACATTGATCAATTTGTTTACTGCCACCCCTTCCAGGAGTTGGTTAAGCCTGCATTACAGCACTGCATACAAGTTTTAACTTCCTCTTCCTCCATATTTGTCCCATTAAATGAATGAAAACCACATTTTCCGATTACAGTGCGTTAGTCACAGCCATTTTGAGCCCATGCAGAAGCAATATGAGAAGTATTATCATCATATTGTATTATGTAAGATGGTGGGTTGTAGCCCCCGGGGGGGGGGGGGGGGGAGCACTTTGCCTATCGGCTTTCCAGGTCAAAACAGAGGAATCCTATGGAGGGGCGGCCATGGGCCAGAGTCATTCAAATACAGCAAAAGTGCTGATGCCACCTATTTACCTTGAGGTAATGGATTTGTTTGCTGCCGTCCCCTCCTCCACTACCTCCTCGAAGGCATATAGTGGGCTTAGCCTTATTCACTTTCTGCTGCCCTGGCCATTTATTTTGATTAGCGGAATGAAGTCCTCCACACTGCTATACCAAGAATAATTGACACGGTGTCCTAGGAGGTCATGAAAAAATATACCTTGAGTCCGGAAAGCTCCGTGTACACATACCCACTGCCTGGTAGTGGAGTAGGAAGGGGTTGGAGTCGAACCTGGAATGTGCATTGCTGCTAGATATGGCAAAGAAAGCTGTCAAGCTTGTCGTAAATCATGTTTTCCCTGCTTTTTAATTTCAATGCTCCCAGCTACATTGACAGGGTAATTGATGTGCGTTGTGGACATAATACTTACTTGGACAATATATTTTCTGTCAGCTGGTTATAAGAGGTCACTGATATCAGAGGTGGAGCCTAATTTAGGTCATAACCTTGAAGTGGCTTTGATTTACCCAGCCAACCTCTCCATAAAATCATTTCGTTCAACACAATGCTGTATGAATCCCTGTTCAGACAAAGTGTATTAATCAGTTGTTCACTGGCACTTGAATTCAGCTGAGGACTTTAGGGTTACGGTGTCGCCAATGTGAAGCCTTCAGTTGGTAAATAGAACAGGAACCTACTTACCTTAACCGTGTATATGCTTACCTTTCTATGTACACAGCTACTGTTGGAATAGCATTGGCTCTGAGGTCATTAGTGGATAGATGTTAGCGCACTGAGGCCAGGAAGACAGGACCGAGCACGGAACTGGCCCAGAGGCCCGGGTGGGGTGGGGTTGGTGGGGTGGGGTGGGGTTGGTGGGGTGGGGTGGGGTTGGTGGGGTGGTGGTGGGGTTGGTGGGGTGGTGGTGGTGGTAGGAGGGGGTGGGGGCAGACAGATGGCAGGTCTGCAGAGGTTGGGATCTGCAGAGGGTTGTTGGCTAAGTTGCTGAGGAAGTGAAATTAACCTTCAGGTCTTCCCCCTTCTAGAGCCGCGCTGCCGTTAATGTGCTGCTGCATCCCACCCAGCCCCCTGGACTAGAACAGTTACAGTTCAGACATAAACAGAAGATTAGTCAGTCAGCATGATGAATGGACGATGCAATCTGAAAACAGATTCGGCGAAAACCCTGATTTCACGGTGCTGAAAGTTTGCCAGACTGCAGTACAGTATCTGCAGTGTGTGTCCCCATCCCCCCCCCCTCCCCCCCACCGCATGCAGTTAAGCAGCAAATATCTGCTCTCTTCGCCATCACTTGAAGGTCGATGCTTCCCTCAGCCCTGAACGGGGTGTAATGCGATGTGCACGCACATGCGATGCAGCATCGGGTGCGGTGTCAGCTCTTATCTGCGCTTGTCATCTCCACTGAGCTTGGAACTCCAGTCCTTGGAAGAACCCGTATGTAATGTGATCATCGGCCTACTCCAGGGCATGGAGCCTGTCTCTTCACTGAACGAGAGGCCCCTCCATTCTGGACCAGGGAGCCCCCAGGGTCCCGCTGTCCATTTCATTTGCCTGATACAATCACTCCCCTGCTTTCTTCCCTTCCGTCCAGCGGCACTAATAACCTCCGAGACTTTGTTTTCGGCTCATCTTCTTCATTCAAAGTCCGCTGTGTAGGATGCTGAGATTTGGATGTTATCTATTCCATTAGAGAAAAGTCACTGTATGGATGTGGGAATGTGACCCCTGACATGACGAATCCTATGTTTTAAATGGATTGGACTGTAAAAAGAGTGTGAATAGATGAGGAAGAGATGGACTCACTGGTTCTCCACAAAACACACCGAAGATAAAGTATAAACAATATAAAGTATAATCAAGGGTCTCACCCGAGTCCTGGAAGAAGTTGGTGAATTAGCGTGCTGGAGGCTACCTCCAAAGTACGAAGCAGCTCTGGATACAGACTGGTGGGGTGGCAGCCTGGTGGGGTGGCAGCCTGGTGGGGTGGCAGCCTGGTGGGGTGGCAGCCTGGTGGGGTGGCAGCCTGGTGGGGTGGCAGCCTGGTGGGGTGGCAGACTGGTGGGGTGGCAGACTGGTGGGGTGGCAGACTGGTGGGGTGGCAGCCTGGTGGGGTGGCAGCCTGGTAGGGTGGCAGACTGGTGGGGTGGCAGACTGGTGGGGTGGCAGACTGGTGGGGTGGCAGCCTGGTGGGGTGGCAGCCTGGTGGGGTGGCAGACTGGTGGGGTGGCAGACTGGTGGGGTGGCAGACTGGTGGGGTAGGGAGTCATACAAATCAGGTCCTAATCTGAATCTGACAAAAAAGAGAACGTTAGTGAACTGGCTCGCGCCCCATCTGGCTGCTGTTAACTCACTTTCTGAAAAAGAAAAAAAGGCAAACAGTTAAAGGTCTGGTCATATTCATATAAGTTATATATACATATAACGATTATTAGGAAATTATGTCATTTCCCTGACGGCCGGAGAAGTGAGGATTTGGGAAAAAGCTACAGCTGCCATGAGAGTTTAAAGTAGATCATCTCTTGTTCAACTAACACACCTATAGATTTAGTACAGCATGCTGCTGCTACTGCTATTAACTCTGACCAGGAAGCTTGAAAAGAATCTAATCTCACCATCCGGATGTGAGTTTGGGGCAAACACCAGGGGACCACGCCAAGCTGTCTTTGTTAAAGAACAGATAAATGAGAAATGATTACTGGGGGTGTTGTGACTGGCTGGTTGATTTCACCATTTTGCTGAATCTTGAGGAACTCAAATGAAACATCTGTCGGTTTGCTTTGAAGCGCAGTGAAAAGAGAAATATGATAACAACGCCTCAGATGACAGCCTTTGTTATTTTCTTGTAATGTTATCACTGTCTCACTGTAAAGCTGGCATTCGGGCTGGCATGTTTACTTAAACAAAATTAAAACCCAATTCAGCTCATTTTCGTCTAATTGTGGAAAACAAGCTGTACCATTAATTGCTCTCATGGCAGAGACAACAGGACAATTATATATTTTATGGTATGCAGATGGGCCTTTCCCCAGAATCATCTGGACGATAAACCTGTCCATTTCACAATCAAAATGTCCATAGAACTACCAAAATGGCAGCACAAGACTCAAGCATATACGCTGAGCTATATTCAGTACGTCTACAATATTTACTGCCTGCACACCGTCCATTTATTATATTTTGTTATTCCCTTGTGTCACTATGCTATTCGAAATCGATGTCACAGTTGCAAGGGTTAAACATATAAAGCTCATGCTTCTTGTAAAGTGCTAAACCTACAGTAACACAGTGTAAAGCTTGGGTTAGTACCTCTCCGTTTATCTTTGTAACCCTCCTGCAGATGATTTATCCTGGATACACTGTCAGACTTGACAGTTCCCATTATCTGTGGCACAGGGCTGAATGACATTTTCTTATCTGGCGTGAAGACAATTTTCTGATCCAACTCCTCATAATCTTACCTTGGATGGGTTCTCCAGGCCAACATGTATTGATTTCCAAACAGTTTCCATTAGCGAAGTGGCAAAAGAGTCAAAGTTTGCGTTGCCATAGAGATTTTGCCATCCCATAGATTGGATTCATCATGGCTTGTTTGACGGTTCTGGGAAAATACTGTAAATGACTCATTTACTGCAAAACAGATTTGGCAAACATCATAAACTGAAAAGCGCATCATAAAACAAGCAAAATGTTACAGCATTGTGTTACATAGATAATATATCCAGCAAAACTAAATTATGTTGGTGTAACATTATTTCTTGTTATACGCAGGTTTCAGCTGTGACACTTTCCAAACATCGTCCGTGTTCATTTTATGAAAACAATCCAGTCTGGGTTTCCAGCTGAAGAACAAAATTGGAGAGTGACCAATACTGGTGGAGGTCCATGGATGTCAATGCAACAGTAATTGTACAATTCAAATCTATCAAGACCTGATGAGGCTCCATTTTCTTTTGACAGGGGAACTATGGATATTATTTCTGCCCCAGCCAGCAGAAGGTATTACCGCCTCATCAGTCTTTCAAAGTCAACGACAAGTCAAAGACAAAAAAATGGACACTATGGTGCATAACACTGACATTTTTTAATAGAATTCATTTATAACAAATGGAACTTGTGTCAGCAAAGAACTGATTTTCATACAGACTTCATTCGCCACCAATGTAACCTAAGTAAGAAAATAAAAAGCACCCCTTTCATTCAGAAAAAAAAACAGTTTACGCGTACAACTAATCAGAGGTAATTGTATGATTTCTTTTAACAAGCCTTTTTTTTTTTTTTTTACAATTTCATTAATTAATTTCAGTCTATGCATCCAGACGAGAGATAGATAGAGAGCAGAGAACACGTTTATTTCTGTAATGACACTCCAAGCTTGAATGGCGAAGCCACAATAACAGATGGTTGGGACAGATTTCAGAACTCGTCTGTTTGAGTAATCATGGCACCAGAATGGATGCTCTTTTTTTTTTTTGTCTTTTTAAAGTTGATACCTTTTTGTGTTATTTACATACACACAAAGTGAACGATTAAGGAGATTCTTACAGATGGGTTCAAGTAATATATTATTGGGTTTAGAATCAATAGGGCAGTGCATAGTACAAAGATATAGAAAGTGCAAATCTTCCTACTAGGCCGACTGTGGGCACTCTGCAATGTTTCTCCATGCATGTGAAAAAAAAACAAAACAAAACAAAAACATTAAAATGGGAAAACAAATTTTGTGAAGTCAGTTAATGAACACAGACTGCTGAACTAAATAAAAAAAGTGGCATCAGCCACAATGAGATTAAATAATAGCACTTAATGTTATGAAAAAAGAGTACAAAAAAAGGTTAGTAAGCAATGAGCACAAAAACAAACAAAAAACAAAGATTTAGCTGCTTGAAATAACAAGGGAGAGAAAGCTCCTGGAATGCACATCCACAAAGCTAAAAGAGCAGAGAGGGTAAATAGGTGTCCGAAATATAGACTCTGGCTTATTAGAACCTACACTGAAAACTGCACTTATCTGGCCTCTTTATCAAGAGTGGCCAAACCAATTACTTTGGAGTTGCCATGAGAGTATAACAAAACTTATGACATCGTTTGTCTAATAGTTGTGAGTTTAGACATTATCATTCGGTCAGAAATTGGTTCTGAAGTTTTGGGGCAGCAAATGTATATTTCAATTCTGCAAATTATTGTCTTTTATCCTAATCCTTTAATGAGTGTCATGCTAAAACACATTTAAGTGCCGGTTTGTTTTTCTTCTATATTTCTACATGTCTCTTTGAAATGGATACACAGGAAAACAAAAAACCTGTGGAAAGGATGGCCATTAATCTCTAACAGAAATGATTTCATGCTATGCTATTGAATTGGTGTGATGGTCGTGAATTACATGACTCTTATTTTGTTTTTATAACTCAGCCACAATAAGGCCACATAAAATGAAAAGAGGAGCATTGCAATGTAAGGATTTGCATATATAATCTCATAATGTATCAAATGAATACTTCTGGTGGAGAAAATTAAATACAGTAACACTATATTCATGGTCTACTAAAAAAGAATACATTATGATAAATGAGTATTATAAAAACAGGCATAAATATAAGGCACTCTAAATGCAAAATTATAATATGTTACGTGTTTCAAAAACCACCAAAAAGTGACGTCTTTATACCTTGCCCTATTGTATGAAACAATACTTAAGCGACCTGGTGTATGGAACTATAGGCTGTATGAGTGTATCTATATGCACTGTTGATGTTTTGAGTGATACTTGACATTCCCACTTCAAAACCGTACTCAGAGAACAACACTGTCATGACTTAACAAGGTATCCACATGAACCCTATCTATAATACACCTATTTATTGCACAAGAAAAGATGCACCGAATCAGAATACGATTTTGTCCTACTGATGTGCATTCCAGTGAAAAATCTCTTCATTTCCCCCATAGCACAGAAATCTCCGCGTGGAAGCTTCCATGTACTATCCATCCATATATAATCATTAATTATGTCTTTTATCCCCAATACATTTATAATATATGTTATATTAATACTTTCATTTATATATACTTTATATGTTAATTGTCTATTTTATCAAACATAATCATGTGTAGCTAATTCATCAGGTTCTCATCTCGTCGTCATCATTCTAACACGGAAGAACTAAGATAATCGGTAGCAGCAACTTCATACTTTGCGCATCCCTGTTGATTCCACAAAGCCCCAGTTTTTTTTCCATGGGTCAACTTAAATTATGTATGTGATCACGGACAAAACAAAGTAAGAATAAAAACATAAACCCTGTAACAAAGTCCAAAAGGTTTAAAGTTTGAATACAGGACTGCACAGTGTGCAAGAAACAAACTAAACTAAAACAAAAAAGAGCATTGGGAGAAAAAACTCTGCATGATAAGAACAGTTCAACGCTGAAAAACAAACACAGAACTCAATTACTTTGTATCATTTCATCAAGTGATGCATTTGTATAAAAAGAAAAGAAAAGAAAAAAAGAGAAAGAATAAATTTGCACGTTTCCATAAAGAAGCACATATTATGGGTATAATAAAGGACTAAAAAACTAAATCAATAAGCTTCATCTGTTTCATATATCTTTTAACAATACTCTCCCCCATTATTGTTAAATGAGGACCGTTGTGACAGGAAATGGGGGGTTTTCAATCGTTATTACTTTAGTTTTGTCCTGTTTTCATAGTGGACCAAGCACTGGTGTCTTCTTTTCGATGGGTTGTCTGTGTGTAGTTGATTGTGGAACAGAAGTATCTCTTTACAATGTGCATCGAGTTTATAGCCATTCTGTGTGCCTCCAATGCCTCTCGTAAGGGTTCAGAATCACTGATGCGTTACTTGTCAATTCTCTTTATTGTTCGTCATGGTATCTTTTCAGTTATTTCTTGGTGTCTTTTAGTTTTTGTGCCCATGGTGAATCCTTGAAGCAACAGAAAAAAATAATCCCATTGGATGCTTCAACAGTCAGGATCATCTCCTTACCCTCTGTCCCAGGGTGAGGTCTATGGGTTTGAGAAATACTTGGTCCTCCTGGAATCATCGTTAATATTTATACTTTTTTTTTGTTGACATTTTGTGTCTCACATCCAACACTTAAATGAGTCGTTAGCTAGGAGTTTAGAAGTACTTTCTCAAGCAGGAAATTATGGCTCAGTAGAGAGGCTCGCTGGGGGAGGGGGGAGGGGGGGGGGGGGGGGGGTTCATACTGCCAAAGGGCCCTCTGCTTTTCCCTCTGTCAAGGAACTTCTACGTTGCATAGTGATCGAAGCTTCCCAGGTACTCCAAACCAGCTCTGTAACAGAACTGGTATTGATCCTGTGGAGAAAGAAATAGGTCACATGACTTCCCAGAGGTTTCCTCGTCACCAGTCGAGTCTTTTCTCGCTAGTCTCACAATCTGTGTGCATTAATACTGGCTGTTGTCCGCTGAGCTCTGCTCTAGTGTTTTTCAGAATTCATTTTTTTTATTTTTTATTTTCCTCGGTCCTGAAATTATGGACAAATGGATTTTGAAGCCCAACAAAGCAGAACGCTGCTGGTCTAAGCAATTTTCGAAGAGGCAGTTGAAAGCTTTCGTTTCAGCTCACATTGATCTAGACGTACTTTCTCAACTTTGGAGATGAAGGTAGCAGTAGGGCATTTTAATGAATGGCAACAGAAAGATGCAATGTTTGGATTTGAAAACATGGAGGTCAGAGTGCAGTGAGAGATCCAACTCAGAAATTCGAGATGTTCATATTTTTTTTTTTTACATACGACTCGGGAATTTCTGCTTTATTTGAAAGAGTTACAGGGAAAGGGTCCTTGGGCAAGGCACTTCACCCTACTTGCCTCAAGGGGAATGTCCCTGTACTTGCTGTAAGTCGCTCTGGATAAGAGCGTCTGCTAAATAACTAAAAGTGAAGTGAAGTAAAAGTAAAAGTAAGAGATAAGCAATGTAATGTAGGGAGAAACGGCAGCGGACATGCAGGGGAAACTCTTTCCTCCTGGAGCATTTCTGATATCCTGGACACTTCATGGAATGAGGAGCCTCAGTAAGTCAGGAATTAACCAATCTAAGAAGTCATCTAACCCATCTACCAGCTCCTATAACTCTCACCTCTGTCTGCACCATGGCCGGCCTCTGTGTCCGGAGCATTTTCACTGTCTGGAAGATGTCCACCACACCCTCGTACCTCATCCTTTCCAAGACAATGCTGAGGGTGATGAAGACTCCTGTTCTACCCACACCAGCACTGGGAGATTGAGGAAGAAAAGGAAGTCATCAAAATACTTACAGTTGTCCTTCCTTGTTCATTGTCACAGCTCCCCCCTTCCCCAACCCTCTCAACGCTAATTTTCATTCGCTGATTATATCCACAAGATAAGCACTTGACTAGTGTTCATTTAAACTCTGGATATATTTCTCATCTCCGAAGGATCAAAGCAAAGCTTGTCGTATTGTTTCCTACTACAACTGAAGCTTAACGCTGTGGCCTTGGAGGCTCAAAATGATAGTGTTCTCTGACATCTCATAAGCTGCTCAACTCACCACCATCCGATTTGGTCCTTCACTTGGCCATTTTAAGAGATTTGCTTAAAACATAGCTGTTTAATTAAGTTCCTTCTCATTAAGATTGTATATTATGTTTCACAATTGTATTTTTACTATACTGTGGCAGCTTGAAGGGAAAAAAAGGCACATTTCAAAGAAAGAACGTATTTTCTCCCTAACTACGTAACTGCCACCATTTTTATTCCTTTACTTACGCTCATGTTGACAGCAGGCTGTCATCACAGACAGTTCAGATGCTTACCTACAATGGACTGAGATGGGCCCATCTTGGCCAAACTGCTCTTTCGTTTTATGCACTTGGCCGATGAAATCGATGAAGCCCTCTCCCGATTTTGGCACTCCTTGCTCAGGCCAGTCGGTAAACTGAAACTGCCTCACCGTCCTTGACTGGCCGTCCTGGGAGACGGAAAGAGGCACCGAGGAAGAGAGAGGGAGAGTCTGTGAAGAGGACTTAAACATGATGTCACACGGCACCAGGACGAGTTGAGACGTCAAGACAGCCTGACGGAAGAACTGCGACGGTTCTTTCGGCAGCCATCATCAAGCCGGCTCATAACTCCCTCTGGAGTTCCCCCGTCAAACGTATCAGCGTCTCAGGAGGGAATCGGGATGCCAAAAAAAGCCACGTAGTTTCAAGCGCCAGAGAAAGCGGGTTTGTTACTAACGATATCCGTCGTTTCACCTGAATGTATTAATACATGAATACTAAAGACGCAAATGTCTTTGATGTGCTGCCTTTGCCAGGCTCTTGAAGAGCTGGTCTTTGAGGGTGTGCATTACTTAAGTGATATTGTATCCCCTTGATAAGGGAAGCTATTCCACTGAGCAAGCAGGGTAACACGCACTACAAAGAAGAAGCCGGCGCCATTTATCAGCGTAAGCCTTTGATGGAATTAAGACGCTCGGTTAGCCCGGCGCCGCTGGCGTCAATTTTGTTTTTACACATTGACATGTGTCATAATTCTCTCCAATATATGCGGATGCTTATGTTTATCTGTGGAATCCCAGTTCGCCAGACTCGTTTATTTGATTTTCGGGATCTACCGGTCAAAACAAACGCAGGAGCTTCGCCAACTATCGCTGTCGACGCCGTCGGTCATTTAATAAATCAACTGGATTTTGAAACTGCGGACTATACATGGTCTGCACAGTGGCTCCCTCCTCCCTCCCCCCCCCCAAAAAAATATAGATATTTCTGAGATTTCCAAGATTCCTAATACAAACAGAAAGGAACATTTGTAACAGCCACTGTCGGTGTCAAATGTAGACGGCGTGTTGATCTAGGGAAGCAGCGTTCCATACTTACTCTGGCGTCAGTCACTTTAAACTCCCGCAGGATGTACTGGGGCATGTTGTACTCAGCCATGGGGTCCACTACAAAGTACTGGTATCTGGCTGACCTCTCTGCTGGCCAATACTGGTGGCACTTTTCCTGCAGGATCAAAAGGATGCACAAGTCAGCCAAAGGTTTTCATCCGAAGCGCGACGTCCAGAGAGGGGGACCGTGACGGCTCTCGTACCCTGCCCATCTCCCGGAGCTTGGTCAGCATGACCACGATGGTCGAGTTGTGCTCCCAGAGCATCCGCCAAAAGTCCTCCGTGGTCTCGGCCAGTGGCCCTTGTGTGGCGATGTAGGCTTTCTGTTGCCTGGAGGGGATGACAACCAATCAGAATCAGAATGTATTTTACTCGCTATGCAAGATATACGAACACAGAATTTACCTTGGCAGGAAAGAGCGAAGTGGGTGAAAAAAAGAGCTTATCTCACTTTTCACTCTTCCCTTTTGACAAACGACTAGACGTTGTGCAGTCAAACCATAAGCTACGGCATGCATGGGACCCCCAACAGTGATGGAATCCTCCGGAACACAGCACGTACAGTCCCGCTCCATTCGGGTCAGTGGAGAGAATCGGTGGTTTACCTGTATCCATCGATGAAGCTGGCGTTGATGTAGTCCGACCCCTCCACTCCTCGGATGGGCTGGAGACAGACCCGCGTCGACTCGTATGGCATGATGTTGACAAGGCGGTTCTTGAACTTGTTGCAGGGTAGATTGGCACTGATGAATCGCGACGTGTGGGCTTTAGTGTTGGCTAGGCGCTGTGGAGGGAAAGATAAGAGCGTTAGCTGATTATCAATGGGCTGAATGCCGCCAGCCTTTTTTTCTCCTCCTCCTCTCTGCCACCCAGCGCTTGACATTAAAAAAGGAGGCTTGTGTAAAATAAAGACGTAAAAGTTATTAATAATATCATGGTTGTACCGCAGTGGGGGAGGCCAGCACGGGATTATGGGTACTGAGCTGCCAAATATTCTGAGTAAAAAAAAAAAATCCTGTTTACTACCTCTGTAGTTACATATTTCATATTAGCGTTAAGTACACAGAGGGGAACCAAGGGGATTATTGTCTGTGCTCAGCCTTTGCAGAGGAAAAAAAATGTGTTGTGATGAAAAGAGAAAATGGATGCTGGATGGAGCCTGAAGTGGACAGGAGAGCAGGTAATCAAACCTGTTCATCATCTCAGCGGTATCAGCATCCATCACTGAGCAGGGGAGGGAGGAGGAGCGTGACGAGCGAGGCCAAGCCCATGCATGCAGCTCTTCCACGGGCTGCTCACTGAACATGCAGGCTGGGTTTCAAAGCCCCCCTTTTGGCAAGAGTCCTAGTCTTGAGGTGGTGGTGGTGGTGGTGGTGGGTGGAGTGTGGGGCTGTGTTCAGTATCTGCTGTGACACTAGCTCGCCTTTTCTGACAGTTGTATTTATTTTTTTGTACAGAAGGGAAGGAAGGAGTTGGGAAAGGGGAGATCCCAGAGACGGGGGTCGTTTAACCCATGTTGGGTTACAAAAAGAAGGCTGCTAACTGGACTGGCAGGACGACCGCAGGCCCCAGGCTGTCTCGCTAGGCTGATGGGAACTGGAAACAACGTCTAGGGGGGTTGTGATATTGGCCAATCAATGACGCCAGGGCCTTTATGTGACTCGGGTTGGGGGGCGACCTACGTTACGAAGAAAGGGCCCAACTGAATTTACTTGAAACAATATCTAACCACAATTCTAACTTTCAGTGAGAGAAAAAAAAGATAGTTACTGTAAGCCTTCCCGGTCCAACTCGGATGCATAAAGATCGTGACTCACAATGCTGTTCCTCATTATTTATTTTAACAGGGCAATTTCCTCCTCATTCCCCATGCTGCCTCCTGCCCCCAAGCAGACAGAACAGCACACAGTTCCAGAGGGAGCAGTCAAGCTCCATAAAGTGGAGTTCGCACAGCCCTAAATAACTGCTCCATGCAATCCACACAGGAGCTCAACGGCGTAACCCTACCAAAACTGGGCTGACCGCAAATAGCCCTTAGGCCCACCCCCTCCTGCCCCTCCCTCCTGCCCCTCCCTCCTGCCCACCCCTCCAGCCCACCCCCTCCAGCCCACCCCCTCCTGCCCACCCCTCCTGCCCCTCCCTCCTGCCCACCCCCTCCTGCCCACCCCTCCTGCCCACCCCTCCTGCCCCTCCCACCTGCCCCCCCCTCCTGCCCCTCCCTCCTGCCCACCCCTCCTGCCCCTCCCACCTGCCCCCCCCTCCTGCCCACCCCTCCTGCCCCCCCCTCCTGCCCCTCCCTCCTGCCCACCCCTCCTGCCCCTCCCTCCTGCCCACCCCTCCTGCCCACCCCTCCTGCCCCTCCCACCTGCCCCCCCCTCCTGCCCCCCCCTCCTGCCCCCCCCTCCTGCCCACCCCTCCTGCCCCTCCCTCCTGCCCACCCCCTCCTGCCCACCCCTCCTGCCCACCCCTCCTGCCCCTCCCACCTGCCCACCCCCTCCTGCCCACCCCTCCAGCCCACCCCTCCTGCCCACCCCCTCCTGCCCACCCCTCCTGCCCACCCCTCCTGCCCACCCCTCCTGCCCCTCCCACCTGCCCCCCCCTCCTGCCCCCCCCTCCTGCCCACCCCTCCTGCCCCCCCCTCCTGCCCACCCCTCCTGCCCACCCCTCCTGCCCCTCCCTCTTCTCACCTTGAACTCCAGCTCCATGCCCGTGACGTTCTCTCCGCCCTCGACCTGCGTCAGCTTCTGGATGTAGGCGAACAGGTTCCTGGCGGGCACCTCGGTGGTCCCGCAGGTCACCGCCTCCTGGAGGGCGTCGTGGATGAACACGTACTGGTCCTCCGTCTGCACCATGTAGTTGCGCTGGGCGCGCATCAGCGTCACGTGGCCGTAGATGTCCACCGTCTTCTCGTGCTTGATGCGCTCCAGCATGGCGTCGATCACGATGAAGCAGCCCGTGCGACCCACGCCGGCGCTGAAGACGGACACACGGAGGAGGAAGAGGAGGAGGAGGAGGAAGAGGAGGAGGAAGAGGAGGAAGGGGTCTGTTAAGAGGGCTGGTTGTGTTTAACGGTTAAAAAGCAAACGAAAGGCGTGGTGGTGGGATTCAAAGCTAACAATGAGTTTGAGCAAGAGCCTCAAATGATGAATTCGTTTTTCTTGCCGCCACACCTGACCCATGACCCCCCCCCCACCCCCCCCCCCATCACCCCTATCCATACTCCGCTCTACAGCTGTCACGCTGTTTGTTGTTAAGTGATGGAAGGTGAAAGGCAGGTTACAGGCATCACGGATCGCCCCCTGCCTCCGCCCAAGATGAGGTTAGAGAGAGCGCGGGGGGGGGGGGGGGGGGGGGGGGGCGTCCCCGTCCAAAGGCTGGCGCTGCAGGGATGACCGTTTTGGCTTTGAGCTTAATCAAATCTGAAGAGCTGCAGCGAAGGCGAGGTTTCTGGCCAGGGTGGGCTCTCTGCTGGCAATGCCCTCCCTCCCTCCCTCCACCCTCCACCCCCCGCCTGTCCCCTTCAGTCCATCTGAGCTAATCACTCGCTCAGCCGGGCCATTTAACCTCTATCTAGAAGCCTCAAAAGCCCCTCACCACAACGGGGGCACACACACACATCTGTGTGTGCGCGAGGGTGTGACTTTGAGAGCTCTGGAAAATGTGTTGGACAACTTCTGAGAAGTGCAGCTGACTTCAATTACTACCGATGGATTAGCGCTCTCCGCTAAAATGGCATAATGGCTTTTGAGGAGGCCCTGAAAGGCCAGCCTCTTCATTAAGGCTTCCGTTGGAGGATTTTTACATTAGTATCGGTGATTAAAGAGTGCCTGAAATGCAAGAGACAAAAAAAAAAATGTTATGTTTTTCTTTAAACTGTGGCAGGGCCTCATACAGCACAAACATACACATAATGCACAGTGCAGTAAATGATTGCACAGTAGTAGGTGTCGAAACCAATACCACCCCCCCCCCACCCGCCCCCAGTAGTAGTTACGACAGCAACATGCTCCAACACATCGATTTCATCGCCATCCAAACTTTCATGGCGAAGTTCAGTTTTTCACTCGGCTGCATTTGCAAGGTTCAAACTGCCGTCTGACAGTTTGTCATCCAGAGTCAAGCTTTGACAAGTCAGTCCTTGCTCTCCACGCTCGAAAGTAAATAGGTTATTCAACCCATTAAGATGGCGTGCCTACTTGGTGTGTGCCTCAATCCCTTGCATTCAACTCCTGAAAGAGCATTTGTTGTTCAATTTATACCTCGGTAAAAAAAAAAAAAGTATGGAGAAGAAGGAAAACTCAAAATGAAGGAGCGTTGGTCCCTGGGGCATCTGTCTGGTTAATGTGCCATGCTGATCTGGAACCGTAAGGGTGGGGGGGTGGGGTGGGGGTGGGCGGAGGGGATTAAGACACATGGTTGTTCACTAAAAAACAAATCATTATATAGTTTGCATTTTAAATGTCTGGCGGTGGCCGATTGATTTTGTGATTTACTCTGGGTTTTGGCTTGAGCCGAGTTGAGTAAATTACCATATTTGCGTACATTTCTGGATCTCACTTACAGGGTATTGTGTATTGGTGTGTGTGTGAGCGTTTAAGTGTGTGTGTGTGTACAGGAATGAGGACTGTGAGAAAGCATCTCAGGCATATTTGGATCGTGAATCACCACCCAGTCTAGAGAGGAGAGCCTCTGAGCGCAGGGGGGAAACAGAGAGGTGGAAAGACGCTCCTTCTGGCCCACGCGCCAGCTGTTTCCAATCTGTAACCGTTTTCACAGTCCGAATCCCGGGCTGCAGGAGAGCGATGACCTGCGAGAGAGCAAGCGACGGAGTGACAGCGTTGAGCTAGAGGGACGGGCGGAGAGAGAGATAGGAGAGAGGGGAGGGGTTTGTTGGCACGGGGGAGGGGGGGGATGACATCGCCGGTTGGCTTGCTTTCCTGCCCCCCTCCCCCTGTTATCTGGGAGAATGTGGAGGAGGGAGGGGGGTGTCTGGAAGTTTGGCAGTTGAAGGGGCCGGTGGACTTAGCCTGCTAACGACCTGACACTGGCTGCCCTGACAGCCATGGCCAGCTGCTTGGGACGTCGGCAGACATTAGCATCAGGCGTGTATGTCGGAGTTTGGGGAATAAGACGGGGCAGAATTACATGGTAAAATACAGCTGCAACCCGCTGGAAGTAGATAAAGCCTGGACAGCGGTAAAAAGCAATTACAAGTGTATTGTTAGCAAATCCTTTTCTGTTGGGCAACCTCTCAAGCCACCCTCTCACCCATTAAAGACACACACACAAACCCCCAAACCACAGCACTAACTTGCACACCCGCCCGGGTCATTGAATCCACGATAATGATGACATTTAGACATATAATTATTTTCATAGCGAGTTTTACAATTGTGGCCTTTTATTAAACTGTATTTCTGCCTGCCTGTTGGGCACAATAGCAATGATTTGGCAGCATCGCTGATACCTTCTAACACTCATACAACTAGGTGGGGGGGGGGGGGGGGGTGGGGGGGTTCCTTGAATGTATACCCTGACACTCTTGTGTCTTTGAGACCGTCTAAACTTCGTCATGCGCTGTGGGAGCGTAGACAGGAAATCATTGCTAGGTGAGGGGGGGGGGGGCGTGGGACGTTAGTTAATGCAGGCAGGGCCTCCTCGCTGGGCAGTGAGAGCCTGGGAGGACGATTAAAAACAGGACCTCCTGCGGACTGCCAGCTAAGGCTGGTCTTCTCTCTTTCCCTCCTCTCGAGCCTTCGTCTACAGCGACGCTGTTTAGAAAAGCATCATCTTGATTGGTTCACACCTGGCCTTGATGAGGAAGGAAACATCCAATGTCGTCTGGCGAAAACTAAGCGACAACGGGGATGTGGCAAAGCGGCAGACATCACGTTTATTTCCTCCACGTAAAGCTTGGTCTGGTTGAAACCGAGGGGCCATCCAAGTACAGCACACTCATCGATCTCAGCGCAAGCCTCTTCAATTCTTCCACAATCCATGGAACAACCGGGGTGACACGGGACCACGAGCTTCACCTTTCTCCCTTTGAGCGGAGGGAGAAAGGCTGGCGATCCCTGTGACATTCAATCATGTCAGACGGACTTCCGCTGAGCACTCATAACGCCTGGGTAGACCTGTACCCAATAGAATCCCTGCAGCAGGTGACCCCCGCGGGGTTAGAACCCGCCTGGAACTGGAAGGCACCATTTACTGCTCTGCAGTGCTGGTAGAGTTGGGGAGATGGGGAGATGGGAGTGGGGATTTCACAATATACTGCCTCCTTCCTCTCTTTAAGAAAAGATGACCTCACCTTGCAAAAAGTTCTACGAGTGGGAACACATGAATGTATTTTTAATAACATCCGTCTTCACTGCTCCTGAGGGGAGGAGTTGGCAGACCTCCATCTTGACCGGACTAGGGAGAGTCTGCACGTGCAACATAAACGACTCTATTGAAACATGGGGATCGTTTACAGTCATCCGAAGCTGGAAGTTATTTATTTTTACATGCTTTGTTGAGGGTTAGGAGAGACTTTATTTGGGTAACAAGATTTAGATATACCAGCAGATACATGGAAATGTTCTCCTGATTAACTTATGTCTACAGTTTTGGAGGAGAAATCCTTAACCTAGTACTGACCCACGTCCGTTATGGTTTTGATTATGGTTCTTTGATTTGGAGGATTTTCACAGTGGGGTGGAGGATGGGGAAATGTTACAGTGACCATGGGTTTTTGGGGGACAAAATGTGTTTTGGGACAAAAACCCTCTACTGTCTAATTCCTGATGGCCTCATCCGAAAGCTACTGTGAATTGAGGAACTCTATCTCCGCAGTGACAACAAAGCAGTTCAATCAATATCTCTTGAGGCTCGTCTACTTTGGTCTGACCATTCCAAATGAATTCAGCTCCCTGAAGTCCAGGGGCCATTACCAATGAAAAGATTGTTGGGTGTGTATGTGTGTGTGGGAGTGTTGAAGAATGTGAGCATCTCTATACAAAATCTAAATGTCTGCCACAGTGCGTAGACAAATTACATTTGTCTCTCCCTCTTTTAAACATAACGTTACCCTCAACCCCACAGTTTGGCTTTTGGTTTAGTTGAGTAATTTGTGACTTGTTTTGCACAGTTACCAAGGAAAACAGACTCGTTGAAGTCTCCATGTCACATTTCCGACATATAATGGCTTGAGAAAATAGTTATTGAAATGGTCTGGAGACTGCAGTCTACATTGCAGGCAATGAAGCAGGACAATTTTATTTGTATAAAATAACAAATAAACACAGAAAAAAAAAACTATGTTTTGACTTGGCTTTATACATGTGGCGCAGTAAAATATGTTGGCAGTTTTTTTTCCACCAACTTTGAAGTTAACTTTCCAATGTTGTGAGCGAAACTACACTGGAAATGTTTTTTTTCAAATGGAGGCCTGTCAAGCCTTGTGGAGACTGTGGGAGTGTTTGGGATTTGAAGTGCAGCCCTTTATCTGATACAGGGCAAGGAATTAAAACTCCCATCTGCAGAGTGACACTAATTCTCACATTCTGCTTTGCTGTAAAAAGTTGGAATTTTTCAATTTAAACTGATTCTCCAAGCGGCTCTAATTAACTCCGGCATGTGGTAATTTTAATTCTTCGGTAATCCCTTCTCTTTTTTTGTCAGTTTCCGACACAAGTTTGTATCTTCTTGTCCACTCGTTATCTCAGCTCCTTCATGTTTCCCCTCTTTCTCTCTGTCCCCCCCCCCCCCCCCCCCCTCACGGCTCTAAAGCCTCTGCTGACTTCCTGGGTTCAGAGGACCCAGACAGCTGTGTTTCCAGCTCTTTGTGCTCCTCAGTCGGGAGTCCGGCCGGCTCGAATCGAAGCAGAAGTGTGAAGCGAGGGGGCTCTTTTCTCTCTCGTTTTTTTTGGGACGCGCCAACCTCGGGGATAATCCGGGGCCTTGTGGGCTGCTGATGTGCGACATGTCAGAAGCGAGGAGGACGTGTCTGTCTGCGATTGTGTGGGAGGGATGTTCAAGTTTGTCGAGGGCACTGACGGTAATCTGTGTAGTCTGTGGTGTCAGAATACCTTCAGATCTAAAAATCCCTTATGGTCTCAGTGAGTAAGTATTTAGCTCATGTTATCTATGATTTAAAAAAAATTTCCGGCGTGTTTTTTGTTTTGTTCTTCTTTCCTTTCAACTGAGGGTGCGTTTTTCATCCCTACTTCTCTCTCATATTTATCTTCAGTCTGTCTAGGTATCTTGTTTCCTGTGTCTATCATCTTGGACATACCATCAAGTCTATCCTCTCTCTTTCATCTCTGTCTTCTCAGCCATTGAGACTATTCTGTCTCCATAATACCAACTCCAGTTCCCTTTACTTGTTGAGTAGCAGTTCCACAAGGGACCATTCCCACCTCCCTGCCATCGCTCACCTGCAGTGCACCACCATGGGCCCTGCGTCCGGCGGGTTGCAGGCTTTCACCCTCCTGAGGAAGGCCAGGAACGGGGTGGGGTGCTCCGGCACCCCGTGGTCCGGCCATGCAGTGAACTGGAACTGCCTCACCTCCCTCTTCTCACTGGAGCCGTTCTGGACGGAGGGGAAGTTTCGGATGAGTCAATATATCATCCGACGCCAATAGATTTATCGTTCCCTCTCCTATTGAATGGACACTTTTAGGAGTCTGAGGAATAAAGGCAACTTACTTTATAGAGTGCAAACGTCCTGACGCAGTACGTCGCTAGCTCCACGGTGTCCAACAACGTCACCTGGATGAGGCCATAGGTTTCCGTCCCTCTTGTGGGCCAGTACTGGTCACACTTCACCTGCGAGTAGCAAACAAGAAAAGCACATTAGACAAGGTCAACCGTGTCTATTCTCCTCCTACAACCCTCATTTCTTTCCCAGCCTCCGGTAGCTACTTAATGATCTGTTCCCACAAGACGATCCCATATCAGCACTCATACACATCAACGGCACAAGTCTCTCTAACTTAATAAGACAAGCCAGTGCAAAAAGCATATAGGAGAAGGCGGCTGCCAATTTCTCCTGATTCTGCTGACTGGTGTGATTTCACAATTGAGGAAACAGTCATTCCAAAACATTCCAACGAAGCAGACAGTGCTATTTATTAAGTCGACAGGCTCTATAATTACAATCGTAACCACGGTTTTTCCAATCACATTACAGGCACAAGTTTATTATGATTACAGTGCTTTGTTGCCCAGCGAACAGCCTATAAAACACTGTTCCATTACAGTATTATTGTTTTGCTGCCAAAAGGAACGACTGTAAATGAAAAGAGGAAGTCAAAGTTCCTACGCAGATGTCTTACCTCTCCAGAGTTTCACTACATGAACTTATTTTCACAATCCTCTTTTTTCCCAGTTTAGTGAACTCACTACATCAGTCAATTAATGGTCTTGCCTTTCCGGAACAAAAACGGCGTAAAGGCATTAAAACGTATACAATGCATAGTTTGGGATCATTTTAATATGGTTAATGCTAAAACTATTTTCTCTACATCAGGATAGGCCCAGAAAATAGGATACCGAGACAGATTTTTCTCTTCCAGGGTAAGAAAAGAAATGTCCTGAAGCTCAGGGAGAAATGTTGGCGGCAACAGGACCATGAGAATACTGAACTCAAATGTCAACCCGTAGCAGTTGGAGACGAAAATACCATCTTTGAAGCTACTTTTGTTTGAGATCACAAAGCTATGAGCAATTTTCCTATCAAATCAAATTTTCGAGGGGTCCGCAAAGGACAGTAACTAGTCATGACATTCTGTAAACAGCAATATACGTGAGTGTAATATTACACAGCAAAGAAAATGGATTTTTGCATCCACAGGCAACACCATGACTGGAATGTACTTCTGGTGCAAACGATTAGAGCCACAACTGTGTTGTAACAATGCCACTTGTCTAAGGGTCTTTATCAGGAACATACATGAAAGTGATCATGAGACTTGTGGAGACCATGCAGGGATTGTGTTACCACACCATTTACACTTTAGTGCAAAGCATTCCGCATGGTGACTTTTTAGCCATTCTTAACATGGAACGATTGGCACTGAATTGGCGTCAGGCTTGGTCCATGTGTTGAATGATATGGATTTAAAGGAAACTTAAAGCCAAAACAAGCAGTGCTGTCAAATGGAAGTGTGCCATGCTACAAATACAAGACACTCCAGTAAAAAAAAAGGTTCCATATAAAAAAAGAAAATATATAGGGAAATCGGATCATGGTGTGGTGAAGGGAAAAGAAAGTGACATCGACAGACAGAATGGAAGATGTCTTGCCTTGGAGAAGAAATAAGAAGGTATCTGAAGGAGTATAATTTGTCACACACACACACACAGAAATGAACACAGAGTAGAAGAGATGGAAAAGTCAAAAAACACACGTAATGGATGATGACTATGAAGGTTTGGTGTGTTCATTGTTTTATGAATAAGGATAGAGCCACTAGAAATGAAGCATTTGAAATAACTCCAAACTCCCTCCTCAATTCTTTTGGGGATTTCGTAAATTTCTAGGTAACAACTGCCAAGTTAGGATGAAGCTACATAATTGCCGAGAACAAGAGTTTAAACTTCTGACAACAGCCCCACTAGCCTGATGTTTCCATGGTGATGTGCTTACCCTGGACCTCTCTTCCAGCTTGGTCATCATGACTATGTTGGCACTCCTCTGCTCCCAGATCATCCTCCAGAAGTCTCCAAACGTCTCGGGCAAGGACCCCTGCGTGGCGATGTACGCATTCTGTTTCCTGTAGCCGTCGATGTAGTTGGAGTTGATGTAATCACTCCCAGGGATACCTGAGGAACACATGGGCAAAGTTGTAGAAGAGGTTCTTAGATGTTAGTTTCATGGCCTACTGGTTAAGGATAGAACTGGGTGATGTTGGTCGCTGTCATTGGAGGGAGATTTTAGTTTTAGCAGCCCCATTTAACTGCAGAGTCTACTTAGGAGAGAGATTAAATCTGGAGTGGCTGACTGTTTAATGTTTGTTTTTTGTAATTGAATCTGGAAGTAGAACACGGTGGGCTAAGAAAATGAGAAAGTCTTTATTTGCATGGATCAGTATTGGAAGTCCAACTACTGTGAAATGAATTCAGAGTCACTTAGAGGTCCAGCAACAATAGTTAACTCATTGGTACTGACTGAACATTTCACATACATGCAACAAGGTATTCATTTCTGTATTTACACAAAATGGCCGCTGACTAGTTGAAACCGGAGTGAAACCTGCCATTATTGAGTGTTTATCGTTCCCCCCAAAAAAAACATTTCGTCCACCCACAGCCTTTTTCAAACAAAAGATAGTGTGGTTCTTTAAGATCTGTACACCTAACATCTCTGTAAAACCTCACACTGAGGGGAGCACAAACAACAAGAAAACTGGCAAAACTGTTTTCCCTCCCTCCCTGCCTCCCTGCCTGCCTCTCCCTCTCTCTCTCCTTCTCGCCTCCCTCTGCAAATGAAAGGTGCCTTGGTCTTTTCCAATCTGGAGGAAACGACGAAGCTGACAGCAAGTCAATGCTTCCGGACTGGCAGTTTGGGAGCTCAGCACACACATGGTCTAGCGAGATAAGTCTCATCTGCATGGATGCCACGTCTCAAAGCCGCCCTCCCTCCCTCTCCCTTCTCCCCTCCCTCCCTTCTCCCCTCCCTCCCTTCTCCCCTCCCTCCCTTCTCCCCTCCCTCCCTTCTCCCCTCCCTCCCTTCTCCCCTCCCTCCCTCCCTCCCTCCCTCCCTCCCTCCCTCCCTCGCTCCCTCGCTCCCTCCCTCCCTCCCTCTTCTCCTCTCCCTTCTCCCCTCCCTTCTCCCCTCCCTTCTCCCCTCCCTTCTCCCCTCCCTCCCTCCCTCCCTCCCTCCCTCCATCTTTTTTCCCAGGTAACTTCCGCAGAAAAAAAAAGAAAAAGAGCAAGAATTAGATACGAGTTCATTCAAAATCTCACTTTTCTCTCTCTTATACTCCCTTCTAGCTCTTTGCTCACCAAGAATTTCTGTGATGGACAAGGGATAAATATAATTAAGCCCCCGGCTTTTCAAAAATCATAAGAATGAGTGGGAAACAGACATCATTATGGTTTTAATGAAAACAAGTTTGTTTGACGGATATTTGCTGAATGGTTTCTCTGCAGACTAGCTGTCACTCAGGATTTGTAGAAAACTCTACCATCTGCTTCCAGGACTGTACATATATGCTCATCAAGACATAAACACAAACAACATTATTTTACAGCACTTCCTAGAAATGAATTGTGGATTCTAGAATTACGGAAATCTGTCATGCAAAGTCAGATGCTTGACTTTGTTCATGTACAAGATTGAATAGTTATCGGTTACTTTTATGAGGCGAGGTTTGCATTAGAATTCTTGAGATATCCAAGAAGAATATTCATAGGCATTTCTAACAACTGAAAATAAATAAAGTCTATGCACAGATGAAAAGTTTATGTTTCAGAAGTTGAGATGATTGGATATTGTTTTGATCTTCCCTTCTCAGTGGAATGGAACATTCTGAGCTATATGTGCCTCGTGAGTCAAGTTTGTTGACTTTACCAGTGCCTTGACCACGATAGACGAAGTCCCGCAACACAAAATAAAACAATAGGAAAGTTCCATGGAATTATTTTGTCATGAAAGAAATGTAGGCTTTGGTCAAATAAAATCTAGACTCTAAAGTCAGTCATGAACTCTTACTAATCATCGTCAATGAGCATAGTATCGCGTATGTCACGTGATAAGATTAGTCAACTACAATAACACCTATCATTTTCCGTCGCACCTTCAAAGCACTGTCACATGATTTTACAAACAAGGCGCCACACAAGGCATTGGCTGAAACAAACTCAACCTAAATCTTTCCTCCCTATAGCTTAATGAGCTACTTATAGTGAGGCCTTTCAGTCCCCGCAGCCAGAAGAACTCAATCGAAGTAAACAAATAAGTCCTGGCTGCCAAAAGACTTTGTAGGAGCTTCAGGGGAAGTCCCTGAAGCCTGCTTGGCTTCGTGCTGTTCGGTTGCTACCGCACAAAAGCTCCAGTGTGGGTGTGCAGATGTGTTTCTATGCCTGGCTAATGAGGTCCATCAACACTCAGCTGTGTTCTTTCTGGGAGACTGCAAAGGGACACAACATCTTTATTTTGTCACATTAGCATCCGTTTATTAGTCAATATAGAGTGGGCGGCTGTTTACTTTCCGTGGCGTTGGTGGAAATTGTCGAAAAAGGAATGGTTAATTAATTAACTGGGTGCGCGCTCATTCCACATCAGACAACATCGTCACTTTACTTGCGGTCCATATATTTTATCCTGTGGAAGTGTCACCCATTCTGCCGGGTCTTCAGCAGTTTTACCTCTTTATTTCGATCAACAAAATGTATTTGAAAAAACTATTACTCTGAAAGCCATTCAGAGGTCCACTTTATGTATTTGAAACAGTACGTTTACCTGGAAATCCTTGATGGAAAACATAGTCGTGAAAGAAATGTGGTGCACTTTAAAGCTGAGGACGTATTAAAGGACACAAATTGTGTTGCTGTGTGTTACTCTTAAAGATTCAGCCAGGTAGCCAGTTTACAGGAGTAGAAGGCGGTACAATGGGCCAATGCTTACCATCGATTGCAGATAACAAGACCCTCGAATGATCGTACGCTATCACATTAGCATAGCGGTTCTTTGGTTTGTTGACTTCCAGGTTGGAGTGTTCCCAAGTAAACTGCTGTCCTGGGTCTATGGACTGAAAGAGAAATGTAAATATTTATTATCCGCATTTATTGTCATCTGTTACATTAGGACATTCAACCGGGGCAAACTTCAATATGGTTGGCAGAAAGGTTGCATCGTTCAACACATATATTATATGTGTATATAACACTTTTAAGCTTCATGTTACAAGATAACTCTTCATTCCTTTCTCCATACTGTAGGCTCTGCACTTTACACTCAGACACTGCTATTTTGGAGATTCCCAAAGCACCAAGGGATATTTTAGTTTGCTGCGTGACAGACATTTTGTGTAAGTGACAAGAGCTGTTAAATTTAGGGTTGCAAGTCCGTTGCCACATTCCAATACCATCATTCCATTGGTTTCCATTAATATACAGCCATATGTATCTAGTGACGCATGCTTGCATACATGAATACCAGTCACAGGGTATCTGAAAGGGAGAACATTAACGACACTGCAAAGTGTCAGAGTTTTCCGACTAACACATACAGTTCGGTATTTTACAGTCTTTCCAAATGGTGTCTAACCATGGTCAATGGATGTTACTGAAGTTAATTTTAATACTGTGAAAAAGAATGAATTACTCTTTTGAAGTAGAATGAGTCAATTAAATACCGTTGATAATTCTGAGTTAGTTCCAATGATATGAGGCTCTTTTGATATCTAATAGTTTGAAATTGAGCTCTGTGTTGTGTAACTGTGTGCATGTAACTCTAGTGTTTGATCTTTTACAGATATGATAAGCATGGCACTTATTCCAACCTCCAATAAAAGAAAAAAATTTGAAATGTGAGATAGCTTAACAAATGTATGCTTATAACATGGAAAAATATAGAATATATTTAATAGAAAATACAGAATACTTGACCCACTGGCACCAAACAAAGAACAACTGTTTGTGTGTTGACATTCAAGCTGAACAGCAGTTCAACCAGAGTCGATCATGCTCGCCAGGATAATTAGCAGGAATTCCCTAACATCTAGTTCATACGGATGTGCAAAAAGGATCAGATTTGAACGAGAATGAGAGGGTTTGTATTGTTTGATGAGCCGAGCCTTGAATGTTTATACCACTCATATCATATGTTGAATTACTCACTCTTAATGACACACTATGGAGAACAAGCCACAATGCCACAGTAAGAAGTTCTCAAAGTACAGTACCCAGAAAGGCAATGTGAGCAGTAGGCTGCCCTAACACTAAGTTTATTTACTTCTGGAACTAGTGTAATTGTATTTTCGAAACTTGTTTAGATGTTCTCACTTGCATGACCCAAGAATGACACACCATTCCTGAGCACACTGAAATTCTTTGGTTATTTAAAGTGCTCCATTTAATTAATTTAAATATTGATATATATATTTTTTAATCAATTTAAGTTTGGGAACTAAACTCTGTAAGGTCTTCAGAAATGACGAAGCAGGACCAGAAAGCGTTCAGTGCAGTATGCAACAAACTTCGGCTAAGCTGCAGTATTATACTAAAACGTGTTGAAACACTGGGCAACAACATGCTCATGGGGAGAAGAAAAAAAAGCTTGTGTTCGTTATGCTGGCAAAATTACTTTCCCATTCTCATGAAAAACCTTTCCCCGGAATTAGAATTCGATGTACTAAAGCTGCAATAATGGAGGGGCGAGCTTGGCAGCCGGCCACATTGTGACCTCACGGTTTAGAGCGACGGCAGAGCCTGCAGAGCGAAGGAGGCTGAGAGACTGGGAGTGAGAGAGGGTGACCACAGCTCTGTCACACTCAACGCCCCTGAAAGGACCTCTCTCTCTGGCACAATACTCCAGGCTCCGCCGCCGTTCAGCAGAAGCAGATCCATCTATTTAGATTCATTTCCATTGTGCTTCTCGCTGAATCCATCTACCGTCGGACAGAGAGAAAGCAGATGCGGTAAAAAAATATATAAATGGAGTGGGGGTTTGGGGGAGGGCGAGTGTCGTATTTATTGGCTTCTGCAGGTATTTAATTCCGCGTTGTGGAGTGACTGAGGAGAGTGACTGAGCGAGACGGGAAAGTGGAGGCGTGGGGGGGGGGGAACCTGGCGACAATAACTTTACTTTGGCCCCTGCCACTCAAAATCTATCAATCAAGTGCTTCCTCCATAGCTCACTGCCTGATCAAATCACAGGAATGGGATTATGTCTTCACTACCGTGCCGGTGACTGCCCCCGCCCACTGCCTTCCACCTTCCAGTTAAAGAGATTCCGCCAGCGCATCCCTGCTGATGCCTCGGTTTGCCTGGGCTAATGAGATTACGGCGCTTCGGCGAGATGGTGACCTTTTACCGAACGGCCACGTTAAATGGCAAATTGATTGCCGTTCGGAGATACCGATGTGGGCGCATTCCCTCCGTCGGCTCGCTGAAACTGGATAAATGTTCCGTTTTCAATTTGCCCCGACAGATCGGAGGATTTGGAACCTCGTCTGTGACTGGTGGACCAGGTTCTCCATGGGAAGGGATCATGATTTTCCATTTTATGACTATTGTTTTTCATGATTATATATATTTTTTTTCATTTCCTCTAATGCCAGCTGGTACTCAACAAGGGTTGGGGCCGAAGTGTGGTACACGACATGAGTGCGACACATTTATAATGACAGGATTAAAGGGTTCTTGGAAAATATCATTACAAGGATGTGCTCGAGGATTTACACACATCTGTACGATAACGGTCAACTCAGGTCACCCAGGGACTCTGATCTCTTTCCTCATCCACCTACAGCGCCAAGGGTGGTACTCTGACTAACACGCGTACGATCAGGTGACTTCACTGATGATCTTTTCAAAACATAATCAAATTACTAGCACGGCATATCATGGCCAATCGGTAATTACCTCGTATTCCTGGGAGAACTTGAGGTTGTCGTTGGCTTTCAACCGCTCCAGGTGATCTGCAAGGTCCATGATGGGGATAGGTGGGTGGCTGGTCATGCCTGTCAATCACACAAAACGGCAAGTCAGTTACCGAGGGGCGAAGTGGGGTCGAGTTTGCCGAGCCACAAGCCAGAAGTGAATCGTTAGAAAGTTGCATGTGTGTGGAACAAGGGGATGGAGAAGTGAGTCGTTTGTTAGGCTCGATCGGTCACTCAAAGCAGTGGGGCATGCTCGTAGAGAGGGCATGGACGAAGAAGCCAATGAGAGGATCATCGACTTCCCCCACTCTACCTCCCTACTGTGAGAGAGACAATGTTATTGACACGGAAAGCAGCGGCGGGAGTTAGCATGGCAAAGGACAGCAGACAAACAAAATAAACGAGGAAACCAATCCAAAAACAAACAAACAAACAGAGAGTTTAGCCAGATGTTGTCGCCTGCTTTGAGTGATGACATGTTACTAGGTGTTGTCATTTCAAACTCCGCCTCCTGTGATGTCATGACAAACACCACATGGATTAGATGGGGGTGGGGGGCGGAACCACAAGGCTGAGCAGAAAATAAGAGGAGAGAGGGAAAATAAACAAATACAAAAAAATAAAAAACAGAGAAGGTTATGGCAAATGCATTAAACAAGACCAACTAACTTGACGAATGGAGGTTACTGGGGTAACCAGGCGCACCTGGACCTGTGAAGGAAACGGCGATGTAAATAAAAAAAATAAAGTCGCAGACGTTGTAGCAATGTGATGACTAATTTTTTTTTCTTCAAAAAACAACTGGGTAGAGGACAGTTGGGTAGGGTGACAAGGAGCTACAGTTATTGACTGGACGACTAAATGATCCTTGCAGAGTCACACGTATTCGTTAGTAAGACACATCCGCATGCTCTAACCTAGCAGGACGCCATGCTGTTTGGAGTTCTACAGGTAGGGGAAGCTATGAACACATGGACAGCATGGACAACCCAAAGACACCTTCAGGGAGACAACAAACACAGGTCTGTCTGGTATTCATATCAGTCTCAAAACGCTGACCACGCACAGGATACACATGCATAGTACGCAGTATAAAGTTCCTCCTCGCTCAGGAAGTTGGTTCGACTTTGACGAGTGAGACCCGAGGGGGGAGGGGAGGGGGGGTCAGCCTACGCAAAGAGCTCTATCTCTACAGGTAAAATGTGTTCACTGTGAGGAGCGTTGAGGTCATTTAGTTGTGGTGCGACAGCAGAGGCTGGGGTTTGAGTGGGCTTGCACCCACGCCGAGGAACTTCTTGCGGGGAAGGGGAGGGGGGGAAAAAAAGGTGTCTACTCAGGACACGCCGTCAGCCCACGGGGGTGCGTGACAACAGTGTCCACAAAGTGCTCGCACCATGTTCCAGACAGCTGGGCTTTTATAATAGCGGTATCTGTGGGCTGCTGTTTTCGCCACTTTCATCGGGGGAAGGGAGGGGGGGGGAGAGACGCGCGTCTCTCCGGCACGCCTGTGGTCTTTCATCTGCAGCGATAACACAAGTGGGCATTAGCTAATGGAAAAAGCGGGGCTGCTCTCTCTCTCTCCGTCTCTCTCCCTCTCTCCGTCTCTCCCCCGCTCTCACTTCTCCCAAAGATGGGCTGGAGTGTTTTCTATCGGGCCCTCCACTCAAGACCCATTTTCCAGCCGCCGCAACAATGAAACGGTGCACTCGCCACGCGACACTTCGCGAACATCAAGCGTCCTCAAGATGAAAATGGGCACGGAGGAGCGACGAGGTGAGAAGAAGTGAGGGAGGGAGAGTGAGTGGGAGGGAGGAGGGAGGGGGCGGAAGAGGGTGGGAGGGAGAGAGAGAGGGAGGGGGGGGGGTAATGTAGCACCTCTCTGCGATGTTCAAGTGGGGAATGTCAGAAAGGTGACAAAGATGTTTGGTCCTTTTTACCGTGAGTCGAGAGGGGGCCCTCTTGAAAGGTGTTTGAGCCACAGGAGGGGGGCGTGCGGAGCTAATCAAGATGGCTGGAGAGGATTCAGATATGGGGGTGTATGCCTGAGATCTGACCTAGCTTTCTACTCTAAATGAAAATGGAAAGGGGGGGTGGAAGGGGGAGTTGATACCCCATCTGTCAAGTTGGAATTGTCAGTAATGGCTCTAATGTCATTGAAGAGTTTTCATAAATATGCAATTTTTTTCAACAAACAAAAAAAGGCTGAGCCTATGGAGATAATTCATTCTCCTTTCATACTAACTGACCGGAGAAATATGGCTTTGATATTACAACATTATTGGCAGTCCCAGAACACATGTTCCTGTGCAGCGAGAGCCAGAAGAACTCAGGCGCAATTCTAGAACGTCTGCTCAGGAACACGCAATTGTCTCTGCAGGAGACATCCAAAAGGAACTGTGACTACCTTTTCCCTCTGCCAAAAAAAAGAAAAAAGGAAGGTTTGACTAACGTCAGAGGCGTGACCTCCCCTTAGAGGTCAAGCGGTTATGTTCACAGGCTGTCACCAGCCTTCCTGTCCTGTACCACACAGAATGTGCCATGGCTCTGCAATACTCCTCATAGCCATGTGACCTGCTACTTGACCGCTGACCGTGACTTCCCTGTGTACCAATGTCATCCGGTGTTGACTAGCATCGCTCCGAGTCAGCATGACAGCTTCTCGACGACCCCAGCGACCCAGGTGTAAAGTCGACTGTGCCTTAGCAGGGGGCCGATCCCCCTGGGCAAGGCACTTCACCCTGCTTGCCTCAGGGGGGAACGTCCCTGTACTTGCTGTGAGTCGCTCTGGATAAAAGCGTCTGCTGAGTGACTAAATGTAAATGTGTTCCGGGCGAAGCTAACTGCTGTTGTGGAAGTGTCAGGCCTCTGACCCTCTCCTCCCTGCTGCTGTCTCTCCAGAGAGGGTCGCTGACCCTGTGTCCCTCCTAGGCTACCGGTCTAGAATTTATTCCAACAGCCATAGAACTGGATGTTTACTAGCGTTTTAGCTTTGACTTTCAGCGAAGCTGTTTGTAACTAAGCGAGCTACCCTGAAATGCTTCACAGAAAACAGAGCATCCCCGACGCCGTCAGTTCCCAGCCTTCATTCGTGCCGGATGAAGCACCCAGGGATGACCTTTGCCACGGTCAGGGATGGGCATTTTCAGAGTCGGGGAGTCGATTGTTCTCACCGGGCGTCTGGAAGTTGAGGCGCCGGAGCTCCACGGGATCTGTGGGATTGTGGGAAGGCATCTCCTTGTTGTTAGGCAGACTTCCTTTCCTGGCTTCGGACTCGGCTCTTTTCCTGTAGGAAACAAAAACAAGAACCGTGGAACGGAGTGTTACGTTCAGGCTTGAGTGTTTTGGATTGTTTTGATGATGTCATGTCTTGTACTATATCTGTTTGCGGGTTGCTAACAGACACTAGATACCCCTGCTGTCGACAACGGGAGAATAACTGAGTCCCTTGTAAAAGGAATGATCCACATGTATCTGGGATGGGAACGTATAACAGCAACACCACAAGCCAGAGCTTTTAATCAATAACGTAATGTCTCAATCATCCAAAAAATCCAACCTAAAATTAATCCTACTGCGGTTTTTACTGGTCGTAATCTACAAACCATTTGACCTTTGATCTCTTTCTTCATTTACTGCTAGCCAGAGAGGATGGAGAGCACTATTGACATTGACAGTACGGATGACAATAGCGCTTGAACAATCGGCTGTGGGAGATAATGATATGATGCGTTGGGAGGAAAACAGCGGACAAAGGTCATGGGGGGGGTCACTAAAAGCAGTGCTTTGTAAGGTCACATCGCATCCATTTAAAGGGCCAGGTGGAACACTGAGGAAAAATCATGCAGACACATGCGACGGCATGTGCTTTCTACCGGATTACACCCAGAAAAAAAACTAGTAGGGAAAACTAATATTGCCTATAAACGACTATGCAATTTGACGAGTCACGTAAACAAATGCCACTTTACTGCGGAGTGGCATTTAACGAAAGCCACATTTTCTACTTCCAGGCGCTATGCAGACGTGCGTTTGCGTGTGCTACAGCGAGTGAAAAGGCTTAGTGTGGGCGAGGGTGTGCAGGGTCTTGAGGGGGAAAGAGAGAACGGAATATGCGTTCAACGTGGGACATTTGGTGGGAGCAGAGGCTAGGGAAGCTGGGTAGGAACACTGGACATTAAGAGTTACAGTACCGATGCTTGTTCCCCTGGCCCGACTGCACATTTGGCTGTGATGTCATACTGTTGAAGAAATACATGTATTGGTGGGTGTACTGGCTGATCTGAACAGCATTGGGGAAGAATATCGTATAATCGGAGGGAGAATATGAGAAGAACAGGTGTCTGAGTGCAGGTCTGTGCTTAAAGAGACATTTCCACATGTTGGGTTGTGTTGAGTCGAGTTTCTGCGATCAAAATATACGAAAACACTTGAGACTTGGCGGGCCGTCCTGAAAGATTCATGTGAACGTCCCCCTTATTATCTCGCTGTGGGGCTGGTGTGTAAGCTGCAGGAGGGGCGAAAGGCTCTCTGACTAAAGCAGGGGTGTCCAATCCTGGTCCTCGAGGGCCGCTGTCCTGAAGGTTTTAGATGTTGCCCTGCTCTAGCACACCTCCACAGACCTTGATAATGACGCTTCATTAGAATCAAGGAGGGCTGGAGCAGGGAAACATCTAAAACCTTCAGGACAGCGGCCCTCGAGGACCAGGATTGGACACCCCTGGTCTAGAGGGTACAGTGGGGTGGTGGTGAGGAGGTGGTCAAGATGGGAAAAGTAGTTCTAACCTAGCTCCTTCTATCTTCCTCTATCTTATATGGGCTTACCTGTCCGGTTTGCTGCTCCATTGGTAAGCAAGGAAAAAACAAAACGTGACAGAAAGTTAGACAGCAAGACCCAAAAACCTGAGACAATCCAAGGAACTGCATCTTTACCGTAGAGAAAATTGAAGCTGTTACACATTTATTTATCCCTTCATGCGTAATAACTGGAAACCCACATCGGGCCATAAACAAGTCCAGCCATTCCAGTCACGTCTCAATTTGACTTGGCGTCTAAGATTAGCGAGGCTTTATTTCAGACATTACACTTCATTATGTTGTGTCTGGCTCAGGCTGGGTTGAATTTACGCAAATTCCATCATAGATGCAGCCAAGATTAATGTTTTTTTTTTTTTTTTGGTTTCACTGAACACAGTTACAAGTGATTACTTCTTGTTCAAGCTTGGAATTCATCTCTACCATTTTAGATTGGCGTGTCCGTACCTGCGTGTAAGAAAATAAGATGCATTGCGACAATGCAACAAAGCAAGCACCTTGATACGTCTGGAAAAGTACTCCAGAGAGCAGGTCAACTTCAAAAGATAAAAGTGTGTGTATACAGTAACTATGAAATACTGACTTTGTATTAGATTATGACTTAAATCCATCTTCATATTAGGAATACATGTATTCATTTAGCAGACGCTTTTTTTTATCCAAAGCGACTTACAGTAAGTACAGGGACATTCTCCCTGAGACAAGTAGGGTGAAGTGCCTTGCCCAAGGACACAAAGTCACATAGCCACAGCTCGATCTCACAACCTTCCGATCATGAGGCCAACGCCTTAACCGTTGAGCCATCTGACTCCCTGGAATAGTGGGGACCTTGACTTTGAACTATTAGCATAAAGCTGCTCATGACCTATATTGGTTGGAGCGTGACGTGTCGTGGTCAATTCATACAGTTCATCAGTGTAGCTTTTATCTTGCCTCTTCCCCACTGTAGCACAGTGACATCATCTTCATCCTTTCTTCCCGCACCAGATGACGACAACAACAACACACCGTTCTTCCTAAATTGAGCTTGACAAGTGAAATATCTCCCTTGTTATGCACCAGAAAGTTCCAACACACCGGTGACGTTGGCTTAATAGTTTAAATCTACTGGGCACAAACTGAGAGTGAAGGTGCTTTATTTTTTTGAGGTCCTCATGTGGTCTACTTGTTTTGAGGTATCCCTGGAAATGCCTGCTTCGAAACATGACTCATTCACGGAATTCTTTTTTTGGGACCCATGCAAGTTGATTTCTGGAATGAGGGGAGGGGGAATTAGTGGTGTATATTAGTGTGCCTTTGCAAATGTAACTTGAGGACTGTGACCCAGTCTTTACCAAGGTTATCCTTCAATTTTTCAGTGGCGAGTGGGAGGACATAAAGGGGAACCAGATCTGCGAGTCCTCGCCAAGCACCAGGGGCCAGCGAGAGGTCACGTCTCTCTCCGGTGGGGTGGGGAAGGGACCGGGACGCTGGCGGAGGGCCCCAGGGGCCACTCCAAAGCCACACACAGGCGCGCGCAGTGAAACGCAGCAGATAGTCTGAGCGCCTGCCCCATGACTGATGAGTGGTGACAGAAAGCGTCCATCTTCTGCTGGATGTGTGTGTGTGTTTGTGGGGAGAGGGGCGGAGTGTGTTGTGAATCTGGGTTAGATTTGTACCTTCGGGATGGAGTCTGTGAGTGTGTCTGTGTGACGTGTAGGCAATTTATGACTCAGTTTTTTTCCCGCCAGTGTTTCATCTGGGAGGGTGAGTTAGTGTCCCTGTTTGCAATTCTAATATGCAGTTCTAATACTGGTACGAGCACAGTGGGAGTGGGTCCATGTGTATCTGTCCTTACCTCTTGTACAGGAGGATGGCGATGACAATGCAAATGATGAAGACCACTGCGAGCACAGGGCCCACCACCCAGATAAGACCCTCCTCCTCGTCAATGATTGGCTGAGGGTCGATGTCAGCTGACACTACAGGATCAGAGTAGGGGCTGGTGGCGTACACTGTCTGAGGAAACACAAAGGGGGGGAGGGGGGGGGAACTACAATTACAATCACTTTCCTGGGATCCTGATTTACACTTGAAGCGCTAGTCATACTTGACGATGGCTCACAGCAAATTCAAAGTGAAAGGGAAAGTTCCTTATCTTGTCTGAGCTTAAACTCGACTACTTTGACTATTGGTCGTTTCCACACTATGAAAAAAAGCAACAACTTTACACAATATATAGTATATTCATAGCTCCATATGTTGCCTTTTTTAATGCAAAGTTAACAGGACATTCATAAAGACATCACTGCAGCCCTTTGAGGGAGTCTGGGACGTGATTACTTTTCTAAAGTTATTGTGTCAATTCTAATTTACAAATTGACCCATCGGAACAAGAGGAACCGTTGTAATATCTCTCATTTGGGGCCCTTGATTAAGTTCCTCACATCATTCTGAGGCAAGTGAGATAAAGAACTGGGCTGCGGGGCACAAAAAAAAGCCAATCTGTGCTGCGCTTGGCAAATTGGAGATTTTCAACCTGCCTGTCATTATCGTTTCTCCTTCTACCTGGAGCTAGTCCAGAAAGTCCAGGACTGTGCTAAAAGCCTCCAGCTCATCAAATCCATCCCTCAACAGCGTTCAGTCAGCTAATCACCGCACTTTCTCCTTTGGTCCAGACACACACACACACACACACACACAACACCCGCTAGCTGCTGCACTGGAGATAAGGCTAGTCCGCACATTGGCTGCAATTAAAGGAGAGCGGTTATCGAGGTATTCCTGCGATTGGCCCGGCCTCTAGGGGGTTTCCCTCGCATAGAAGCAGGGCCTGGGCCCGGGCCCCTCCATGCAGCTTCAGCCTTTACATAGAGACACAAAGTAACACATCTGGCCAAGAGGACAAGCCCCCTGCCAAAGCACAATGGCTTTTAATCTTCGACTGGATAACTTGAGGCTTTTAGCATGGGGCGAGGGATCCCTCATAGAGAAATACCATGAGGGAAGTTTGAGTCTGATCTGAATTTCTTGGATGACGACTATATCTGACCGTGAGAAAGAGAGAGAGAGAGAGCTTAAGAGGAAAATGTGAAGGAGATGAAGATAGACTTACATTTTCAGACATCTCGAGGATAGCCAGCACAAAGAAGATGTACTCCTGACCGTTCAGGAGCTGCTTGTTTTCAAAGTCGCCATAGATTTTGTTGTCTCCCAGAGTGAACTCCGTGGGGAGGTCTTTGAAGTATGCCGCGATGTAGGCTTTTGGGTCTGTCTGCCGGCGGAATCGAAGACCTCGGCTCGTCCTGTTAATCTCTTTCAGCAGCTGAAGTGAAAAGAGATCATGTAGATAGTCAACCGAAACAGCACAAGCACACATTTCGGAAAACAAATAACACACGCACACACTCGTGTAGACACTCTACTCACACTAAATTGTTGTTACATTTCTCCTGATTACAAAGGCGTCAAGTACAGACAGGGAAATCAGAGGAACGGAACTGCAAACAACACGTTTATGTTTTCTGCTTTGTGCAGAAGAGACTAGAGCATTACACAAATTCTGCTTAATGTCTCTTTCAGAAGCGGTTATGTAAAAGCACTATGGAGATAAAAATTCCTAATCCTTCGTAGAAAACGTCCAAATATTTTATATATTTTAACTGATCTAAACAGTGCCACGAAATCTGTTTCTAAGTGCGGTAATCTTTTTTTCCGAAAACAAAAATAAAGCCAAACAAACTCCTCATTGTATTGGTTGTTCATTCTCCAGTCCATACAGGGGTACACACAGCACTTTCCTAGTAAGCATCTATGAAGTGAGCATCCGATCTACAGATCAACCCCCCACCCCCCCAGATGAAAGCGAGTCCCAAGAGATGTGCTGTGTCATAACAGCAGCCCTAGCACCTTAGCAACAGGGCTAGCTGATATCTGACCAAGGCTGGTCTTGTCGTTCTGCACCAGCACAGGCTGAGACGACGCATCACCCCACATTAGAGAGACAAGGGAACCTGACGTGACTCGGAAGGAAGCCACACCTCTGCAATCTATACATGAATATATATTTAAATGAATATATACAGATACAGATGATTCGTATTACAGATGTACTGTAATACGAATCATCTGTGTGTGTATATATATATATATGTATCATCTGTATCATCTGTGTGTGTATATATATATATATATATATATATGTATCATCTGTATCATCGAATCATCTGTGTGTGTATATATATATATACACACACACAGATGATTCGTATTACAGTACATCTGTTGCTATGCAGTCGCTGACATGCATCTTAAAAGTCTGTCTGGACCGTGATTATATCTATAAGAGCTTCTATAGATGATCTTTATGACCTTGAAGGGCTGTTGATTTGTTGTCTGATGTGCATTATAGGTTTGTCCCCCAAATTCCGTGTCGGGGGAACGTTAAAGTTTTCAGAGTTTAAATACAGAATGACCGTATGGAAACATACAGTCCAGCTGTCATCAAGGAAGTGACATCGCAGCTCGGGTGTCTGGTTCAGTGCTGGCTCTATGTGTCCCAGTATACATTGCAAACATGATATTGGGCTAAATATACTGTTCGACACATTTGGCAAGATAACAGGGCTTCCTGAAAATCTTCCAAACCAAACAGAAATGAAGACGTATAGAGTGAGGTGTAGGGTATGATGCACGTGGAAATTTAAATAGAAGCCAATCTCCATGCTCTCCAAGTCAGTCAGATTTATGCTGCGTTTTCAACTTCACACGAGTGCACATCAGATCAGTGTAAGTGAAACTGGCTACTTATCTGGCATCAAACTTCATATCTCTGAAGTGTGTGTGCGGCTGTCAAGTGTGTGTATGTGTGTGTGTGTGTGTGTGTGTACACATGCTTTGGCTCCGGGGCCGGTGCTGATAATGTCTTCAATCATCTCTCCTGTCAACACGGCTAAATCCAGCCGCCCTTGGGAAAGTTGGGAAAAGGTGAGCGCCAATATTGACAAACAAATAAATTCTGACAGAGGGCGACTTTCAGGATGAACGGTCAGGGCATCAGAGCAGCGGCGTGGCCACCCTGGGCCGGCACGTGAGGCCCTGGAGGGACGACGAGGCCGAGGCCTCTCAGGCGTTAGCCGCAGACCTCCAGGCTGGTGCCGGGGGAGGTCCCCGTTAGTGAGCTTGACAGCGTGCGCTCTGCCTCAGCCACATCAACAGGCCGGGCGCCCACCTTCTCTTTTGATGGCAGAGATGTTTGATTCGACCTGCAGTCTCTCTCTCTCTCTCTCTCGCTCTCTCTCTCTCTCTCTCTCTCGCTCTCTCTCTCTCTCTCTCTCTCTCTCTCTCGCTCTCTCTCTCTCTCTCTCTCTCTCTCACTCTCTCTCGCTCTCTCTCCCTCTCTCTCTCCCTCTCTCTCTCTCTCTCTCTCTCTCTCTCTCTCTCTCGAACGCTCTCTCTCTCTCTCTCTCTCTCTCTCTCTCTCTCTCTCTCGAACGCTCTTCGGCGCCCAAATAAGCTTGGCGTGATCTAGACTCGGGGCTCATTCTGAAAGTTGACGAGAGCCCCGCACGCAAACCACGTGACCTGGCGCTCCTCCGAACGAGCAGAGACACCGGGGCCTGAAGAGGCTCTTCAGGTAATTAGCGTGCGTGGGGGGGGGGAGGATTCGAGGAGGTGCGGGGGGGGGGGGGGTTGGAATGCAGAACACTTGATGACTGCTTCATGTTTCTCATTTCCATATGAATAACGCTCTCTGGCTATTTGCGTCAATCAACGAGCCTCGTTGGCTGCTACTCCTGATCCTGTCTTCTCCAATCTGCGAAAAATCTGTTCTTCACTTTCGCTACTTCACCGTGCCTACCCCTGCTGTTTCAGGGTGGCTTCATACTTGCAGTTACATACTATGGCTTAGTGGCTTTGATCGCTTTGTGAGGGTTTAGGGTTTTGACTTGGGAAGTATTCCGTGACACGGCTCATTAAAAAGAGCTGCTCGTATGCAGTTTGATGGACTGAGTTGTTGACAAGGCCCTGGTGACGTACCTCCTCTAGGTTCATCTCGTCAGGGTTGTCCCAGGGTTTGAGGAACTTTCCAGTGCGCTGTTTCTTCAGTGGCACCACAATCACGTAGTATCCCCTGGGGAGAGAGAGCACATTTAAACGATGGGAGTCAGGTGGCTCAGCGGGTTAAGACGTTCTACTCATGGTAGAAGGTTGTGAGTTTGAACCCCGGCTATGGCTATGTGATGTTGTGTCCTTGGGCAAGGCACTTCACCCTACTTGCCTCAGGGGGAATGTCTCTGTACTTACTGTAAATCGCTTTGGATAAAAGCGTCAGGTAATGAGTATTTATTTATTTTATGTCCGCTAGTCAAGTCAAAGGTCATGGTTTCATCACCTTTTTTTCCCTACTCTGCATAGACTGTGTCTGGTAACTTTCAAGGTTGCATGCAAAGATTAACTGCAGAACAAGCTGACATGAAAGGCCTTTCTGAGCCTCAGCCTAACACACACACTCTCCCTGGGGAGTAGCCCAAACAAACACTTCAGAATCCTTTAATCCCTACAGTGTAACCCCTGGATATTAGGAAGAAAACAGGAAAATACCCCCAAATACAAGACACAAGTTCACTGGTAGTGATCTTGGTCAGCTATTAACAGTATATTTTTGTCCTTTTACTCATGTATGGACTTTAAATGATGCATGTACAGGTAAACATGAGCATGGGGGTGGGGTGGGGGGGGGGTCACACAGCTGAGGACCAGTGTGGCTGGGTAGGACCACTCTGGGTGAGACATGGAATTAGAGGGATTATCTTTCCTTAGTCGCTGTGGGAAGATAGATAATGGCCTCTGCTCTGAGTTTTTGGGGAGGGCTTCCTGGAATGACACGGAGCATGCTAGCGTCAGACAGGAAGGTACTGGAAGCAGGTTAATGGGAAGCTAATTCGCTAACGTTGTCATAGAAGCGAAGGACCGTCAAGATTAAGGGTATGGAGCACTTGAGCGTGGAAGGTGTTTTTCTAAATCCAAGGTTTGAACCGTGACACTTGAGTAACATCTGTGACGGTGTCTGAGAGGACAGTTGTACGGTGTGTGTGTTTGCGAACATCCCTCAAAAGGCTTAGGGAAAAAGCAATATCGGCCGATGAATAATCAGGTTTAAACTACCCTGATGCTAGATGCCAAATGGGGCTTAAGGTTTGTAAATAAGCAGATTAGGGCAACCACTGAGGCGTTTTAATGAAACCCATTTAAACGATGCTAAACAGCAAGCTCGATGAGTGCAAACTGGCAATTATCTACCAGGCGACGAAGCCACCTCCTCCTCCGGCCCTCACCTCACTTTCTCCGAGGTCTGCACCGAAGGCAGCTCGACGGTCACCATCCCGTCGGAGTTGGTCTTGCCGATGGAGTAGGGCTTGGTGCGGAGGATGTCCGGGGCGGTCATGGTGGACACCCGGTGTTGCAGCCCCCCGGCGCTGTTGCCTCGGTTGGTCAGCAGGAAGGAGTACTGCGTCTCAGGCTGCAGGCCGGTGATGAGCTTCAAGGTGAGCTTCCCATCCACCTCCACACTCTGGCCATTGTCATATAGGATCTGTGGACAGGGAAGATGCGGTGGACATTAAACGATGTTTGGGTTGAACTTTTCTATTCAACAGTTCTCGGTACGTGTTGGGTTAACGGTGAAAGTTAACTGTGTCTGCTGTATTTAATTGATTGTGCAGTGCTATACCTTAATGCATTTGATGCATTGTAATATCTAAAGGTATTTACATATTACATTTAGTTATTTAGACGCTCTTATCCAGAGAGATTTATAGCAGGTACAGGGGCATTCTCCCTGAGGCAAATAGGGTGAAGTGTCTTGCCCAAGGACACAACATCATGTAGCCACAGCCGGGATTCGATCATGAGCCCAACGCCTTAACCGCTGAGCCACCTGACTCCCTGTTTTAGTGGAGTGGTCTGGACCAAACATAAGTACACGGTTCAGGGCCAGAATGACTCACTGTGAAGGGCTGAGCAGGGTTGTAATTGTCCGGAATCTCCCACGTAAGCAACACTGACGTCTTCATGGCAACTTTCACGTGGAAGTTTTTTGCAAACACTGCTAAAAAGAATGGGGAGCAGATGATTTAGACACTAAAAAAGAACCTCCGTTGCTCCACCTGTTTTCAGTTCCAGTTCTGGGCCAGTCTTACCTGTTTTGTGTTTCCAAATCATATCTGTACTGTACTGAATACTCCCTCCTTACCTTGTTTAACAGCGGCAACTATCTGAACTAGAGGCTGATGTCTCGTTTGGCTGACAAGATGACAAGGGACACACACATACTTACTCCACCTTTGACTTAACATGGATTGGGGGAAGCTATGCACATTTAACAGCTGTATACCGATCCTGCCGCTTATCCAGCACTGTCTCTTCTGCCTTGAAGGCCAGTAGAGGAAGACGTCTGAGGTTGGTGGAGGTAGTTGTGGGGTGAAGCTGGGCTACAAGGTGCAGAGAAGGGAGGAGGGGGAGGGGGATTTGGGGAGGGGTCCTACCTTGATCCAAAGGCTGTGTCCTGAACTGGACACTTGGGCTATAGGGGCCGAAGCCTTTGCTGGTGAAGGCGCACATTTTGATATCGTAAGTGGTGTCTGCTTTAAGGCCGTCCAAGATAACGGTGGACTCCGGGGCGGTGATGAAGAGCTCCGAGGGGCTTCTGGGGCTGTTGATGTCCTTGTACTGGAGAGCGTACTTCACTATAAGGCCATTACGCTCCGCCAGCAACACGGGTTTCCAGTTGACCTGAATGGTCGTGGTCGTGGCCCCTTCGCTGGTGATGCTTTGTGGGTAACCGCTGGGGACGTCCTCGTTGGTGGTAATCTCTTTGACCGTCTCCTCGCCGAACCCCACCTTGTTGCGGGCGGACAGGCGGAAGGTGTAAGACGCCCCCTTGTGGATCTCCCTGGTGGTGTAATGGTTCTCCCGCTCGGGGAACTCGATAACGGTCAGAGGGTCCACGTCCTTGCGTCCGAAGCGGAGGCGGTATCCCTGGAGGGGACCGTAGGTTAACGTTGGAGGATGCCATTGCAGCAGGGCCGTGCCCATGTTGGTGGTGCTGACCATGAGTCGGGGTCTATCAGGAACTAAGCCACACCGGTGAGAAAGAAAAATGGTTAGAAAAACACCCCGAAACCATTGAGCATATTATGCAACGAACACCATGTATAAAATCCATCTCGTAAGTGGAATGATGATGATCCATGTTTTACACAATGGGTACGATTCCCACAATGCAAACAATGAAGAATCATCAGATCGTACAATGTTTGCCATGCGGCTCTTGCTGTTTGCTTTTCTTTCAAATCAAACCGTTTTGAATCAAGCTTTTTTTTGTTAGCTGCTCCCTAATATCTCCTCTCTTCTCTCTCACTGTCCTCCCCTCCACACCTCCCTTTTTTCTCCCTAGTGAGTTTTTCTGGGAGTTTTTTCCTCGTCTTCCTTGAGGGTTTAGGCTGGTTGAGGGGCAGTTCTATGGGCATATGTTGAAGCCCTTTGTGACATTGCTTGTAAAAAGGGCTAGACAAATACATGTAGATTTCTACTGGGAGCTAACCTGCCTCTCTCTCCGTCTCACTCTTTCCAGCCTGTATCTTTCCAACCGCAGGCAGGTGCGACATGAAAAGCTATTCAGCAGGATTAGACGACAGTGCAATTATATGTCATGCACAGACACAGAGAAGCATTGCTGAATTGCCGTTTGAATTGACGCGGTGCAGCACTCTCCAAAGAAAGGCGATGAATGCCGAACAGACTGCCGGCTGCTTTTAATTTGTTAAAGTATTTATTCCCCTCCCCCCCCCCCCCTCTTCGTTTTCCCATTAGTCCTTTAACCCCTACGAGCATTTCAATGTCAAAGGGACTGGTGTGTGGAATTATAATTGTTGTCACATATGAGGTGTAATTATAGCCACATTCACACCTTAATAGACATCGGTGGGGAGAAGGTTAGTTTCCTTTAATCTCCAACGGATGATGCATTTTTCAGAGCGTTTGACAGCATGACATGTGACTGCATTAAGGAAGGACGACTGTGGGAGGCTTGTCTGGGAGGAGTCACAGCTCTCCTACCTGCGCCAGTGGTGGAGATCAGCTTGGGCTTGCTGCGAGCCCCATCTCCTTTAGTCGTGTAGGCTGCCACGGCGACGGAGTACGTGGACTCAGCCTGCAGGTCAGTGATGACCATTTCCTGTTCAAAAGGAGAAGACGGCTTGTTTAGAATCCGGAGCAGGTGCCTGGTTCCCTGAATGCAGGGTGGAACCATGTCGTCCAGCCAGACACAAAAAGGACATACACATTTCCCAGCATGCTTTGGGAGGAAAAAAAAGTCAATACACCGTTCTATTCGATTGATTTAGATTTAGTAACTGAAACGGTTAGTAATACCATATTGTCCTTGCCATTAGCGCCAATCACTCCATGCATATGAACCAGTCAAGGGCACACCAATAGAAAGGCATCCGAAACAATCATTGCAGAAGTGCTGTAAAACTGGTGGATAAAGACCAGGTTTGTGGTCCTCAAAGATGAACCTTAACATGCATCATGTTATATCCCCCCCCCCCCCCCCCAAAATAAAACTTAATACTGGTCTGTATTCTCTTTAAAGGCCCTCTGTTAGTCAAGCTATTCTGTAATTTTACACAGAGCAACCACAGTTAGGGGGTGAAGCAAAGCTCGCGACAGACCACCAGGACCCCAGGAGGTGACAACATGCAGGTGACAGGGCAGAGAGAGAGGCATGACTGACATCACGTCTCAACATCTACTCACATGTTCAGTTGAATCATCATATTCCCACTGATAACCATTTCAGAGCGTAAAGAGGAGAAAGACAAACGAAACAGCAGCTAAGTACAGAGTGAGAGAGATGAGGTGTTCACTGAGGGTAAGACAGGACAGCTTATCAATGTACAGGGTGATTCCTACAATCGGCCATTTACATTTTAATCATTCAGCAGACGCTCGTATCCACAGCGACTTACAGCAAGTACAGGGACATTCACCCCTGAGGCAGGTGGGGTAAAGTGCCCTTGCCCAAGGATGCAACGTCATTTTTGGCACGGCTGGGATTCGATCGAGCCCAATTACTAACCTGATTCCCTAACCACTCAGCCACCTGACTCCTCGTTTTAAAGAATTGAAATCCTTGAAAATGTTGGCTGACATTAAGAAATCAAGATACAAAGTGACGCACACATTCAAGTTTTTCAATCAACTTCCTACTGCTGTGGTATCGGTGCAAGGACGCACTCGTTCATGTATTCATCATAGTATTTCCCTGATCACTGGAACTCACTTGTTTGGCTCATTGGCTGCGCTCCATAACATTACATATTACTGCACAAACTATAATGGATCTCTGTGAGTTTACCAAGTCAGCAGGGACTACCTCCCCTTTCTCAAGGTTAGAAAGTATGTGTGTGTGTGTGTGTGTGTGTGTGTGAAGAGGTGAGAGTGATTTACCTGCGCATCGTCGATCAAGATGTCCTTGATGACTGGCTGTCCTGTAGGCTCCCCATTAAGCATCTTGACATAGTGCACCTGGTACCCGCGGATCTGCCCGTGTTGCTTGGTGGGCATTGGTGAGCGCCAGATCACTTTAATTGATGAGGAGTTGATAGCCTCCACCTCGACTTTACGAGGTGGGCCACTGGGAACTGGAGGAACACCATGGGATAAAAGACAAAATGTCAAGATTATGGAAGATCCCTTCTCCCCCCCGTTTTCTTTTCCTGGCCAACTCCTTGGAGCAAAACACCGGGTTGGAAGAAAAAAATGACAAAAGGGGAGCATACTGCAACAAGCACTGCATGACATTAATATTTCAACAATGGCAAGGAAAAAGAAAAACAAAGCCCAAAACAGGTCTGACAACTGACCTAATCTTGAAACATTAAAAATGGAGAAGTGGATAAAAAACATGGTATAAAATGTATTTGTTAAAATAGAAAAATGGAGCCAAAACAGGTGTTTCAGAAGTTTGAAGCACTCTGCAAGAATTTGGCTATGGAGCGTTGAGGAAAAAGTTTAAGAAAAATGCTATAGTATTTGAAAAATAAAATATAAAAAGTATTCCTTTTCAACTCGTCACCTTTCAACGGTTCATAACTTGGCATTCGGTCAAGTTGCTAAAAATTCAAAAAGGTTTAACAATTCTGTACAAAAAAGTTTTCAAAAAAGGACAGTTGGGACTGGAATTCATCTGAAGTCAAATATTGTCAGTGCAGGTGAAAATGCCATACCATATGTTGAAATGTATTTATTAGGGTTCAAATTAGTAAAAATGTAAAAAAGTTAGTCACAGTCTGCTTGGTTACAAAAAAAGGGAATCCGAGTTAGAAGATTTGGCCCAAAATGAGTTAACAGTGCATGTTTGTTTTAGAAGCAACATGTGAAGGAGGGGGAAAGGGTAGGAAAAAATAACTGTTGTTTCGAGGGAAAGCTGTTAGTGTCTGAGAGGGGGGGGCAGGTTAGAGGGTGGGTTATAATTGCAATGGGGACAGCGGCTTTCAAAAACATACCATCCTCCTCGGTTCGGACAACTTGGGGTAAACTTTCCGGTCCCGCTCCAACGTCCGTGTGAGCACTGACTGTCACGCGGTAATCTGTCCATTTTTCCAAGTTTTCCAAGAGGTACTGGGAGTTTTGCGGCGGAATGTCGGATATTTGGTGGGTGGTGGTGTCATCCCCTTCCATTGCAGCGTACTGGACGGAGTATTTGGTTATGATCCCGTTTCGTAACTCCGTAGGGGGCGGCCTCCAACTTACCAGAATATTGGTGGAGCTGGGGCTAAAGCACCTGATGTCCTGAGGTGGAGCGGAGGGTTCTGATTGGAGGATTTGGAGGAGCAGGGGATTGTTTGGTTGGATTGTTGGTTTCAGTCGAGTTGGATTGGTTGTATTTGTTTCGAGGAGAGGTTGACAGGAGGTTTTGTTTTGTAATGGTGAGATGATGGTGATGGTGGTGGTGGATACGACAAAACAAAAGGAAAAGGGGAAATCAAAATGACAATAATGAGAACGAGGAACAACTGAAAAGGTGATGTTGAGGAGAAGGTTTCATAATCGCAAATAAGGATGAGACCAAAGGTGACACCAACACTTTCTCAAAGTAGGGTCAAAGTAAAATAAATAACTGACAGACATTGAGAATGTATGTATGTGACTGTAATGAGAGTATTACACTTTCACAGTATTTATAACCTACCTTGTTTAAAAAAAGAATAATACATATACAGTATATATGTAAATATTATACTGCATATCTAGTCCTATATTACATGACTATTGGGTTTTCTGTCCCTCAAATGTAAATGTTATTTTGATGTATAGAAATGTATAAAAGCTCAGAAAACGTCTCTTTTCATTTATAATTCAAATTCCGATATCTACCAATTCAGATATCTTCTAAACACATCCTAAATTTGGCAAGCAGTTACCATCAATCCAAAAACATAAAGGTTGATGCTTTCCATATAGCAAAAGGTAGAAAACATTGTGCTGGTCACCAACCTTTCCGAAGCCTGTTGGTTTGTGGTAAAAGCCTGACTGTACAACAGAGAACTTTCCAAGGAGACATGACTGACTGTGTTTGGAAACATTGGCATGCATACACATCGATGTTCAGCTTCCATTTACCTCCCGGGATCTGAGTAGTTTGAACTTTGAACTTGGATACCCACCTGCATTCTGTCTCTGTCTTATGCAGACCTCAGGTTTATTAGAAAGCTGCTCAAATCAGCGATTAAAAAATTATTGTGGACCGTGTCCATTTGAGCTTTTTTTAAAGCAATTTAGCCATTTGTTTTGGGAAAACTTGTCAGTGAGCGCAATGATACATGAACAATTTTCTTTCTAATCTCTCTATTAGATGTTTAGCAGAATCACCCACTTTCTATCTGTTTAATAAACGTGAGGTCTGCCGGTGTTAAATCTGGCTATCGTCAGGGAATAGAGTGGTTTTTGAGCTTTCTACGGAACTCTCTTTCATTGTAACCAATTTTATTCTCTTCACGAGAAGGGCGACATCACTGCCCCTGACCCCCTCAAAACAAAGATTGACTGCATTTGGTTTTTGCGTAGAAAGCTCAGACTCATTGTGGAAATACTGTAGGCTAACATGCAACATCAAGAGACAAGGCCTACTCCAGTATTAGACAGCTTGCTAGGATATCTGGATGAAGAGTAAATGAATATGGGAATCAAATGAACAATTCAAACTTGGATAATGTAAGTTGGGATGTCAATTGCATTTCACTGGAGTGGCTACTGCCTGCAATTGTGACCTTGTCATCTAGATTTTGCAGGTTAGCCTGAGAAAAACACTGTCCACACACCCATATAAACTTGAATAGGTGCAGGGTCAGTTTGACTTGTAAAAACTTGTATTTGTTTGTGGATCTGGAAAAGTGTTCCATTTTCAAAGACATCCTTTTGTATGTTGGCTTGTAATCCTTACATTAAACCAAACAACTCAGGAAGGGGCAAATGCCAAATACAAACAGCATAATAGCGAGTGGGAGGGAAAGGTGCATTTGAAAATGGAGGACTTGACTTTGCCCGTCCTACTCCCTGCAACACTGTCTAGCCATGACTTAGATATGGAGGAAGACCTACGTGTTTGAGGAGTTTCAGCAGAGATCTCATTAGTGTAGGCCCCGACACCGTGCTTACTACGAGCAGCCAGCTGGAATGTGTAGGTAGTGAAGGGCTTCAGGTCCTTCAGAAGGTACGTGGAGGTCGGCTCGAAGCTGATGCGTTTCTGTTGAGAGAAGGAGCCGTGTTGTCAGGGCAGCAGGTGACATATTTTTCACCCACGTCCGACTCTGGACACAATATCCAAACGAGCAGTTTATCTCTGAGTCACAGCCTACAGTTCCTTCAGAGAAGTCCTAGGAAGACTCATTCGAGACAGAACAGTGCATGCTGATTACCTCTTCTTTGTCATCTCCCTTCTTATACAGAAGTTCGTATCCTGTGATGGGATTGTCTTGGCCTGTTTGAGCGGGGGCTACCCATGAAAGCAAAATACTTGTTTCTGATTTTGCTTCTCCTTTGAAGTCTGTTGGCTGGGATGGAACTGGGAAGTCAGAGGAGATACAGATTTAGTATTTTGAAAGTAGCATTATGTACACCACATGATTATACTACTTTTGCTTGCAGTATTAGCCCTTTGAGACAAGACCATTTGGAACCATAATGGACCTCTAAAAGCAGTTTAGAGACGCCACAACTACTGCATTACCAAAATGAAAGAAAAAAAAAACATTACAGGGATAGATCACATTTGAATAACAGCGTTAACGTTCCTCAAGGGATAAACAAGGCTTTACTTTATTGGAATGTATTATTTCTAATGATTTTTGTCATTCAGAACCCCAAACGGGAAAAGAAAATCACTCGGCACTCAAGAGCCCAATGGGATTACAAGTGTTTTACAGCTGCGGTCAACACTGAAGATACTTCGTAATAAGGCTGAGTTTAAAAGCTCTCACAGAAAGAAATGTGGTCGATAAATTAGCCCCTTGAAACTCTGTCAACTGTGAACTTGTAGAATTTGTTTATTCAAAATGTGTTTGTCCCAGAACGTTGGTTTATTCGGATGATTTCCCAAATTATAAAAACGAGATCACATCAAAGTAAAGACCCGTACCCCTGATCTTACCTCCTGTTTTGGCAATGATCTGCAGGTCTGCTGACAGAGGGCCATCTCCCACTGATGTGAAGGCCAGGACCTTGATATAGTAAGTCTTATTGGGGATGAGGCCTTGGATGGTGAGGAAATTGGACCCCCGGACGATCTGCTTCTCCCACAGGTTCACGTGTTGGTTGGAATCCATGGTATAGTAAACCCGGTAGCCCATGATCTGCCCGTTGGGCTCTTCCGGTTCGTCCCAGTGGATGACTGCGGTGGTGGCGCTGAGCATCCGACCCCTGACCTGCCTGGGGGCCGTGCTGGGAGCCTGCTCCGCCGTCTTGGCCTCGATGGCCTCGCTGGGGGGCCCGCGGCCGATATTGTTCACTGCCACAACCCGGAACTCGTAGTCAGAGTAGGGGCTGAGGCCGCCCACGCTGTAGCGGGTGGTGGCCACGCCATCGATCTCCTTGTACGTGTCGTCAGAGTACTTGGACTTGTGCAGGATGACGTAGTAGGAAACCGTCTCGGGGTTTCCGGAGTCCCAGGTCAGCGTAATGCTGGTGGCAGTCCGCTCCGTCACCACGGGAGTACCAGGGGGCTTCGGCAAGGCTGGAAAAAACAATATGGTGACAGTCGTTGATTCAGAGCAACTCATTATACACGGTGTAATGTGAAGTATCAGTGACAGTATGCAACCTCATTATGGAAAACCGCTGGGCCTTATCGAGTAAAACAGACCAGGATTGTTGATTGGATTAACACTGCTGAGGCTATTCAAAACATATCAAATTGTAAGGCAACAGATAAAGACCTTGCAGATTATTGTATTATTTGTCTTGTCATCATAAACGTAATTAGTGAGGTGTAACCATTGTTTAAGTAGTGTAAAATAGATCCAAGGCCGAGAGACTTGAAGTCTCTCAAGTTAAACAAGCGTGGCTTCCCCTGCAGTAAGTCAGGCTTTTCTCCGTGTTTATCTCTTTAATAATTTAGCTGGCTAATTTATTGCTTCAATTTTACCGCACAATCCGCGAGGGGGGGAAGATATGAGGGCAATGTATTGTCTTTATATGCCATCTCCGGAGTATAACTGGGGGTGGTTATTGGCAGCCTTGGTTTTATTGTGACTAACATTCTCTGTTGTGTCTGGGAGAACCCGGGTTGCATGTGTGTGTGTGTGTGTGTGGGTGTGTGTTTAGAGGAGGGCAATCTGGGATGTATCTCACTGGTATGTTGTGTAGGAGATATGATTACACCCTGATAACTACTTCAAACACCACCAATCACGGTTCATACAAGCCTCTTTTGCTGAAAGCATTGCAAAACATGTAAAGGCTGATGAAGTCCATATCTAGCAGAAACTGAGGCTGGCGCCAGCTTTTTCCTAACCTCCATGACAACAGGAAAACACGACACAGACAAGTAAACAATGTGTACTTGAAGTGGTCCAGTAGGTCATCGGATAAACACACCTAGGCTGAGGCCTTATCGCAGAGGCCTGGGTCGGAAAACTGTCTGAAGAAAGCAGGAAGAAACACCCACAAAAAGGCTAAACAAACCTTTAACGGTGATCTGCGCCACCGCCTCAATCACCCCCAGGGTGGACATGGCCACGCAGGTGTAGTTGGCAGACTGGCGGACATCTGTGAGCTCCAGAACGTTCCGCCCGATGGGCATGTCGTCCTCTGGAGTCAGGTCTTCGGCTCCCAGCATCCACTTGACGTAGGGCATGGGCGAGCCCACGGCCACGCAGGTGATGTTCACGCTCCCGCCCGGCATGATCTCGTTGTCCGTCGGGGGGATGGAGAAACGCGGCGGCACGCGGCGCACTGGAAGAGACAAACGGCGGACAGCGGTGAGAGACTCGTGCGGGTCAGCGGAGACTAGAAGTTTCTCCATCCACAGCCGAGAGACAGGAGAAAAACAACAGACACCAACAATTGTTGGTCTTCCGACACACACGTCGGTAAAAAAACACACACCTTAGCGCACGTTTACGTAACGCCCAGGGTTTAACGTCCGATGACTCATCTACTCATACACAGACAGGTGTCCGGGATGGTTTGATGAAGAGTGACACAGTTTCACAAGCACTTTCAGTCCAGGCCTAGCACGAGCGAAACCAATAGCTACAGACGCACACGAGCACGGATTACATGCACGAACCAGACCATCTAGAACAGCACAGAGGAACTGGAGGTTCGACAGCATGCCAACAGTTGAGAAAGGCAACTTCAATGCTGTGTACTTCCAGTTGATGTGAAGTAATGTACCGCATCACATTGTCACATCACACACACATAGAGGCCAGGCAAAGGGTTCAACATTCAACTATTAGAAGTACAACTGGTAATTTTCCTTTGGCTGCTCAAGACTGAATCGAAAAAGTGGATGCACGTTCCGAAGGTAATGGCTTTGAGGAAAATAAATTTATAATCGAAACCTACAGAAAATATTATATATATATAAACAAATATTGTAGTGAAAATCCAAGTAAACATCCAAATGCACATGGAGAAATGGGAGGCGGAGCCTGCTATATGGAGATGGGGTCCCTGTCATGCACTCAAGCACATAGCTGGCTTCCAAAGGCAACCATGTTTGGGAATCGTAGAGGACGAGGAAGGACTTGCAGGGGGACAAAAAAAAGTAAAGAGACACGAAGAGAACGAAGAGAAGACAATCACAAGGTCAAGGAAGGGGCGAAACTAGCAGGGTTTCTGAGAAACAACCAGAAACTACGAGCTGCCAAGGCAGGACGGACGCACAACGTCACTGACGGACGCCATCACAGGACAGGGAGGGGTCAAAAAGGGGAGCCGTACAACAACAAACAAAAAATTGTTTTTTGTTTCCTTCTCGGTTTTAAAAACATAGGTTTAAAGACGTATACGATTCAAACACACCACGAGGGATAAGCGGGGACATTAAACGAAAGAGGAGGGTCTGGATAAAGGGGTATACTGGTTACGGATTTTAAGAGGACTTTAATCAAAAGAAGGAAGTCAGTGTTACTGCTTATAGCACTCGGTCCCTGCAGACTGCCTGGGCCCTCTCAAGGCAGATTTGGTATTTGGGGAATGCCATTGGCTCTTTCTCATGCCTAGAAAAAGATTAATCACTGCGATAGTCCAGCAGTGAACCTTAGTGATACTAATAAAGACCGAAATACTCCCAGCGTCTGATCACGTTTAATTAAAATCTAAACGAGCTTTCCTCTCAAGTATAGGGGCGTTAACAGTAAGGATCTGACGAGAGGCAAGAACTGGTATCTTCAAATTTGAACGCATCGATGACACGCTTTACAGATGGCAGTGTGTTCACTAACACGCTTAGACTAAACAGTCGAACTAAACATGTTTAGTGTGGAACACAATGAAATCCAGTCTTGGCGTTTAGCGTTTGATAAACTGTTAAATGGCCGCCTCGTTTCATGTCACCTTCTCTGCTAAGCACACTGTGCCTCTCCAGAGAACGATTCTCCCAGACCTCCTTGCATTATTAAATACAACTGTTCACTCACTTAATATTTAATTTATATCCAATTGGATCGCACTCCCCCAAGACATAATGTTAGCCTGCTTATCTGACTATCAATGCTATCTACTGGATAAATCTTTCACAGGGAAAGTGTATAATGGGAAGGAGGTACAGTTTTACAGCTCGGTGCTAGAACTCAATATTGATTACAGCTGAAGGAAACTTGCATACATTTACATTGAGTCATTTAGCAGACGCTCTTATCCAGAGCGACTTACAGCAAGTACAGGGACATTCCCCCCTGAGGCAAGTAGGGTGAAGTGCTTTGCCCAAGGACACGTCATGTTGCTTCTCTCGGGAATCTAACTCACGACCTTGTGATCGCTAGCCCGACGCCCTAACCACTCAGCCACCTGACTAACTCTAGACAGAAATTTGCCTCTGCTGTTCCGAGACCGGCAGGGGGACTCTTTGTATCTAGTAGCTGGTCAGAGAGAACCGGAGGTCATATCAATGTGCCCGAGCAGCCCCCCTGTTCCAGGAGCCTGTGGTGACGGAGTACGCCCTTCCTGCTCTACAGCTGCTGCTGAAATGGTGGCAGAGCTGGGCCGAGTACCAGAGCAGGAACACTGACAGGCTGAGGACACCAAGGGGCAGGATCAAGGGAGAGGGGGATATTGGGCTTCAGCATAAACAGGTACCCATGCAAATCAAACACCCCAAACAATGTAGAGATACCCCCCCCTCCCCACCCCATTCCCAGGATGCACACTTTTTGGAAGAAAAAAAACTAAAACATGCACCACTTTTTGGACAGTCAAGCATTGTAGCCAAGACCAAGGACGTTCTTAATGACAAATGTCAACGGGGCATAAAAAGGACAATACAAAGCTGTCGATATAGACATGATAATAAGAAAAAAAAATCATGAAAAAAGATCACTTAAGTGCAGCTACATTCATTTCATTTGTGTTCTTGAGCATTGTGCTTTTTTTTTCCTTTTCTTTTCGAGGCAATACAATGAGTTGTCTTATTTCAGTTTTATGAGGTGGCTTAAAAAAGTGAAAACACACCAACCTTCTCGCAGCTCTGAGGGATGTGGGGGTTTGATGCAGAACAAATGAAATGAGGAAAGGAGAAAAAACAAGGGAAACACAGAGAGAGTAAAAAGGCCATGTTCAAGGCGTCAAACTGCTACTTGACAACATCCCTGCTTAGAGGAGCTCACTTCGAGGCAAGGAATCCACCGCATTGTCCTGATTAAGAGATGCATTCTCCATTTTTAGTACTCTAAGGGTCAAACAGATACTTATACTTCGTTTGTACGCATAGCATACAATTCAGTCAGAGTCATGTGGTCTCTTTCGTTCACTTTCTTTCTTATTTTTTATGAACTGATCTTTAATCTATAGTTATAGTATAATGCATATGAATAATTGTGTTTTTTTTCATTTTTAAAAGACTCTGATAGAATCATATATCATACTTATTTAAGAACATAATTCCGGCTAGCAAATGGAATGGTCAAGGCTACTCCATAACAGATGAATTAGCTAATTTTATCATTATGAAAATATAAAAGTTTGGGTGGCAACAATTAAGACCTTCATTTCCTTTCCAGTAACATAGTAAAAGCAGTAAACAACATTTATTCTACTATATTTAATCTACTATTTGTCTGTCACATGGAAAGTGTCAAACTGAAGCTCTGTCATTTCATGACTATCGGAAGAAATATGTTACGTTTTGTTTTCTTTCAACAAAAGCATTTGAATTATAACAATGAATAAATTCACGCATTGTACATTATACGTTGATATTGGTGATATGTATATATTAACATATTTGAATAAGGAAAACTGAAAACAGTTACTATTTAACATAAATTCAGTATTTCATTTAAAACTGCATTAACCAAGAAAGATAAGCGTTAAAAGGAGTCCTTCCGATGTTGCTCAAAGGGGGAGGAAAAAAGAAGAGAAAAAGATGATCAGAGAGGAACAGCGAACTGCTAGGAATAAGAAGGGGTTGTTGGGGGGGGGGTAAGGGGGGGAGGGAGGAAGAGGAGGAGGGGGGGGGTCGTCCTCCCATTTCCCCTCCCACACAAACAGGAGCAAAAGGCAATTAGTCGGTACAGACACCAAGCAATCATGTCATAGGAGTTAAGACAGAAAAAACCCCAAAGGAAACGTACAACAAGAACACACAGGTTCACTTCAATGCAGGTAGGTCAAAGGTAACAAGAAATAAAAGCCATACTTACAAGCTTCCATATGGGACCATGGACTGGATCGGCTACTCCGATTGGCTACCCATTACAAACCACTATCCACACCCACCCACCCACTCTCCATCTCACCAGGGAATATTTGATGTGACGCACAAGTCAATATTTTCCATTGGATTTTTCCAGAGATAGTTCCCAACAGAGGAGTACCGCCCATTGATGGTTCCTACCTCTGACGTATAGATTGGCCGGAGCGGAGTAGCGGGTTCCATCGTTGTTGGTGGCCACGCATTCGTACTTCCCCTGGTCGGCCTCCTCGCTCTGCTCGATCTGGAGGGCCCCTGTGAGGGAAGAAGAAGTTGGGGGCGACGAGAAACGCCGGTTAAAAGTCCGACGTTGCAACGCGCTTCGCAAACACAAAGAAACTCGTAAGGTGGCATTGGGGGGCGAACGAGTCCCTGGGGCCCCCTTCACTGCTAGTCACGCTCTCTTTCTCCTTTTCAAGACTCTTGTCAGGACGGTTCTAGGAAGTATCCAAGGTACGGAATAAAATGGACCTCCATGAATCCTGGCCCAGCACGTCTATGATTGCAGTGATATATCAGTAAAATAATACAGCCTCCGGGGCCTTTGGGCTGTAGAGAACAGGTACTCTCATATCTGCAGGGGTCATCCTATTCCACAGAGGGGCTTTGAATTGACAACCACACCATATGTTTGCTGAGGAAACCGTTATTCCTCCTGTCACTTGACAGTTTCCCCTATCATCCAAGTAGCCTGATACACAAAATCTAATTTGGGATTTCGAGTTCTAGAACCAAACCTACATGAAATTACGGTGGCGGGTCTCATTTTCTTAGAATCAGGCTGACGAAAATCATAGGGGAAAAACAACATTTAACAACCGTAGAGACTTTGTATATCTACCCCCCATATAACGGATACCTCATCATGGACCTTGAGGGTGAAAACAAGCCTTGGGACTTAACGCAGCATCTAAAAAGGCACTCATCTTTTAAGCCAACGTTGAAAAAAATATATATATATATCTACCAAACTCAAGTTGAGGAATAGGGGCAAGCCCTACAATATACAACATTTCACTGGACTGGTCAACATGGGAATGAGTGATACTGCTTCCAGGAAGCATGAATCAAAGAAAAGAGGTTTACAGTATACAAAAGCAGCATAACAAGGGAGGACAATCAAAAAAATAAATTTAGGTGTGAACTTTAGCATATTCAATCACAGATCAAGTATAATCTTTACTTATTAGGGTGACTGGACTTCATCTTAGAAGTCAGTTCCAAAAATTGCAGCCTCTACTAAAAAATGAAAAATGCTGCTTGGATATTTGTTAAAAAAAGTATTAACCATAGTAAGTTTTTAAACCAATGTATTACCCTCTGTCACAAAATGTTGACATGCAGATCTTTCCTATTAGCAAGAAATGTATGTCGGCACAACTTACAACCTTCTGACAACCCTTAGCTGAAAAATAAAATGCAATTGTATTAGAAGACAAAATTCAAAATGGTGACCTGAGCCAACAAGAAGGCAACCAATCACTGCTTTAGCTTATGAAAGCTACAAAAGACACCCATAAAAATCCACCAATGGGATCAGCAGTGTGGTGTCATATGACCCAGGAAAAATAGCTTATGCATCAATCACTCTCCAACTCCCATGATACACGGCAAAAATGGACCAATCCGGTCCTCGCCAGACTCAACTGTTTGCCTTTCCCCAACCCTGAAGAATAAAAAGTCAAAAAAGTAAAAGCCTTCAAACCCAAGAAAATTAAGAAAAATAGGTGAAAGAGAAAAAAAAGCACCGTAGAAACTTTATCAAAAAAGTAGTTGTTTGGGCTTTTTTATAGAAGGTACAGGAGAGGAAAGCAAATAGAAGAAATGAAAAAAAATAGTTTGCAAAGATAGAAAGAAAGTCTTTGGGAGAAAAAAAGCAGAGGAAAGGCATTGTTGTCTTCAGCATGCCTGCATGATTCCACAGCATCTGTGCATAATTTTTAGTGCTGAACAAGAGCAGCTAAGGGGAAAAAATGTTTGGTTGTTTTAGTTGGACAAAAAGAGGGACACATGAGTCGCTATGGCCAAAAAGAAAACAAAAGTGAGAGAAAAAATAGATTTGGGGAGGAAAAAAAAATTGTCATTGGATATGCTTATTCGAGCCACAGCAAGCATATCACAACTGATTTGAAAAAGGCTCATTAAACCAAAATGAAAAGGAGTAAATAAAGCATAGACAAAATATGCTGATATGTTAAAGAAATGGGACAAATAAAGAAAAGAGGGGGTTGATATGGGGAAGAAATATAGAAAGAATAATAATTGTCAACAGGAAACAGGACAGAAATGGAGTCGGATGGGTGTACGGATGGATGATGAATGGGTTGACAACAAGAATGAATTAATTAATTTTTTTCATTCTGTGAACGTCAGTTCAGTACTCTTACCTCTTATTGGTGTACCACCTGGGTGGATAATATGAATGCAAATAAGATTAGAAAGAAGAAGCATTAGTACGAGAAGATAGAGGCTGGGGGCTTTGGAAGAAGAATCAAATTAGATTTAACAAGAGTACGTAAGTTAAGGTACTAGAGGACAGAAAGAGGAAGAGGGAGAATGAAAGAGAATCAAAGAGGAGAGAGAAGAGAGGCTTGTTGTACTCTTTGCAACAAAAAAAAAGAGACAGGATTCATCATAAGAAGTTATCATTGGTCAGAGAGAGAGAAATTTCAACAGTAGTGTACCACAGGGTAGGTGCCAAGTGGCAAGGCTTCTGAGGACCAGCTACTGAAGGGAAAGGCTTGAAGGCGTTTGGATGTGAGATGGGAAGAGACTCATTTAAGAGACCTGAAACCCTTTATCTTCAACCATACAGAACCATGTTACTTCCCTAACTCTCTTGTCTGCGCTCAGTGTCTGCAGGGCTGGTGCACAGGGCTGGAGTGAGTGACAGGCTGAGTGAGTGATCACACAGGTGAGGACAGTTCAGAAGGTTCCACAGCTCAGGTGACAATATGGAAGCTTCTAGGAGTTTCTAGCTTCTAAAGTTCTAGTGGTGTGTGCTCTGGTGCCCGCTAGAGTAGGACAGGGTGGGTGGGGGGTGTGTGTGTGTGGGGGGGGGGGGGGGGGGGGGGGGTGTGGTGGCATTGTGTGTGGCTCTAGTGTAACCTCTGTGACTACACTGACTGTTAGTAAAATGCATGCCATGCATTTTAATAATAGTATTTTGGAACATGAAAATTAGTGGGAGTGATGTGTGCTTCAGAACTAAGCACTTACCAAAGGATTCTGGAGAATTAAATACGGAGAGAAGAAAAACAGCATAAAGATATGATTATATTCCTTATGTTTAGTTACATGGTTTCGTTAATGCTTTATCAACTCTACGTCATAAGAGTATCAAAGTCGCACACAAAACGGATTCATTTACACAGTTCTGTTGACAACAAGGTAAAGGGAAGGTTAACAAGACCAATTAACACTTAAGGACAACTGAGAAACTAGGAGGAGTTAGACAAATAACACTAACTCTACAAGTGAGAATTTAAGAAAGATTGTTAGTAAATTACTGGCCAAATTACTGGCCAAATTAAGGGTAGACATATCTGATAGCAAAACGTCAGCTACAGAAATTGTGGATTAAACTTCATATTCAGGGGGTCAGGAATGAATTGTTAAGGGATATGCCACCAGCACAGAGAAGCAGGGGCTGGAGAATACAAAGGTAACCCTGGGGAAAGGTATTCAGACACTACACTAAAGGATCTGGGAAAGCTAGACGCTGTTTTACACACTACTGTGGCAAATTTGTATTGGGAAAATGTCTTTCTCTAAAGTCTTATCCTTAAAGGACGTTTTGAGATTGAATTTTTTTATTGAAGAGCCATTTAATATAGATTTTTTTAAATTTTCTTATTGCCTAATATTTGTCAATGTAATTTTTTTCCTTTAACTTTAGTCTGAGTCATTACTCCAAAGAAATATTCTTGAAAAGCAGAAGGTGCTACTTTGAAAGTATTCACTAAAGCCAAATGGTGAGTATTATTTTGTAAAGAAAAAATCAAATAAAAATGACTGAAAGAAAAGAATTATGGATCCTTCAAACACTGCGCAGAAGCAGTTGAAAGGAATCAACGACTAACTGGAATAACAGCCGCAGCACTGAGCAATGAAGAAGTCAGACTGAAGCCAACAGACACACAGGAGATGGAACCCCACAACACTGGAACACAGGGACCGGGAACCACACACTCAACAGTAGAACAGAAGAGAGAGCAAGGAGACACAAGGCCATTACCTATAAAATCAAAGCCAAAAGTTCAGGAGGGAGAGAACGAGAGAACACAAACAGAAAGACACACAGTAAGGGGTTGACAGATAAAGACAAAACCCTATTTTGTTTTATATTTTTTTCTCTGTACATGTCCTTTTATTGTTAGCGTCTTTTTTTCTCGTCTTTTTTTTTTTTTAGAAGGCGGCAGCAACACCATACCTGATCTGAGCTGTTTGATGCGTCCATTGTTGCTGGTCGTATTGACAGGGAGGAAGTCCTTGAACCAGGAGATGTCCGGGTCGGGGTTGCCGCTGGCGGCACAGAGCATAGTGGCTGTGCGAGTTCGCTCAACCACTTTCAACTGGGGACCCATGTCTATGGTGGGGAAGCCAGCGGGAAGCTGGTCCTCTGTGGAGAGACGAGAACCACAGTGGTGTTCACAGTGAGCCAGGACAGTGAGCCAAAGACAGTGAGCCAGGACAGTGAGCCTCTCCTCCTGCTGCTCACATTCCACAGTCAGATAGGTGAAGACACAGTCGCAGGATTAATCCCCACAGAATCAGTAGATTAGAGAGTGAGTCGGTCGAAGAGGAAACACATCAGGGAAGAACATTGAGAGAGAGAGGGAGGGAGAGAGGGAGGGAGGGAGCGAGGGAGGGAGGGAGGGAGGGAGGGAGGGAGGGAGGGAGAGAAAAGCATGCATAGTTCAATTTTGTGAACCCTTTCTAGAGTTCTAACAATGGTTTTAACAATGGTGTGAGATTACACTTCAGCCTCCATGCTGTGGATTTTTCACAAAGATATCGTACAACATTAGACGAACAAAACATGGTGAGAAGACACACAACACATAAGGTAAAAAAAACAAACAAACATCCTGCAGATATGAGGCCTGTACAGAAATACAAATACTGAAATAACTAGCAGCCCCAAGATTAATACAATAAAACAAGTACTTGGTACATAGTTCTCAACACACAAATGACTACTATATTTGAGCAAACTGTCTTTCGTTTTGAGTTGAACATCGTGTGTGCCTACCTAACTGTAGTATAGAGCTAGAAGACTGGTGTAGACGCTGTGGCACTCTTTGAGGGTGCAGACCGTGAATTCCTGCATGTCAGCACACACGTGTGTTAGTACGTGTGTGAGTGAGGCAGTGTGTGTGAGTCGGTGTGCAGGTGGCTCTGCTGGGTTGCGTAAGCTGTCTTGTTCGTCGCCAGCGCCACAGCGTGCAAACATGGAGGCTGGCTGCCTGAAGAGATGCAAGACAAGATAACTAGCACAGATCCCCAGTTCCCCTGCTTTTAACAAAGACAATAACAGAGATACACTACCTCATCTTGTCTGGCTTTTCAAACTCTTTACAGGAAGTTACTTCTGTTCCCAGTCGGAAGAGTAGAGTACCCGGCTAAGCATGCAGTAGAAACACATCCAAAATGAACGCTTTTTCAATTTAGCTTTTTGGGCTATGTGAACTACAGACACCCTACAGTGGAGCCTTTAACTGAAAGGAAACACAGCCAAAATGGCTGCCGGTTGACACTGATTTAGCTAACAGCTAGAGTGGAATGCTAATGCGCAGGATAAGAGCGAGGCATAAGAATGAGGACGTGAACACCTAAGCCTCCCTCTCCCTGTTACGATGCGGCTAATTAATGTTCCCCAGTTCCTTCTTAGAAAAAAAAGGTGCCATTTCATTTTCATGAGGACGTGCATCAGGCTGAAAACAGCTTTGAGACGCTCCTGTGTCTCCTCAGCCAAATGACAATCATGGCTGTCTTCAGCACCCCAGGGTAGACCTATCTGCCAGAGACAGGATACTTGAGCAGGGTAAACCCTTTCATGAGCAAGACTTCACTGGAAACTTCCAAGTTTTAACTTGAAAACTTTCCCCTGTCTATCAGCATCCCTAACTGAACTGACATACTGTATCATAAGTTCACTTGACAGATCTGGCTAAATCATAACGCTGATCCAAGTGTTTGTGATTTGAATGCCCTCCACAAAGAGACAACAACCTTGATTGTGGTGCTCGTTAAGGGTAAATACCTCAAGCAGGTGCTGCTAAACTCAACCTCCCTTGTGGTGTATTGAGCTACCTGTTAGACACAGACTGCGGGCAAACAATTAACGTCTTCAGTTACAATCAATCACACAACAAACAAACGGAATCGAGCAACTGATCACAGTGTAACGAGAGATTGGACAAAAAGACAAGCGAACGAGGCACAGAATGCCCTTCAAAGAAAAACAATACTACACTGCTTATTTCATGCTTGTTCATACTGCATGTCCATCACATTCTTTATTAGCTGTTCATGAAATGAATCCAAAGAAAATAGCCTGAACATTTTGCCTTTAAAACTCCACTTTCTATTCCGATTGTCTGTATCATAAACTATAAATCTAGCCAAAGAATGTATTTCTATTGTAACCCTGGATGTGTAATATTTAATTCACTGGTAGTGACTGTTACAACTACATAAAGACCAAGAAACCATTTTGGATCCTGAATAAAAATTACTAGTCACCCCTGTAATATGTGGATCTCATAAAAATATATATATTAAAAAACTAGACATTTCCGTTTCATAAAACCCGCCACCATGTTAAAGCACCATTTCAGAAATAGCCTAATGAAAGAAAAAGGGGCTTGGCAATGGGGTTCATTTCAGCAGGAGGACAGGAGGTAGAGGAAGAGGAATTAATAGTGTGAGGTGGCTCTCTCTCTCCGCAGCCTTTCCAAGGTCAAATGGAGAAACCAGTCGATTCTGAAGCGAGCCAGATGCCTACCTGTTTGGACACAATAGCCAGGAGTGTGCCTTGAAGCATGGCCGCTTTGTTGAATATAATAATTGGATGTGACAATCCATGCAGCCCCCCAAAAAAATCAATGTGGGGGGGGGGGGGGGGGGGGGGGGGGGGAGTGCAATGTATTGTTGCTTAAAAAGGTGCTCAAGAGATCTTCATTTAATTGTATTCTGGAAAAATCTGAGGAACATAACGGGTCAAATTCTGGTCGACCAAATCCCCGTCATTATTTCACTCTATGGAATACAGAGAAAATGGGAGATATACACGATGCTTCTTTTAAACCAGATCCTCATGCTCAGGTTTGACAACACAATCCCTCCATGAATGCACGCAGTTCGACAAACCTTTGTTAAAGCACTGGTGTGTGACTCACAACAGTACAACAATCCTGTTGACTGTTGAACGCTAGCATTTATGACCTCACTGTGCATGCTAGGGCTGGATTACTCTATTAAAGAGGCCGGTGAGACCCATCACTAAATCCGTCTCTGTCACGTGTAGTATGAAATAGTTCATCCTTCTCCATGGAGTGTCAACGGTTCCAATCCAAACCTCTTACGTAGGCTGCTGATGTGGCTTGAGGTGGTACGTTTAAAACTAATTGTCTGGTACCAAAGTTTCTGGCCTTTTCAACAAATTCCTGCTCACCCCAGAGACGTAATTTACGGCCTACCCGCGCACCCGAACTCCGCTGAGCCGCCAAGAAGTCATGACATCAGCTGTGAAGCATCTCCGGTCAGCGCTGGAGAATTGCTCCACAGCCAAGGTGGTTTGAAAGATGGTCATTTCCTCTCTCCCAACCGTCCTCTCCGCCACTCCCGCGCAATCATTCACCCCATCGAGCGAATTAGCATTGAGATAATAAATAAGGGGAAGAAATTAAACATTCTCCCACTTCTAGTGTGATTAACAACTGAGATCTGCCGCGCTGCCGCAGCGCTTTACTGAAAGAGGGCAATGGGGGGACAGAAAAAACCCGATTAATCGCTATTTAATTTGCGCCACAGACATGTTTGTTGTTGTCTTTTTCCCCCCTGAATCTTGAACTATTGACAAAGAGTTAAAAAGGGAGTGAATTAATTAATCACAGGGGACAGAAGCGGCCGGCCATTTTTACCATGTGCTATGTTTGCAGTTCCGCTAATAGTCTGGGCCTCTTTTTCAGCTTGTGGTCACATAAATTATCTGTTAAGACCTCATTCATTTCTGCTGCAGGAACTCTTGGGCTGTTTCCCTGGATAGGACTGGAAATTGGGGAGAAAGTTAGACGCGTGTGTACCATATAGGTAGAGTACTATTGTCCACTACCTTTTACATTATATCAAGGCACAGGGAGAGACCAGAGCTTCAACGTAAAAATATTTTTTTTGACAATCTCAAGGACAGATTAAGACAAGGGCAGCTTTTACTTTAAACCCTGCCTGAGATCATAACTGTATATTCAACAATGGTTCCACACGGTAAATGAGATAGAGGAGAGAAACGCTGAAGTCACCTCCTGTAGAAGTGCTGAGCGTCGGGGCCCTGATATAAAAGGACCCCCAATGACAATTTGCACACATTAACCAGGCAGGCCATCAGCTGAGGGAATGTGACGCCATGTATGCGATTGGAGGTGGGGTGGGGGGTGGGGGGGTGGGGGGGTGGGGGGGGGGGATTGGCTCAAATAGTCCCTTAGTGAGCATATTTTCACTGAAGACATGAGGTCATTGGGCATAATCTCGGGCCATTAGAAGATGATGGGAATCGATTACTCATGTCTTCTCTGGGCATCACTCGGAACACACTAGCTCACAGCGACAACACCGGCCTTTTCAGTGGATAGAAAGTCCCTCTACTAGCATGGGATCCGTACATGAGACGAGCTCGCTTCAATCTATCAAGACTACAACTAACCCAGCGCCCCCTAAACCCAAAGTCCTCTCCCTGCCGTGACACCCTCCAGCACCCGCTGTGATTACGCCTGACAAACATAAGTAACACTCTCCTTGGGAGGACCCTAATTAAATGAGGCTAATTGAGTCCCAACCGACCATGCAAGCATTTGGAAGTGATTAGTTACTGTTTACCCAACGAACTAAGCCTGGTGTTGCCTACCGGTCTGACAGAGGTGGGCGGATATAGTGGGAGCTGATCATGTGATTCTACGAGGAACGTGTCATTTGCACCATGAAATGGGAGCCCAGTCTCACTTTGACTAGGGTGTCCTGCTAACAATCAACGTTTACTGACTGAAGAAAAATAGCATGGAACATTGCTGGGTTGTTACTTCATTGGAACATTTTGCCAGTCAGACTGGTTTGATATAGTTACTCCCTGTTTTCAATGCATGGTACTTGACCTAAAGCTTTTGGATACATGGATTGTTGGCAGTCTTTGACAGGAATTTTAAGTTTGTATTTTCAGGGTGCCATTGCTAGATACTATTTATATGTTTCTGTATTGTGCTAAGTATGATACTGTATCAGTCATACATGACAAGCTATTTAGTTTGTGGTTGACACTTCAAATACAATGATATCTCTTTTTATATTTTTTTACAAACTATATTCAAGCCCAAAACTACCCAATAAGTACAAAGGTATTTGGGGAGAAAAATAAGCCTTTCGCCATGGTCCCAAACTAAAGCGGAAAAAAAAGAAGACATAAACCTTTACCGTCACATTTCAGGTTTATTTCTGTGCTTGCTGCATAGGCATTGAGTTCAACCCCTTTTTATTTCCACACGAAGCTTCTTTTCACTCTGGGCGGTCGAGTCAATTCTCCAAGGAAAATCCCCCACAGCCCCTAATAAGATATATTTGTTGGCTGTTTCGAGTGGATACAATCTCCTTAAAGGGGCTGTCACAGGTCAGTTGCTGTGGCATGCAGCTGGAGAAAGGAGCATGCCAAGACAGCATTGTTGTTTTGGGAATCCCTTCTGCCCAAGCCCGAAAATGACGGATTATCGAATTGCTGAAATGTTGGGCCGCTTCTCAAGTGTAGCATCCATCCCTCTTATATTTCCTGCCTTCTTACACTGTGATACGAGCTTAGGATTCCTTTGTATTCTTTGGGTCCCACCCAGAGAGGTTTTTAGCCAGGACAAAAGGGCCACAAGACATCAACCCTTCAGTATGGCATCAGTTAGACAGCTTATTTTGTTCATAACATTTTAATAATAAATCAATCAAATAAAAGCTCCAGTCGAACCTCCCCTGCAGCACAGTGTGTTATACGACCGTTCCAACAAACATGCTGTGCTGTATACATTGTACTGAATGTGTGATTTAATCAGCAAAAGAGGATGTGAATTGGAAGTCTCACCAGAAGATAGAAATCAGGCTCGTCTTTGGGACCTGGGCTAGCGCAGTGTGTGGCCTGCTGTGCTGGCGGGGCATTCATCAACTGAACTAAAGCTAATGAAGAACTGGACCTTTCTGGACTTCGGACAATAGTGACCTAAAAGTGCAGGCATGCAGCACACACACACAGAAGGAGGAGGCCAACCACTAAGCTCACTGACTTTAGAGGGGATTCAATGGAAACAGTCTTGGCCAGTGAAAGCGAGTGACCCAACTGACCAAATGAAGTTATACAAGCCAACCTGTCCTTGGGACAGAGATGAAATGTGAGGGTCAAGAACGACGCGACATTGCAGAAATACATGAGTAGATGTGATGATTACTGATGCTCTGACTTGAGTTAGGAATGGACCATTACCCAAGCTTGGCGTGGGCCCAACAATGTGGAATATGTGAGCATGAGACATAGCACATGCCACACTATGGCCATAGAAGGCATCAATAATGTGCCGGACTATTGGAACACAGTCTATGACCCGGTAATGTCACATGATAGGGAATTTAGGGAACCTAAAACTATATGTGCCTGTACAATGTCAGGTCATCTTCCAAACAAGTAAAATCTTTCATTCTTTATACAGTGTGTGAACAATGACGTAGCCTCTAGTAGAGACACATCTTTACCTGCGTTGTGAGGCCTTTCATTTATACCAGCTTGACGACAACTGCACTCACTTAAGTTTGGAAAAGTGAGGCATTCACAAGTCTACCTACAGTAGTTAATAGACCCACTCAACAGTGACCTGGATCCTCTCAAAGACAATAATGTCCCTCTTGCCTCCTGTTGAACCGATGCATTCAATTATGTTTTCTTTGGCATAGGAGATGGAACTGTTAATTATGCTTTTGTTTTCTCTCAAACAAAATTACTCAACCGAATTGAAGAGCTCTTGATTAACAAAGGCGAGTAGATATTCCCCTTTGTGCCAATTTGATGACGCCATTCGCTCTCCCCTTCTGTCCCTCTATCTATCTATCTATCTATCTATCTATCTATCTATCTATCTATCTATCTATCTATCTATCTATCTATCTATCCTTCTGTACTGTTTTCCTCCTCTTCTCCACTCCCAGCTCTTTCTTTCTGTAGTTTCCTTTGCTCTACTTACACGGTACAATTCACACCACGGTAAAAGGTGTATGTTTTACAATCCGGCACATCAGGAATGGCAGGCTCTAAATCTACACTCCAGTTAGCTTTATCAGCTACGGACAGCTTGCTTCAAATATCCTAAAATGCATCAGGTCAGACTCGGAAGGTGCATCACTGTGAACGCCACGACTTGTTTTCAGTGATTCCATCCATCATTCCGCCAATAAACATCTACAGAGGTGAACTTATCACATTATTCCAATGTTCTAGCCCAGGGGGTCAGGAAATGACACCGCAACTGTTTGTTCTTCTCTCGTACTACTTGGTTTATCACTTGCCGCTCAGCCACGAAAACAGATGGTTCACTGCGATTTACTTTTCCATCTTTCTTTTTTTCATTCGTTCCCTTTTCAAACTGGAGATTTACCCAAAACACCTGCCATTTAGAAGTCACTATTGTATCCATCCATAACGGTTTCTTTTTCTGCAGTCAAATGTACCTTCCGAATCCATTCCTCCTTAGAAAAACTGGTGAATAAATCATGAAAGATATAAAACTGGCCTGAGGGGGTTGGGGCTGGGGGGCACTGGGTGTTCCTGTAAACATAAACAGGTGTTGAAGTCAAAAGAGGGGGAAAAATAAGACAAGAGAGAGGCTGTGAATAATTGATAGAATGTGTCGCAGTCCTGATGACCTCAAATTGCTTGCGTGTCGCTTTTACCAGTGCTTTCCTGGCAGTGGAGAGGCATGCGACTGAAATAGGAGCGTTAAAACACAAGCACAACCAATAATGTCTGATAAAAGAGCTTGGCTGAGTCCAATATGGGCAAGTGTTAGTATATGTGTTTGTCTACATTTAGCTTGTTTGTGTTAGAGGAAGAGATTAACACCTCTTAAATATTAATGGTTATTGACCAATAGCAGTTTACTATACTGGTGTGTAAATCTTCTTGTAATTCCTGATAGCTCTTTGGGGCGAGCAAGTCTAACACCATGTACTGCTCCAAAATCACTGTCAAGACCGCTGGCAACAGACTGACTGGATACAAAACAACCAGTTGCTTGCTGACTTGACTTGACTGACACTGGTAACTTCTCATGGAATTCTTTGCTGGATAACAAACGTCTCAACGTCGCCTCTGGCCGAATAGTTAACATACCAGGGGTTCAAGTAACAAAGATGACCTTTGACATGTAGGGGGTCTCATATCTGTGCTGAGGGGCAGGTGTATGCGCTCAGGCAAAGAGAAGCGAGTTGGACTGACAGCCAAAGAATGCGGAACGGATTACTATCCTCCACTCCATTACGATATTAACTTTATTATTCATGGAATGGGATAGTCATTTCCAAATAATGCCAGACAAAATGATAGATCAAAATAGCTCCCAACATTTTTGTAGGGATTTCAACTTCCTTTTTAATCTTAAACAGAGATCTCTATCCTGCTATGCACATCCTTCACCACAATAAGATAACAGCTTCCTTTAGATGTTCTCTCGGATACAATTCTGCCTCCATCCCCAAAATTAGCCTTCTGACATCAAACGGCGTTAGACAGACGTCACGCTTGCTAATACAATGATGGCTGACGCAACGCTCGTAGCCGTCAATTAAGATAGACCAGGTCCAGCCAACCATAGAAACACACAAGAGAGTTGGACTGCCTGAGTTATCATTCAGACTTGTTCCTTGGCAGCATGTTAAGAGCAGAGCGGTCTGATCCACCCTCAAACGAAGCCCCTTTGAAACAAATGGCAGACATGCAGCCTTTTCCAGCACAGAAACCGGGGTCGTCGACGTTTGCGTTTGAAGATGTCTTTGAGTCTGGACTGCTTGGGAACAACATTAAAGTAAAAAAAAATAATAATCTACGTTCGATTCATGATGTCTGACTTTACACTGGGGACAAGGACTAAGGAGGAAAGCTGCTCCGCCATTGACATTCATGACTGCATGTGGGATTGGCAGGACCTCGGTAATCCCGAGGGATTTAGAGAGACGCGATGAATAGTTCAAGTTTGTTGTGAAACCCCCCTGACCCAGTTCACTCAGTCTAGTAAACAGATGTACGTTCCACTAGTGGGGGCCAGTTACTCAGAACCAAGGCCTGTCAATAATAATCCCCTGAATAAGAGAGTGTGTGTGTGTGTGGGGGGGGTGGGTGGCAGACGGGGGGGCGGACTGCCTACACACCAGGTGGAAGGCTAAAATGTAACCTGCCCAGGTTCAGACATGTCTTTCAGGTTAAGTCGTTCAGTCAGAACTGCCATGCTGTAGAAGAATAGGCGGAGATAGAGACCACTAACGTGCGTTAAACATATTTGTTTAACAATATTAGTTCAATGAGATGTATATACAGTAGTAACAAATCTAAAACAAACACTGGGAAAGAACAGCTGCTGACCAGCAAAGGACTGTCACATGCACAGGGGCTGTGAAAGCGACATTTTAACGTTGCCTAAATTAGATTTTTTTTCCTACTACGATGTCATCATTTTCTACATCCCCTCTGCAAAGGATTCCGCTAATTTTCTGTGGACACAAAGTCAATTTGAGAAAACTGCAGAGACAGAGTGTGAAAACGAGTGACTCCAAAACAGCTGCTAGACTTCGTTTTCACCTCTATTGCCTGGAGAGGGGGGCGGGGGGCGGGGGGGGGGGGGGGGGGGTGAGGGAAGTATAATCCCAGTTGTGAGATTGCGTCCAGTCTGTTCGTTAATGATCGTAATGTGTCGGGGTTTGGCATTAAAACAAGGTGTTCTGTTACGCGAGTATGGGAATGTCTCGGTGTAAATGATGCTAACGATCAAAATGCAATGGGGTCTGTGATTGGCCAGGGGAGGGGGTGGGCTTCTGTGTGGGTGAAACACAGAAATGGAGGAGAGAGGACTCTAACCTCAGGTATCCACCACCCTGTCTCAGTGAAAAATAGCATCATCTATTCTCTGCACCGATTGTTTCCTTTCTAAATCCCCTTTGAGATTCTATAATTAATTGAATGCTTTTTTTTTGTTGCTATTACAACACCCTCCGCTAATGCCTGAGATTATGAGACTCCATTGCAGAGCCAATCAATTAATCATTGGCTGCTTCATTTTCCAAAACCTCCACAGACGAACACTCACAGTCATTCTTCATTTCAGAATGACACCGGGGGAAGTTAAATAAGAAGTTAGAAAGACAAAGAGCCAAACCTGTTCTCATTCAGGTAGGTTTTCTTTAGCTTGTTTTTCCTACCCAAGGCTTGGCAATATAATGATGTACCTTTTTAAATAGAAGGTCAACTGAAAAGAGACTAAAGTGATATGTATTGTGTAAATTTAAAGTTGTAAAGTAATGTGAATGTAAATAACACGGTCTTGCAATGGGTCAGGCTTCAAATAAATCATTTAAACGTGGCAATTTCCTGAGTTTAAGGAGGCAGGTGCTCAACTGTACCGGCCTTCTCTAAACAACAACCAGGGACCTAGACCATCTTGTGCTCCTCCTCTTCCTCAAGCAACAATCCTATCCTCCACCCTATTCTCAAACAATCCACTGACACAGTTGAAAGAACATTCCGGAGGTACACAAGCCACCATGTACCAAACAGAACAGTGTCCAGACCAGGAAAAAAAATTAAATCATATTTCAGTAAACGCTGGCGAAAGAGATGTGTGATGAGCCACTTGGTACTATCTTGTGATCCTGCCCCAGCCCAGTGTTCCCCAGCCTCCCTGTAGGCAGTCTTTCATCCCCTATCGAAGGCGGCAGGATCACACTGGCCTCACGGAAGCGTCGGCCACCGCTAGCGGGGCCTTGCCAACCCTCTGAGGAACCGCCGTCATTCAGGAACCTGACAGATGTTCTGTTGTGTTCCTCTATGTGCACACAAGCACAGCAATTGGAGCAGGGAAAAAGAGAGAGAGAAAGAGAGAGAGAAAAAGAGAGAGAGAAAAAGAGAGAGAGACAGGTATATAAAATGTAATGGGGTGGTAAAGAGAGGAGAGACACAGAAAAGGGAAGGAAGTGTGTTGTATGCCCCGGGGGGGGGGGGGGGGGGGGGAGGGAATGGACGGATGAAGACAGAGATGAAAAGGAGAGATGAAGCAGGATGAGTGAAGGTAGCTTTCTCTAAAGGCCTCGCCAGGCAAGCAACAAAGCAGGCAGGCAAACAGGCAGGAGGGAGGGGGATAAGGGAAGGAGGGAGGGAGGGAAGTAGGAAGGAAGGAAGGAAGGGAGTGGGGGGGAGGGCAAGGCAGGCTGAGCACGGTGTTCATGCTCAAATGCTCCCACCCCCCCTCTGTGCAGACTGCTCCACAACTCCAGCAGATATACTGCTCTGAGAGCTGGAGATCAGCTATAAGACTACAGGAGGGATAAGACGTACACCTTTCAATCTCCCTCCTCCCCTCCTTGACCTCTCTCTCCCTTTCATATGTCTGTAAATCTGGTCTTCACTCTGGTTTATCTGTTTACTGCCCAAGACTCCCATATATATTTGTCTCAGGATACTCCTCAAGATGTCTCAGGATACTACCTCACCCCATCTCTCTGTATCTCCCTCTCTCAATCTCTGTATCTCTCTCTCTCTCTCTCTTTGAATCTCCCCTCTGTCTCAGCATCTCCCACACTCGAAATCTCTGTCTCTCTCTCTGCCTCTATCTGCCACTCTCTGTCTTTTCTCTCTTTCTCGCTCCGTTTAGAAATTGACTTTGCATATTCCATTTGCTGGTTGTTACCTTGAGCAAAGAATCCATTTACCTCAGAAAACAGAGGGTTGTTTATTTAGCATGGAAAAAAGGTTCCTCCTCCTCATCTTATCAGCCATCAGCACTGTTTTTCTGTTATGATTAGTAATATTCAGAGGAGGCAGGGGGAAGAAAAGAAATCAACTTCAACATCGCTCAGAGCTATTTGCTCTAATACAAAGCTTGCGAAAGACGTCTTTCATTCAGTCTCTCTCTCTCTCTCTCTCTCTCTCTCTCTCTCTTTCTGTCTCTCTCTCTTTCTCTCTCCCCCGTTCTCCCTCACTTCCAAAAGGGCGCTATGGGAGCTCCGATGTTAACAGTCCATCAACCACATTCGATCCTCCTGAGCACATTAAGCGTTTGTAAATAAAGCGGACGTGGCGAGGAATGCACAAACAACATGGCCGCTGCTTTCCCTCTCATGGAGACGCCCGTCCATCTGTCTGACCGTGTGTGAGTGCAGCGTCAGCTCGACGGCCAAGAGGCTGGAGACAGGCTCTGCTGTTTCAGTGTGTCTGCTGTGGCATAAGGCCCAGTGGGCCTTGTCTCTCTAAGTATTATGGGTGGTGCATTCTGTGGTTCGCATAGTTATCGAATATTCTGCTAAAATCAATACAAGAGTATACAATGGGCTGAAATAAGGGTCGGCAATGGCAATTCTAACATAGCATGAGACTGTAAACCTTCCTCACGTACAGATCGTGTGTCACACGACATGTAGTGTCTTGATTTATAACATCTTAATACCAAAAAATGACACTCAAACCATTTATTTTTTCTTAATTGTCAATATTTCTCTACGCTTGGGTGGAAGGGAGACTAACTTGACAACATGGCAGCTCAGAGGCTAGCTGTCGCAGAAGCTCACCAGAAGCCCTTATCAGCGGGAGTCTAGGGAGAGCAGGAGACCAGGTGAGTGGTCCTACTGGGCAGGAAAACAGACAGAAGGTTGAACCACGAGACCTTGTGATGCTTCATTAACCTTCGTGTACCTTACATTCACAAACAGCCAGGTCAGCCTGGTCAAAACAGGCATTTCTAATGAGGCCGTGTGTGAGAACACAGATATCTCTGCGCTCTCTGCCCTTTCGTACTTCCAGGAATGTCTGCTTTGGAGTAAAAAAAAAAAAAACATTCAAGTTGCCAACTTGAAGGTAGCGCCAGAATAACGTTCCACACAGCTTAGATGCAGTGTAACAAAATAGTGCTTTTTTTTTCAATTCGAGAGCCAACCATTCCCACAAGTGTTCAGAACTTCCGTGATTTTCCTCAACGTTGAGCATTCCAGCGTGACATGGGCAGAGATCTTTATAGGTCACGGCTGAGAGGCTCTACCACTGGAGCACGGGTTCATCTGATGAACACAGCAGATGAAGTACGCCATAAACTTCCGAGGAACGTCCCACCTGAAAATGTCTGAGCTCTGTACGGCAAGAAGAAGGAGGTGGGGGGGGGGGGGGGGGGGACGTTTGGATGAATTATTGAAATAGCTGAGGCCAAGAGCTATTGAAGAACAGGGAGAGATTACTCTTACTTTGGCTAATGCTTGGCAGATCGGACATTCTGGTTCCCATAAGACCTTAATGGAACCGGGCTTCACTTTAGCAGACTGTCCTAAAAGTAGTGGGGTTCTGTTTGTCCTTGGGCTTTGCTGAAATTACATACATTACTTTTCAGAGACCCCTGGTTTAGCATAAAATACACAAAATCGCTTGGATCAAGTTGAAAGTCCACGTTATTAACCACGAGGGGATCTCATTGGCTTCCTATTTCCGATCAGGTTCAGCTAGACTAAAAACATCCGTTCGGAAGGATGGAGTTAAACATTCCTTTGTTCCACTAACTCATATTTAAACCCCCAAATTATTCGGATACAATTAGCAAGTAGCCTTGCAGGCAAGCTGGGAGGGTTTCTGAAGAGCATCATTAGATGCATTAGGAATGACCTTGTAGTACTTGATTAATTCCGTAGAAAGGGACTTGAGATCAAAGCTGGTGTACTAACACCCCTTGACTCCTTGAGGCCCTGGCTCGTAAACAGCTACCTTAAAACCAAGAGTCTCCAGCTCTTAAGAAAGCCCAGCACACAGAATGCTCATTGATTACAGCCAGCCTAATCCCACACAGCACTCAGCCCGTGTCATATGGTGACCATCGTGACTGGTGGCTACTTAGAGACTCGGTGCTCCTCGGATTCAGAACAAGAGCAGAAGGCTGAAGTGGCTTCAAAGCCCTTTGGGGATAATTAAAGTGATTGAGCTGATCTTAATCACTTTATGGCGTTCTTTGATGATGGCTTGGCACAGGGAGACGTTACACAATGTTTTTTCATGAATCTTAAGTTGAATTTGTTCATCACAACAATATTTCGCATACACTACTATACACACTAGTTGAATTGGAATATGTGTCCAAACTTTTGACTAGTAGTGTACCTTATATGGTAAAGTTAATATTTTAAGTGTTGTGCACCTGGCTCTTTTCGGGCTCTTTTCTGCGTCCTTGTTAGGCTTTGGTTTCCTCTTTTAATATTGAGGTCATTTACAAGGAAAATCCTTGTTGCCTGGCGAAATGTCATCACATTTACATTTTCAAATCATAAAGCAACTAATTGCACCTCCATGTCTGAAACCTGAGGTCACTCTATACTGTAGGACACGGAGGTGAAACACTGTACCATAGAAACACACAATGCTCATTCTTCTGAATCGATAATTATTCCTTCCATGTTTACTTTTATGAAAACAAATAGTCTGGCACAGCAACCAGCATGTTATCTATCATGCTGTGGACGCAATCCCAGTATGCACTGCAGCTTTGGCAGTTTTCTTTTTTTTTTTACTCACTATCAGACCATAAAACATCCATCTTGTTAGCAGGCCAGATAATTTTCAGCTAAACACCACTTTGGCTTCCTTTTTGTCTTAAATCACCTCTCTGCACTGTACAAATACGGATTCACTTCCTCGATTAATTACACAAGAAACTTGGGGTGGGGTGCGCGGGGGATCGTTTTCTGCGCAGAGATCAATTTCTTTTCGGACAGTCAACTCAATCTTTTTAATTACAATAATAAATAACTTGTCATTATCTGTTCCATTTTCAGTGATGAACGAGACGGAGGACTTAAGATTTGAGGGGAACTTCAAGCCAACATGTGCCGCCTCCCTGGGCCTGCAGATTTATAATAATGCACAGCTCTGCCAAAGTTTCACAGCCAGGGGCTTGTTGCTAACTGAAAAACAGGCAGCAACAACACCTACAGTGTGCCTGGATAGAACATTGTGAGACGAGAACGATTCAGAACACATTTTAATCTGGTAATATGCCTTAAACAACGAAATCTATCAGCAATATGAAAATATAAACTGTAAATCCAGACCGTACATACTTAAAATAGGAGCTTTAATGTAAATAACTCCCTCGAAAAAGCAGCTGCTGCCAAAACTAGCACCTGTCGCTCAACTCAGGGGGGTGGGACAGGGAACCAAGGGGGTGCGGGGGGGGGTCAAGAGGGAAGTATTAATTGTATTGCTTTAGAAAAATGAGACCGCATGCCAAACACCTCTGACCAAAAGAGAGCAAGATGAATGGGAGTTCCAGAGAAGTGCAAACGAAAGAGGTCGTAGAACTTTCTTCAAATGTAAAACGCTGCCTCAGGTACTTCTATAATTCTCTCGTATTCGTCCCGGCAAAAAGAGTTCAACTGGGCAGACTGTCGGACAAAGTCAGCATGTTTTTATCAGCGAGTCCTGAGTTACAATTTTCTCCTTTTTCATTTTTTTTTCTTCTCTTGCCTACTGCACAATTGGGTTCCTTGTGTACTGGGCTGAACCATGCCATGCTTAGAACCGACTAGGTATAAACCAAAGAGACTTGGTAGGGGGCTGCCTCTTGGCCCCTCCTTGTTCCCCCGCCGCATTGACTTTTGCAAGCTAGCGATCCCAGGCAGCAATTTGACAATAGCCACCTGCTTCACCCCTACTGTGCTCCTTGCTCTGGCGGACTAAAACAGCTGATGTAGCAATTTGTTTCCCGAGGAACTCAGGCACTCAGTCAATTATTTAGTTTTTCTGTCATCTGCTGCCTGTTTGAAGTCAGGACTGGTTTGTGAAGAATTGAGGAAACTAACTAGAAAGTAATGTTTTTAAAAGAGTGCAAGAGAGTATAAGAGATTTCGTTGACATTTTTACGTCACAAAAACAGTGTTTGATCATAAACCAGAAAAAAAGATGATCATTTCAAACCAACCAGTTTGACCTAGAGAGTATTTATACTAGAGAGTAGTCTGCATAATACTCTAGAGAACATTACATTGCTGCACAAGCATAGAAACTCAGCAATTGCTCTGTCCACCGTTAAATGACAAACCGATGCTGGCACTGTTTTCCAAATCTGTAATTGCCGATGTACTTCGCTACGCAAACCTTCAGCGCTGCATAAGGTTCCAGGGAACATTCACTCCTATTCCACACATTCTCCGAGATTCAGAGATACTGTCTGTCACGTGAATTCAATCACAAATCCATGGTTTCAGTGTCACATCGACGACTCAGCCCTGCTGCTTTTCTTCCTTGCTACTTCATTTCCTTTCATTTTCCCATTTCAGACACCAAATCAGACAACCTCAATTCAAACGCATATCAAACAGAACTTAAGTCATTGCAAACTTAATCAAAAGTGAGAAAGAGAATAGGCCCAATATGCAAACTAAGGGCCTCATTCACGGGCCGAGCAGATTTGGCGAGGAACATCATTACGCTCCAGGGTTCGCCTTTCATGCAAATGACTTCTCTAAGCCTGGAAGTTCATTACTAATGGCGTTTCCCATCAGGCCGGGCCAATCCAAATGCTAATACGGCCTCTACTCTGGCTCCATCACCCCCGGTCCCTTCTTCCTCACGGCTTGGCAATTACAACAATGTACTTTTTCTTCATGGAATTAGCCATTACCCCCCGTCGAGACCTCATGATAGAAGACGCTTTTGCTGTCGCCTCTCCCACAGGCCACTGGAGCCTGAATGAACTGAACTAGAGGTCCCTTTCTTTGGATTACGTAAGACATTAGGCGTCTTTATACAACCGTGACATCTCAATATGTCCGAGCAAAAACAAAAAAAACACCTGGCTATGGTGAAATTGTTGGGACTTTTGAAAAGGTTGTGGCGATTTGACTTTGGCCCTGTGGTGACAAATGCCTTAAAGGAAGTCTCCCTCCTAAAGGTTGCATTACTGTTGAACTAGGACAACATACAACGACCCTTTGTATTCTTGGTGTGCCACACTTGCCGGTGCAAAACAAGGGCAGCACTCAAGCACCTCTATTATATATAATGCATTGTTTGTGCGACCTTGTGAAAGTGCTCTACCCTGACCTCCATATACAGCAGCTCGCCACCCTGGAAGGGGCCACTCAGAGGAACCTGAGCACTAGACATGAGTCAGCCAAAAGAAAAGTTGGCCCTGAAATTATAAGACTTCCTTGTGTTGCACTATTTTCAGTGGTTCTAACAAAACCAACTTGTCAGATAATATACATAGCTACAACTAAACATAAAATACATAACATACAACCAAAACAACTGTCTTAATCCTGTTCATGTGTGTGGGTGTTTGGTCATATAACCATCAAACATCAAAAACAATTGTACACATTTGTATACAGCGCATGGAAATCTGTACCATTATGAAAGCACATAATGTTACAGCAGTTCATCAACTCACAGTTGATTCTTTACCCAAGTGTGTACATTTAAATTAACTTTGTTATATTAACTTTGTGTTCAAGAGAGAGAATGGCAGAGAGAGAGAGCGAGAGAGAGAGAGAGCTTTTATTCCAGCTCGACAACAGTTTCTCTCAGTGGAAAATAGGGCTCCTCTTGCCTTCAATGCATTGATGGGCAAGGAGAGGATGGAGAGGAGGAATAAGGTAGGGGGAAATGGTTGGTAATAAACATGTAATGCTGCTCTGCAGAGCCGAGGAACAGATTCCTTGAAGCTGATGCCCCTGTGCCTTGTGTGTATGTTCTCTCTCTCTCTCTCTCTCTCTCTCTCTCTCTCTCTCTCTCTCTCTCTCTCTCTCTCACACACACACACACGCACGCACGCACACACACGCACGCACGCACGCACACACACGCGCGCACACACACACGCACACACACACACACACGCGCACACACACACACACACACACACACACACACACACACACACACCATGGCATAGTGTAAACAGCAAAGGAGAGCTGGATGAGAATCCAGCACCTTTCCCTTTCAATCGTCCCCTGGAGACGGCTCTTTTGTTTGGCTCATTGGGGAGATAAGGACGGGGGGGAGGGGGGGGACGGGGGATGAGGTTGACAAGCTGCTTCAGAGTCACAGAGCCAGCTCTTTTCTATAGGTGGAAGCTCCCAACTCAATAGGAACTCATTTAGTCTGTGGTATAATTGTCGGGCATAATGGAGCTAACCTCATTCAGGAACCCTGAGGCTTTTTACGGCCATTTTGAAGTCATGGTTTGGAAATATGCTAGCAGTCTTTTGAGCCCGGGAACCCAAAGAGCATTTGTGTTGTGAAAAGAGTGTTGTGTGCAATCAAGTTAAATAATGTGAAGTGCCTGATATTGAACCTAATCTTTGACACCACTCTCTAGTCTGAAAACCCAACAATATATTGACAAGTCATATAATGTAGGTTTCTTCTACCATGAAGTGCTACGAGTCAAGGCCCAATACAAATGAGGAGCACTGAAATCCCAAGTAACAAGACAGATGTACGTGTTTTCTTAAAGCGAATCTTTGGGCTAGATGTAGCATGTGGTAACGCTACGTTGCGGGTTTCTATTCAAATCTAGAATACACAGTAAAACAATTAGTTCTGCTTGATAGAAATATTATGGAGAATATGTAAATATGAATCATTTTGATTTTGTTTCATTTTCCATTTAACT